>JASVER010000071.1:3790774-3943471 GCA_030449065.1 Oceanodroma leucorhoa | reverse complement strand
AAAAAAAAAAAAAAAAAAAGGAAAAAAGAAAAGAGGAAAGTGAGACAGTGTGGTACAGCAGAGAAAAAGAAACATGAGGCAAAGTCAGACTGGAGGAAAGGAAAAGACCTCGATGCAAGTCTGCTAAAATCGTCACTGGATTTACCAGCCCAGTTCCACCTTCTTTAGACCAAAATGGACTCGCTGCAGTAAGTGTACTACAGGAGAAAGAAGTGCATAGTTCGGTTTATTTTTTTTGGTAAACACTTAAACATCAGCAGAATTTATGCGAAGATCTTAGAGCTGCAGTTTTAGTCTCTTTTCCCTAGCCAATGGGTACCTGTTGGGGCAGAGATGGTGGAAATGGACCAGTAGCACCAAGAAATTCAGTGGGAGCACCAGCTCCACAGCAGGAAATACTAATGAACCAAAAGGAGACAGAGAGAGAGAGAGAGAGAAGTGGAGGAGACATATTTCGCAGTAATCAAAGTCCACCTTGGCTAAACCCTATCAACACTTCCCTAGGTAAGGCCCCATTACGTCTGCAGCAAGACCTCTGGCTCTGACAGAGAGCTGTAGAGGGTATAGCCCAACTCATCCACTTCTTCGGGGGTGAGCTCTGAAAACAAGTTCACCTTGGGGTTCAGAGCACTAGGGAGGACACCTGCCTCCAAGTAGCGGATCAACCCCTTCAGCGCCTGCAAGAAGCGATCAGCCAGCATGTCCTGGGACCAGTTGGACTCTTCTTGGGATAGGTGCAGGATGACATTGGTGAGCTGGCTGGCAGTGAGGTGGCCCAGGGCTGGGTTTGACTTGCATACCGCTTTGAAGATCTTCAGGCACAAGCAACGGCAGCCAGAATCACACTGGTCCAGGGCTCGGAGGCGAGCCGTTTCTGCTGGCCGCAGGCTCAGTCGCCACAGATTGTCATTCTGGGCCAATCGATGGGGTTTGGCCACAAGGATGATGTCACCCAGTGTCAGAGATGGTAGGAAGTCAATAAAAAGATGCCGTTCTGGATCATACTGGACTTCCAGTGTCAAATCTGCTGGGGGAGCTGCTGGACGGATCACATAATCCAAGAGAGTCCCAATTGCTGGCCAGTTGATGGAGCCAGCTACGACTTTCTCAAAGGTGTCTGCTACAGCTTTGGGGGAAAGGTAACCTCCCACCACACAGCGGTCCCAGTAGCTGCTCCCACGGGGAAAGTACTCTGGATTTTCCCGACGCACCAAGTAGAAGCCAGGAATGTTCATTATAGTGTCCTCCCCGGGGATGCACGACCACAGGTTCTGCTCCAGCATCAGAGGCACAATGAGCTGGATGTGGTCAGCTGTCACTACCTTTCACAAGAAAGAAAAGTCGGTAAGAACAAGTTTTCTGTCTCCACACTCAGTTTTATTCACCACCTTTAGACAGCCTTCTGTTCAAAGGAACTTGGAAAGAGGATTCAGCTGTCTCACTCTCATCTCTGTGTGGGCTTCACAGCCTCCCTTTGTCAAAAGACATTCTGAAGGATTGTTTCCCATCGTCAGTGGGTTAAGTCCAAGCTATAACCCAAGCTACTGCTTATATGTATGTACTATTTAGAGATCTGTAAATACTTCAGGACCTGACATGGACCGCATATAGACGAATTATTTCGCCTCCAATTGCTCTAAGTCCACTCCTTGGATGTGAGATGCAGTTGGCTCACAGCACAGCAACACCACATGATAATTTAAAACAGGAGGCAGAGTATTAAGTTTCTAGACAAGCTTAAGTTGCCATGGTTTAGTTATCCCATGCTACAACTAGTTACTGCCCTCACCTGGTCTGCCACATTGTTTGGAAAAAGGTCATTAAAAGATCCCTTTTCATCAACATGATTAAGACCCCAGATCTAAGTTTCACTGGACATTTGACACTCCATTCCAGAGCTCTGACTCAAACAAAAAAGTGTGCCTCTGAATCACTCACTATAGCCATGGCCATCTTGCCATCAGGGAGATATGCAGCAGGGACTGTTGTCCAATCCAGGTCTGACATGCATTTAAAAAAAAAAAAAGAGTAGGGAAGACCTACATGATTACACAGGAGTTCTAAGAGAATATCACGTATTTGGAAGGAGATTGAAGGGACAGAGAGAAGACAAAGGTCTACCAGAGAAACAGCAAGAAAAACACAGCTAAAGGGAGAGACAGAGGGGAAGGAAAGAAGGGCTGAGATAATCCAGAGAAATAGAAGAGCAAAAAGCAAATTCTTTGCAGACAAAGCCAGAGCAGCCTGGTTACGCCTGTTCAAACAGTATTGCAGAAATCAACGCCTGGCTCCACGGTGGGAAAGGCGACACCAAGAGTTTTATTACAGAGGAATGTTGTGCTGAGCCAGCACTGCCAACAGGGAAGCCTGCAATGCCCCTGCCTAGTCAGCCTTCTGAATAATGACCCATCATGCGGCCCCAGGAATTACCTGCAGATCATCATACAGGCTGCCGCTGAGGTACATGTCACGCAGGGGCATGTCCGGCAGTTTGGCACGTAGGAAGCTGCGCAGCTCAGCACAGATATCCACCGCTGCTTGCTTGGCCCGGGCCTGCTCATCCGCTGGGATAGCTACCTTCCTCCGATAATAAGCAAAGAGCTTTTCTTGCAGAGACAGACGAAGGCGGGATTTTTTCAGCTCCACTTGACTCCTCTTGGCAGATGGCTTGGGCTTTGTGGGTCGGAAAAAGTCTGCAAGATGGAAGGAAAACTGTTGATCGTCTGCAGTGTTTCACTGCGAACTGATCTGCAGGAGAAAACCTGCAGCGCCAAAGTGCAGCCTCCTAAGTCTCAAAAAGCTTTCAGCAGACATTTTGCATGCTTTACGCAGGTACCAGTCAAAAGGGAGGTGCTGAGAAACTTCAAAAGGTACTGCTACAAGAATTAAACTGGATGAAAACAAGTTACTACATTTGGAATTTAGCCAGAACAAGACTAACATCGTGTACAAGGAAGTAATTTTAATGGCTATGTGGGCAGTACCTAAGTTCAATTTCATCAAAAATTCAGTACCGTTACCAGTTCAGAAGCTTTTAACATGATGCTAGACCAGTGGATAAAACACTCGAACAACCATCGCTATTTCATTAAGTTTTTAACATTACAAATTATCAACAAAACCCTGTCCTGACTAGGGTGTGAGATCTGAGATCATGCCACTTGGAAATGAAATAGCAGTCAGGACTCTGATCAACACTTATCAGGATCGCGAGCTGACAGATCTTGGGGCCAGCAGAGCTCAGGCAACCACAGCCCAATGAAAGCCTCCCTCAAACTTTCACTGGCCAAAGCGCAGAGAGCACACTCTTAGGCGCGTATCAGCAATACAATGCTTTATGCTGCCGTCTGCGTATTAAGCAATGTCTAACCTGCACAGATTCTCTAAGCCCCTTTTTTTCTGACTGGTTTCCTAAAGAAGTAAGTCACTGCTTCCCACCTATCTTTCAGACTTATCTTAACATGGACCAAGAGTTTCAGAAGCTATCAACAAGAATTAAGGAAGAATTACACATCTAAGAGATCTTTGGAAGGCTTGTGGTACTTAACGGGTGCAGGAAAAACCCCCAAGTCACTGGCCCCATTAAGCCTGTTGCACATGTGTTTGGCAGCAGGCATTTGGCCGCACAGCACATGCAGAATGGCTGACCAAGCTGCGCACAGACCCACCTCGCCCAACCTCAGCAGCTGTTGTCTCTTGTCCCACTGGGGTCTTTTGGACAGATTTGAGGATTTGTGTGAAAAGGTAATAGTCCGCAAAAAATAGGGAACCAGACTTCATTGCCTGTTTGTGAAAAAACTTATTTTTTCATCTTAAGTTTTAATTTATTTTTAAGTCAAGAATGCAAGATGCCATCATCAATGGTTTTATTCCTCAATCCTCATCTTTGGGGACTCCAGTCAAATGATCCAGACCCCATTTAACACAGCTGTCTAGTTATTTAACGTTTCCTCAGCAGAAAATCCATTGCCATCCTGAAGCTGACTTTCTTGCAGAGAATCTGGAAATAAAGTTAAAGGCTTGATCCTGATTTTTATTTTAAATCTCCAAATGTAAATCTCCCAAAGTGACCAGGGACAGAAAGTAGAATCGGTGAGAAAAACCAACCAAATACATGTAACAAAACACTGATGGACTATAAATTACTTATTATCCCACTCAGAAAGAAGACTGCAGGTCACTTTTTATAGCCTGATGAAGACTAACTCAGTGATAAGCAGCACTAAACAGGCACACAGTGTTACAGAAATTATCACGGAAATGGTAGAAATAATATAGGAAATACTGTTATAAATTGCTACTACATTCACAATTTGAATATTCCCCTCTTAAAGAGACACAAAGAAACTGGAATGGTCCAAAGAAAGGCAACAAAGACCTTCAAAGGAATGGAATGGCTTTTTCTGAGGGAAGATTGCACAGATAAGTATTCAGCTTGAAAGAGAAAAGACTGAGGGAGAATAAAGCTTAAAACCATGAAGTCATGAGAGGAATGAAGAATGCAAATAGATGACTATTATTCACTAGTTCCCAATATGACTTCTAATTCTTGAAGTTACCAGTAGATCTGCTTAAAAGAAAAACATCAAAATCCTGGGCTAGACAGAGTATTCTCTTTCCTGCGTTCCTTTAAACGAATACAGGGTTTACAAGCCTGGATGATTCTGCAATGCAGGAGTATCACCCTGCTCCTTACCTGTGTCTGCGGCTGAAGGATCAGTGGGAAGGGTCTGCAGGGAGCGGCTGAGGTTAGTCTTCATGTCCTGGGTCAGTAAGCGTGAGGAGGAGCCCAGCCAGTTTGGCTCTTCCCAGCTTCTCTTTCCCGACTGGCTCAAGCGTGTGGGGCTGCTGGGAGCGCTGATTGCCCGGTCATACATCTAAAGCAACATCACCAGGCACAGTTTGAGTCGTTTAGGGCCCAACGTTTGCATTTTACCCAGCCTACCGCCAGCATCCTGGGTCTCTTTTGTTTTCCACTCTTTCCTTCCAGTGCCCCCGTGCTCAGGTCCCACCCCGCTGTCCCACACGCTCACCCGTTTGACAGCCAGCGTGGCGATGCCCAGCATGGCTGCTCCGCCCACGCCCAGCACAAGCCGGGCGTTGGACAGCACGAAGTCGATGGCTGTGCCGATGCCGTTGTCATCTTTTTTCCCTTTGCGCTGCCCAGCGCCTGCCATCTCACCTGGAAGGAGCAGGAGCATTAAACAAACAGGTCAAAACATGCAAACCTAATGGTTCGCTCCCTTCTCCTCCACCCCACATTCACGGCTCTTAGGGTCTTAGCACGGAGCCAAAGGAAGGGACCACCTAACCCTGCAACCTCTTTAATGATCTTCCCTCAAGGAGCTGCTTATTCCTAGACACGCCAGAATAGCACTGACCAAGCTCTGCAATGACAGCATTTCTTTGCTTCCAGCTCTGTTTATGACCTGAACAAAAACATCCCAAATTTGATGTGGGGCTCCTAATCATTGAAGCAGGTTTAACTGTACAATCACCTAATACTTTTTAAAAAAGAAAGATTTACTTCAGCAACGTTTTACAATAAAATCCTATATATTATGTAAAACTCTATGACCACTCAGGTCTTTTCATTTTAATTTGTGCTTCTCAACCAAAACATGGCTTTTTTTATGCCAATTTATTTTCTTATTCTCAATCTAATGCGTGTAATTTTGCTAACAGACAAGGCGATGCAGGGATGGTCAACTGCTTGTCCATAACAAAACAAAATCTTCCCAAGAGTTGACAGGTGAATGCAGAGCATCCACTCCCAGACTCATTTTTGGACAATGGCTGGTCCCAGATACTTCAAAGACACCCAAGAATCGACAGTAGAGATGACAACGCACCACAAAGGGAACAGCTCCCTTGCTTTCACTGGACATTTATTCCTGCTCTCATGGCTGGTGGGTTTGATTCTCATACAAGTCGTGTGTAACATGAATATTAATATTTTCTTACACGTGTACTTTTGTTTCCTCCAATTCCCGTTTAACCTGGGAATTTAAATTTAAAGAGTCTCCCTGGCCAACTACATGTGTAAAACGCACTTTGCCACTGCTGTACCTGAGGTGGATCGTCAGTGAACCTACATGAAAACACCAGGAAACTCTTCCAACCTGACTCGAGATCTGTTTACTAAGTGTGTTTCAAAGGTTCAGAGCCTGCCTGACTTGGGTGGTTTAAAACTGCCCTTAGGTTTTTCTAAGGCCAAGCTATGCTCTCAGGAGGAATGTTCCTGCCTTGATGAACCATGAGTCCAGTCACTCTTCATCCTTAGGCAGAAAAAAATGCACTTTCACAAAGCTAACTGTAATAGTAGCATGAAGAACATGGTTTTATCACTGTAACTGACCTACCTGTGACCTAATGCATTTGTAAGGAGAACAGGAGAGCCCTCCTGGTGTGCCTGTGGAAGCACCTTCTAGACTTCTTCAAGACAGCGGTGGGCAGGGAACGTTAATCATCTCTTTTAGTGGGCGAGGGGATTTTGGAAAGAAGAAGGAAGTAAGTGGAGCTAAAAGGAGCTACAGGGAATCTCTAAACCAGGCCCCCGAGTTTGCTCTGCAGGAAAGCTTGCCCCTTCTCCAACTGTCTTTCCTTGTCCTCCAGCCGCTGCAGCCCACGGTTCTTGCGGAACTCGCGGCGGATGAAAGCGAGGTAGAAATCCCGGTCGGTGTAGCGCAGCCCACGGCCCTGGCGCAGCAGAGCCCGATAGAGGGTCAGGACAGCCTCCCGGGACCACGCTGCCATGGGGGACGGGTGCGTGGACGGGCGACCTAGAGAGAGGCGACGAAGTGCGGGATTCGAGTCAGCTTTTCCCTCCCCGAGGGACGCACCGGCCGCCGCCCCCCCCTCCGTGCCTGGCCCCACAGACCGCCGTCCTCCGCGGCCCGCCAAGGGACGGGACAGCCTCTCGAACGGCGCACCGGGGATAACGGGCTCTCTAAGGGCGCAAGGCCGCACGCCCTGCTGCGGGGGAACCGGCGGGCCCCGCGGCCTGGCCCTTCCCATGGGGGGCCGCCCCAGGGCCGCTCGCAGCACCCGCTCCCCGCCGGGGTCCCGGGCTGGAGTCCAGCCCCAGGAGGCCCCGCGGTGACCGGCCGCCTCGCACTCACCGGGAAGGACCGGGAAGGGGGAAGGGGAGGCGCTCCGGGTCCCTCACGGCAGCCTCCTCCGTTCAGCGGAGCCCGCCGCCGCCTCCCTCCCGGCACCGCTCCCGGGGTCACCCGGCAACATGGCCGCTCCGCTTCCGGGTCGTGACCGCGGCCCCGCCAATCATAGAGCGAGATCGCCGGGGCCCAAACCGTCCCTTCGGCAGAGAACTTCCGGTTGGCGCGCGCCCCAGCGGGGGCGGCGGCGCAGCGCTGTCTCCCCCTGCCGGCGGGGCGCCGCGCCCGCCGCCGTACGGCGAGCGGGAAGGGACCCTCCGCGCCGCCCGCCCGCGCCGGGAGGCTGCCCCCTGCCGGCGGGGAGGGGGGACTGCCGCCCCCGGTTACTCCCCGTTGGGGCTGGGACGGGGCAGGCTGGGCCCAGCGCTGGCCCGGTCCGAGGAGGCCGTGCCCTTCAGGGGTGACGCCTTCGGTGATGAGCCGCCTTCCTCTGCGGGGGTGGCTGTGGGGAAGAGGCTAGGGCAGGGTGGGGACCGGGGACACCCTGGAAGGCTGTGGGGAAGGGCTGCAGGGAGCAGGGGGCAAGTGGGACCCCACGGTGCGGCCTGGAGGGCCCCAGGCTGTGCCTGGGCAGCCCAGGGTGGAGCAGCCACTTCCCGCCTTGGCTTGAGCTGTCACCACGGCGGAGACGGGAGTCTCCCCTTCCTCCTTAGGCCCACCCTCGAGGCCAGGGTGGGCATCTGCGCTGAACCCACCTCGGGACACCGGGCTTGTTCCGCCATGGACGGTCTTGTTAGCAGCCTGGGCTTCGTGTGCTGTGGCGAAACAGGCTGGGTTGTCAGCCTCGGCAGCTCCATGTGCCTGCGAGTGTGCTCCCCGCGGCCCAGAACAGCTGGAGCACTAATAGGTATTTTGTCGTTCTGGCTTTGACGGGCCTAAACGCCATCAAACAGCTTCGTGTGAGAAAGGGAGAGTTCAGCCCACTGCAGCAAGTCGACATCCTCATGGTCGTCTCTGGCTGCGCATGCTGGCTGCCTAGGGTAATGCCAGGGTAAATAGAGAAGGTTTCTTTGGTGCTTCAGGATAGGCAGAGAGCAGTGGGTTAGAGCTGCGTGTCTGAAGGTACCTCTGACTACCTTGATGCTTTTTACAGAATAACTGTAAAGTCAATCATCTCCTTTATCTCCAAGGAACCCCGGGGCCTGGTCTGGAAGTCTCGAGGGCTCTGGGAGAAGGGCAGTAGCTGGCAGCCTCTCTGGGGTCTGCCTGAGGAGATGGAAGGAGCCTCCTGAAGCCAGGACCTTCCGTCCCTCTGTCCAGGTGCAAATTCCCCTTTTCCATTCTCGCCTTCTCTACTGTATGCCTACTCGGGGCAGTAATTATTCCTCCTTAGTCATCTCCTCCTCCCCAGATCCTACCAAAATATAAAACATCATAACTGCATGTGCCGTGCCTCCCGTGGGGGAAAGGGTGAGAGAAAGCGCAAACCGTGTGTGACAGAGGAGAGCCACATCACTTCACGCACTTCTCAGTGACACCAGATATGACAGTGATAGAATCGAGCAGGAAGAAAACCAGAAGCTCCGGACTGGCTCACTCCGTGCCAACCTCCGCTTGTTCATTTCCTTTCTGAGATAAACAACGCCAATCATTTCGATCTCTCTTTGTGAGCGAGTTTGCCATGCCCCTAATCAGCGCTTTCTGAGAAAGGCTTACTTGAACTGCAGACAGTATTCCCACAGGGGCCACGCTACTGATTTACATAATAGCATTATCATATTTTCCATATTATTTTCCCCTTCTTCCTTCTGCATGCTAATATTTTGTGTGTGCTTTTTTTTAACCTGCAGCTACTCGCAGAGCCAGGGTTTGTGTGACATCTAGATCCTTTCCTGAGTTGCTAGAGACTATCTGGAGCTTTGTAATTCTTATGTGCAATTTGTTTTCTGACTTTGCACGTGCCCAGTTAAGCCTTGGCAAATGCGTGTTGTTGCCTATTTGCCACATTTGCATTTTTACTTACAGTCCTTTCTGATCTACTCAAGAGTCAATAGCTTTGAGTCATCTCTTAAAAATGTTTGGTATATTGCTCATCTTTGTTTCCAGATCATCAGTTCATATACTGATCTATCCAGGACCTTAGAGGCAGCATTCATATTCCCTACCCTTAAACTTCTGCCAGAATGAAAATCGATCTTTGAACCTTCCTCCCGGCTTCCTCAGATTGTTGATCCGCAGAAATACTTCACTCCTCACAACAGGGCTCTGTCACTTCTGGGCAGGTGCGCTCACGAGCCCAGTCCCTGAAACTCCCAAGTCTGGATCAAAACTTGCACAGCTATGTGCAGCAAACCCCTGATGCGCTATGAATGGGATCTGCCGAATGAGGCTGCGCAATGACGGGCTTTCCTTGCTGCCCTCCGGCGATGGCAGCCAAGGACTGTCAGCTTCCATAAACGCCCCTTCCCCAGCCTGGCCCTCTCGGATTGTGCCTGTTTTAGTGTTTCTTTCTGTTTTTTTCCCCCAGGCTTTACGCCAGCTCCTGGGCCCCTTGCCAGCAGCTGCGTGTGCGTGTTGTGAACTCCTCTGGCCACGCCACACAGCGTGCCTCCAAACTGCCTCGGCCCCTCCGGGGAGGCCGATTGCTGGCTCGCCGTGCCCGCTACTTGCCATGGGCTCCCCGCGGACAAGGGTGTTCAGCCTGACCCTTCTTGTCTTGCAAAGAGAAGGGCGAGCGCAATGGCAGAGTGACCCGTGACCAACGCTGTCCCAGCTGCCATGCGAGCACCGGACCTCTGGTGATGTGCTGGGGGTTGTAAACTTGAACTCTGCCTTGAGACGGTGAAGCAACATTCCCCCCTCTTCCCAGTGTTTCCCAACCCGACTGGCTCCTCTGCTGACCCGCTGCACGCAGCCACCCTGGTGGGGAGCCACCCAGCAGCCCCAAAGACTTGTGCTGGGATCCCTGGTGGGATGCTGGCCCCGGCGCCCTGTCGCTTGCAAGGCCCTGTCGCCTGATGGCTTCTTTCCCCATGGACACACTGGGAGTGGGATGCCCCCCGTGCCTCCAGCCTGCGTCCCTGCAAGAAAGGGAATTTACTTGCTCTGACGGGGCGAGGTGCAGGCGGAGAGGAGGGAGCGCACCTTAGCTGTGCACCTGGAGAACAATAACGACCTTTGTTTCCCCAAATGACTAAGTGAGCTTGTGAAATATCAAAGGCAGCATGGGTGATGGGGCACAATATCCCGTGCTGTTACCCGTGATGAGGCACAGACATCCTCCCGTCCCTTGCCTCCCTGGGAAGTCTCCGGAGCTGCCACTCCTCTGCCGGTCTTCTCATGCTTGCAGCCAGCCCTCCCACTCAAGTGGCCGCTGCCATGGGCTCTGATGGCCACCAAAGGCAGCGAACTGCTGCCTCTGAGCCTGGCTCAGAGCCTCTGCTCCTGGGAGTCAAGTGCCATCCCCAGGGCTTCCTATCACCCATTTTGCAAAGGCAGGACCATTTCCAGCCAGGGAGTCATCCCTGTGCTGCCTGCCACCAGCCAGCAAACCCTCCCTGGGCAGCAGGGAGGTGAACATGACCTGCAGAGCTGCAAATGGCATCTTGGAGGGGCTCTGCAGGGTCAGGAAAAAACCTGCGCTTGGAAACAGAAGGCTGGCCTCTTACAGGAGCCAGAAAACAATCCCAAAACACGAGAGGGAAGATGGGTAGTGACCCACCAATGCCATCTGAGCTTGGGCTTAATATCCTTAATATCTTCTAGTAAATGGACCTTGCAAGAGGCCTTTTGGCAGTCTAACTCTGTTCAACAGCTCTCTCTTTATTGCAGCCCTATTTCTTTTCTCATGCAATCGCAAGGAATAATGGCATTTGGGCTCCTGCTCTCTGGCTGCGATGAGCCAGGAGAGGCAGAGGGCCAAGGGTGGCGCAGGTGGCTTCTTTCCCCAAACTCCGGCAGCTTTGATGTTAAGCGCATGTGGGAAGGAAGACGGGTGCTGAGGGAGGAGAGACCGCTGGTACGCAGCCACCTTTCAAGGGGCATTCCTCATTTACAGCCGAGACCCAGATTTTAGTGACAGAGAGTAACTAGACACTCTGGGGAGCCACACTCAGGGTATGTTTTTGCCAGGGGGAAGAAAGGAAAAGTTCCCAGCCCAGCTGCTGCTGAAGCAGGGCTTTTCAGCTCCCCAACCTCCAGCCCTGCAGCCCGGGGAGCTCCAAACACTGGCAGCGGCGAGTGCTCTCCTGTGCGATGCAGAGCTACTGCTGCTGCAAGGGTCTGCACTGACGGTTGCTGAGGAAGCTCAGTTTTATTACCTAACAAATTGAAAATGCTGCTGTAGTATTTTTGCAATTGGTCTGTGCGCACCTTCATTCTCAGCACGACTCGTGTTTCTTCAACCAAATTTCCCTGTGGCTGGGTTTGTTGGGGACTTTCATTTTTTTATTCCCTGGCTAGTAAGATTCCGACCCCCCCTTTTTCACTTTGCACCAGCTGCATGCTGCAGAAGGTTTCCAGAGCCGTTCAGAGACCCTGCTTTTGTGAGTGCTGTTATCCTTGCAATTTTGCATCACTCTGACAGCCTTGTCGGCTTTCTGTGCTGGAAGTGTCTGCGGAGGGCTGAGAGCTTGCAGCCGGTGGCACCAGCCCCCCCAGCAGGGCTGCACAGGCTGACCCCAGGCTTTTTGCACCCCTTTGCCTGCTGCATGCTGCGGTGAGGTCCTACCAGCATGAACACAGGATTTTGGCTTGTGTAAGGGGTGTCTGGACTCCCAGCATTGTGTGAGGTTTGGTCCCATGTACGTATATACAACCTCAGAAGGGCAGAGCTGCTATATCCTACTGCTTCTCTTCTTTTTCTAGGTGAAGGCATCTATTGCACATCTCATCCCATTAACTCACAGGTCCTTAGATGGATTCATTTCTGTCCCATTTGAGGAAATTTTTCTGGTTTTGGTTTTGCAGTATTGACATTCATTCCTGGGTAACAGTTTGAGTCAAATGCTTTAAAAACACTGGGAACCAAACAGAAGTGGGTAGATGTTTTCTACATTCTTTTATTTTTGCATGTGTGCCTGGTTCTTAGTAAGTGCCAACAGGGCTAAAATGCCAGGAAGGAGTTTGCTGCATAGAGGCAGGCTTATAATATTTTATTTTATACAGTCTCTGGGCAACATATTTTCTTTAATTTGACATTCTGGAGAAGTCATTTTAGATCTTTATTCAGCACAGATTACTTGCTCTTCTTCTCAGTTTTCCTTATTTTTAGAAAGGTGAAGTGTGGTTCCCAAATTAAATCGTTACTGGGATGGACTTCAGCCAAGAGGATCCACGGTTCAAGCCGTAAGGCACAGGAAATGTAAGAGTAAAACAATGGAGTTTTCTTTTATATTTCATTTGGCAGGGTGAGAAGAAGTATGGCCTTGAAAGATTTGTATTCTTACATAGCTATAATGTATTTCAAAAGACGGTAAGGACTATTGTCTCTTCTCACTTTGCTTAAAAAAAGAGCACACCCTGAAACGCTGGAAGTGTCAGGATTGCCAAATTTTCCTTAGTTCCAAGTAAGAGTTTGTGTTTGGGGTTCTCAGAGATGCTTACAGTAATGTCCCAAACATGAGCTGAAGTGGGCTGATCCTTTAATCTTTTGCTGATGTGCTTGTCCCTGCTGCACCCACAAAGGCAAAGCTTGTAGCAGCCTGGCCCCAAGTCAAGCTCCCCTCCCAAGCATCCGTGGGTTATATCCCTTATGTCAGCCTTTCACTTCAGTGACTCGGAGCCCTTTCTCCAGATGGGACAGTTTTGCACAGCTCCTCTGAGGCCGTTTTGTGGCGACAGGGCAAAGCCCTGCGAAGCTTGCTCCCAGGTGGAGGTTTGACACAGCTGGGGTATGACCGTGCCTGTGAGCCACAGAAACATGTGCCACTGCCAGGAGCAAGAATATGCCTCCCTTCTGCCACGGCTGCGGCCAAATCCTCTCTGTCACGGTGCTCTGGAAAGCAGGGCAGCTGGCGCCTGCAGCTGGGGGCACTGAGCATGAAGCCATTTGCTGGTGACGCTCTCCAGGGCTGGGGCGACTCTCTCCCTGGCTGCTCCACGGGCTGCCTGCCAGCCAGCTGAGACCTCACTGCTTCCCCAGCTGAGCTGCTAAAGCGGTGAGATTTAAAAAAAACCCATAAAATTGGACTAATAATTAAAAATTAACAGTCCCTGCTAAACAGCATATTAAGCTGTGCCCTTACATAGGGAACAAATGTATCCAAGCAACAAAAACAAACAGCCAGCAAGCCAAGCTCTTGGTATCCCCCTTCCAGCATTCTAAATGGTGCTGTAAGTTTATATTGAAATTGCTTTGTTTCCAAGCACCCTGGTGTTTGGAAACAGCATATCCATCCCCCGATCAGCAAACCTGCTGCAGGCATCGATCAGGAACCAGCCGGAGCAAGCCCCTCCGCGAGCCAGAGACGGAGGGTCTGCCACAGCCTCGGCCCCCACTGAGCGGTGTTGCATGGTGCCGGCGATGAGCACTGGGCATCCCTAACATACAGCGAGAGCTTGGGGGAAACGGCTCATTTCCAGGCAGGTCATGCCAGAGCCACTCCATGGCGCATCTCCCTATATAACGCCTGTTGGGATACTGAAACTCTGCAAAACACACAGGATTTACTTGGCGTCGGATGGCTTGCACGCTCCTGGTTCAATGTGGTGCTTAAGGCTCCATATCCATGTCCAGGATGTGCGCTGCACACATCAAGATCCCTTTTGATGTCTTGAGGGACCCTCTGAGAGATGGTATACAAGGCTCATGGTGGAGCCACATGCCCCCCACACTCGGCTGACCGTCAGCGCTGCTCCTGCAAATGAGGGTCTCCACCGCAGACTGGTTTGCGGAAGAGTCAAGCCCTCACTCACAGGTGCGCTTCGAGTTCCCGCAGCAGAAGCTTGTGCTCTCTGGGGAAAAAGGTCCTGGGTTCTGTCAATGCCTTCTTTCAAAGCCTCATAAGAAACTGAAGAAATGCCATTTACATTACTTCTTAAAAGAATATAAATGTCAGTAAAAGATTTCATGTTGGAGGCAAGAAAAATACATGGGAGAACCTTTAACCTAGTCAACTCTCATTTCTTAAACTGTTTCGCTAAATTGCCATTGGCTTACGCTTGTATTTTTATCTTTCCCTCTTGAAAAATTGAAAGTTCAGGCATTCTGCCTATGATCTATTTTTAGATTATCCCCTATTCGGGCACAAAAATACAACGATCGCTAAGAATGCTAAAAATTCTTAATAGAAAATTTTAATTGTTAATTTTGAGTGGCATGTTTATTCCAGGCCTTTGTTCCAGAGACAGAAGCAGCAGAAAGGCATTAAGCAATGCACAACGCAAGTCTCCAATCTGATGGCGACCCTTCCACAAGAGGAGCATTGAAAACATTAGACTGATGTGAAAGAGAGAAAGAAGAGGGAATGTGCCATGTTCCTAATGACTATAAGGAAACTAACCTATGATGTTTACAGTCACTATCTCTAAATGGGACCAGGAATGAACCTGGAGCACAAGACACTTAAAAAGGTAAAAAGTGAAATAGCTGTAGATGGCACATGAGCTTGTGAAAGGCCCTTGCCAAAGGCACTGCTGAGGCCAGATGCTTAGGAGGATTCAGAGCAGGACTGGGCTTTGATACGAGTAATGGGAACAGCCAAAATTACATGAGACGGGTTTAAAAATAAGCTAAAACAAGGAGGTCATGTTCTCTCACACAGCGTGCCGAAAGTCAGCCACCAGAAAGACATTTCTGCAGTGGGGAGGTTTAATTTGGGGCTCCAGGCTTTCCACAGCTTTACTTGAAAAAGTGGATGCATCCAAGGGAGGGGAGGTGGCAACAAGGGACCATTTCATGAGCGGTGATGCTGGTTCCCATATCCACCAGCTCTTCTGAGAGATGCTTGGTAGCCATCGGTCCCTGCTCGTGTGCCTGTACGTGCTCATACTTACCTAGCATGCAGATTAGGTCTGACCTGGGCCCACAAAATCAGGAATCATTCCCCAAAACAGCCGGGCTCCCCCTCAAACTCTCTCCTCGGGAACACAGTCCTGCCAAGGTGGGAAGCAGCAACTTCCCTTGTTCTGTTTTCCAGCAGCCCCTCTGCCAGGCGATCAGAAATAAATCTGCCACACACACTCCTTGGTATTGTTTCATACTTTGCAAATTTTTTTATTTTTATCTCCTCCTTTTAGGCATCCCTTTAAGGGTGAAATGAAATCCAACCATTTACAGAGAAAATGATTTCAGAATGTACATTTGATTTATCCTTACAAAAAGTTCATTATTACTTGCTGTTTATAAATTACAGAGTGGAAAGGAGCTTTGCAGACACTCTTATTTTTTTCTTTTTTTCCTTTTATTTTATTTTTGGCAGGTCCACGCATTCTTTTGCCAAAGCAGGGTGTTCTGGGGCCATCTCAGGGGCAACACCAGCAGTAGGTCCAGGTGGACCCCAGCCTCAGAAGTGCTGCTGGACCACCTCCAGGATGATACTGCATCATCATCCGCACAGGAAGGAAAAAACAGTGGTTTGAATTCTTAGCCTCAGAGTATTTCAGATCCCTTCTTAAGCCATTATCTGTAGTCCCCAAAGCTTTAAATGTCAGTGTATTGCATTAGAAACAGCTCTCCTTTCTTGGTCCTGGATCTGATTCCCTCCTGCCACCCCCTTACCTCCAGCCCCCCTCTGTTTCCATAATAAGAGCAAGTTTGTCCAACATCTCACAAATCAGAAGGGAGTTTTTTTGGGAGGGTGGGGAGAACACAACAATGGAGGGATTTGGGATCCATTCTCCCACTCACTTCCCTCCTTTCTCAACAAGGTTTGAGGTCAGTGAATCCAGGACGAGCCATCCCTTCCCTCCTCACCACCAGTGTTCACTAATTGGACCAGGGGTGACCCCGGACACGTGTCTTCACAGTGCAGAGGCATAGCAGCCACAGAGATTGCTGGCAGGAGCGGGGAGACAGGGACAGAGCCCGGGGGATGTTTGGGAGGGGAAAAATCACTACCATCCCACAAGGATATACCAAAGGGGGGCAGAGGGGAACAAATACCCGTTCTGCTCTGACACTCTCCCCCTACCCCAACTCATACATTACCTGGAGGCCACAAGGTCCTCTCATTTACCTGCCACAGAGACATGAAGAGCAGGCTGGCCTGAGCTGCACGAC
Source organism: Oceanodroma leucorhoa (assembly GCA_030449065.1). Taxonomy (NCBI): domain Eukaryota; kingdom Metazoa; phylum Chordata; class Aves; order Procellariiformes; genus Oceanodroma; species Oceanodroma leucorhoa. The sequence goes on along the minus strand of JASVER010000071.1, from coordinate 3,927,136 downwards.
AGCAAACACCTCAGCAGGACACAGGGATCAAAGAAAGCAACAGCGAGAGCAGACTTGAGCGTGTCGTCCTTCATACCAACCACACAGGCACAAAACCACCCCAGCTTTTCTGTCCGTCACTTGGGTACGGCATTACGCCCAGTCCTCCGGAGGGGCAAAGACAGCCAGCCTGCCCTGTTCCCTCTGCTTTAGCAAGCTCACCTGCTGCGGGTCCACCAAAGCCCACATCCTTCCCTTCACTTGGGGCAAAGGAGGAAGATGAGTTCCCCACCCCAAAGCCATGCATGGGCACACAATCCGGTTTTTAGGTGGAAAGCAGAGAGAAAGGCAAGAACAGAGATGGGCAGAAAGAAAGAAGCGCAGGGCTTGGGGATGCCACACACTGCTTCACCTACTACCTGGCCCTCGTTTGCACTGATTAATTTGAAGGTGGAAAGGTTTGGGGCAAGAAAAAGCACAGAGCTGAAGAGGGCTGCAGGTAAAGTCTGGTGATGCTTTCCCGCCCTCCACCAGACAGCTTCGCTCCCAGAGAGGCAGCAGGCACGTGGCTTCACTGCTCATGGCTGCAACAACCAACAGACATCAGGCTCTGCTGGTCTGATCCCAGTTCCAGCTCAGGGGCAGGACAGGATTTTTTTAGTCCTTCCCTTCTCAAACCTCAGCACCTGGTTCAGACGAGATCAAGGAACCTCAACGCTCACCTCAAAGAGTTCAGCGTTGGGAAACGAGGATCTGACACAAACCTGCCTCCTCCTTTGCCTCTCTCACCATCCTACACACCCACATGCTTTTGGGTTCCCTCTTGTGGAGGTTGTCTGGGAGAGTGGCTGTCCCTGCTGCGCGCTGGCTGCGGAGGTCCCGGTGCAGCAGTAGAGGCAAGGCTGGACAGAGGGCAAGCCACCACCTTGGGAAATCAACTGTTGCAAAAGTCAGCTTGCTAGTCCCTGTCCCCTCCAGGGACAAGAAGGAAGATTTTTTTAATGACAAGGACTCTAGCTCCCTAAGGATAATAAACACAGGGTTAGCCAGACAAATTAGACAGAAACATTGACTGGTTTGGCCTTAAATCAAAAAACGTTTAAATGATTCTTGAGGAAAAAAAAAAAAAAAAGAATGTATTTCATCTCTAAGGTCCCTTCCTCCCACCACAACAGAAGTCTGTTTTAAATTTAATTTCCTAAGAATAAGGAAGTGAGTAAGTCCAGGAGGAGGACAGGGCTAGAGTCCTGCAGAAGAGCCCCAGCGCTGCTCTTCCAGCAGGACCTTCTCCTCCTGCCCAAGGGGGCAGAAGGGAGAGGCAATTCAGAGGAAGAGGCGGAGAATGATGGAGCAAATAATAGAGGAGAGAGGAGAGAAGGCAACAAGCTGTACTTCAGGAGGAGGAGAGCCAGATATTGCAGCTGTGGGCTCATCTGAAACTCCCAAGGGACAAGGGCCATACCTCAGTGATGAAAACGTGACTTGCAGTGCACTAAAAATCCCCAAGGACGCCCATGCACGGGAAGGGCTGGTATCAGGGGAGAGGCTGCTCCCACTGTAGAAGATAATGAGGTGCAGCCCTAGCATGCGTGCACTTTATCCCCCGCTTCACGGGGCTCTGGTGCTGCCAAAGCACACATGCAAAGACTGACTTCTCTCTCTCCTGCCTTCAGCAAGGCCTGGCACTGGGCTTGTGTTGCTGTCACTGAGATAAGGCAAAGCCAAAGGTCTGAGAGTAGATCTCAGCCTCCCTTCCAAGAGTAAAAATGAAAAGCAGCTTCTTCCTTCCATACTTTTCTGCTACTGAATCCCATGAGCTAACACACCTGCTCTCCTCCGGCTGCCCCCGGGGAAAGCATGTTCCCCTTGTGCTGCAGCCTCAGTGCTACTGCTCTCATCTTGCCCAACGCAGGCTCCTCCTTTCTCAGCTGGGTTCCCATTTCTCTATAATCTCTCTATGCCCAAGACCTCCATGCAGCCGCTTGGCACAAGGACCCCGTGACTGTGACAAGACTCCCTCCTGCTGCATCAACAAGTCTAGACTTAGAAGACTCACAGCATCCCTTTGGGGGAAGTGTTCTGCCTACCAAAGCTTCTCCCTCCATTCAATTCCCAAAGGGGCTTTTCCACCTGTGGGGAAGACACAGCAGAAGTGAGAACAGTGATTGAAAAACCAAATAAACAGAGAGGTTCCTTCAGTTCTTCTAAGCAGGCATTATAGCACATGAGATGTGGAAGCAGCTAAGATGAACTCCATCTCAGTTTGATCAGAAAAAGATGTTCGTCTTCACTCTGTTCCAGTCTCAGTCTTATTAGGCAACCAAGTTATTTTTCTTGATGTTTTTCACTTCTCTAGAGAGGGGAATAGGAGGGAGAAAGAGAGAGATACAGAGATAGGAATGAGGCACAGGGGTGGGAATGGCAATGGAAACCCTCCTGCTGCAGCACAGCTGGCCTGATGTCAGGGTTACTCTTCCTTATGCCAGCATTTTCCTCCTCCTTCCCCATATGCTCCTCACTTCTCTGCTTGGAACATGAGCCAGTCTTTCCACTGCAAGGCTAACAGAGCACATTCATTATGTTTTTCACCCTCTGCCCACTACAGCCCAAGCTCTGGGCACCCCGTCAAACCATCTGCTAAGGAAGGGTGGTAAAGGTGAAGACATAGATCTGCCTCCTCAATGAACTGAATCAATCCAATACAACAGGCCAGATCCTGCCTACCCATCACTGGCAAACTCTGAACAGACACTAGCCCAACCAGCTGCAACTAGGGTCCTCCTAGATCCCTTCTCCTCTGCATGGTCTTGTCTGCATGGCCCAGGCTGCACGTGTGGGCTGCACATGCTCTCTGGATTGCATGATGGTCCCAAAACAGTCTCTTGGCCCCAGGGGGAGTCTGCCCGTAGCCCTTTTCTCCATGAGCTCCCTCACACGCTAAGAGCAGACAAATGGATCTTGTGCCTTGACAGGCTTTGTGTTTCCCCACAACACCCATCACTGACTCAGAGCTTTGCCCTTCTCTCCCTTTTACCCCACGGCAAGAAGGAATAGCCAGCACCTGTAAGCAGCAGCCCTGCAACAGGCACAGCCCACAGGGTTGCAGAGGCAGCCAGAGAGGCACGCAATGGTCCCACGTGTGTAGCACTGCTACGCAGAGCCAACGCTCTCCCTGGCCTTCTATGAATTTCCCGAAAAGTCATCCGTGCTGAGACAGAGATCACAGCTTCTGGATCCCACCACTTCCTGAAAGCACACACACCCAAGCCCAACTATGTCCCCTTCCCCCCCCAATACTGGTAACAAACGCCCACGTGCATACCAAAACCATGCATGTTAGCACTCATGCACACTGGAAACCATGCACTTGTAAACATACACTCCCACCATCTGATTAAGTCCCCTGCAGCTTATCCCAGCCCCAACAGAAGCACCTACTGCAGGGAAGATGCTTCAGCTTCTGTGGGTCAAGCCAGTGCAGTGTTGTGGGGGCAGGGGTGAAAAAGGAGTTAAAGGGGAGAAAAAAAAAAAACCAAACCAAAACAAAACAAAAAAAACCCCCACAGCTTTCTCCTCTGCTTCCCATCTGCCTGCTCCAGGATTGGTGGAGCATCAGGGCAAGCCCGAGGCAGATGCATTAAGCCTGTGGGAGGAGGCTGCATCTTGGGGAGAACACCTTGGAAGCAAAGGATTTCCCTTCCCCAAAATACTCTTTGAATATAGAGGTATACAAAAAATAAACACATAGATGCTTTTGCACATTCAGTCATCCAAAAAATGCCTCTGACACACATCTGCACACGTGACCACTCGCATTGTGCCTGCTGACTCACACGCTCACTGAATAGCCCAGGCTCGCATCTGTGCTTTCTCCAATCCACAAAGGACGAGGGTGGATGGGAACAGCTGCCCTCTCTCCCCATGGGACCCTCCCAGCCTCCCCCGGAGGAAAATCCGCCAGCTGGCTGCAGAGATTCTCTCCAGCCAGCAGGAGAGATCTGGGAGATGCAGGAAAGTACGCTACTGCCAGAGTAGGTCCCCAACATCTCTCCTCCTCCTGCCCAGGCCTCCCTTCACATGACTGAGGAATTCACGTCCCCAGGCATCACTCTGGGATGAAGGGAAAAAGAGAAGGAAGGGAGGGAGGGCAGAGACCCAGGAGAAATAGCACACCCCACCTGGAACCAAAGAAAACAAAAAAAGAAAGGAACAGATGAAAAGACCCGACTCTTTCCCTTTGTCGTGAAGTTCTGATTTCCCATGCGAGCCCCGGTGGCCTCACCCAGCGCCCTCCGCTTTTCGGTAAGGGTTCTCCAACAAGTAGCGGAACCGCTGGTAGTTCTTGAGCAGGTACTTGGGAGCGTACATCTGCTCCTTGGGGTCGGCAGGGGGATACTCCTGCGTAGTACCATCGAACCAGCCACCAGTCCGGATCAGCTCCCGGATATAATTGAGGTCTCGTTTATCCTCGTAGTCACCCCAGCGGGGGAAGTCCCCATTCTGGGCCGACACCAGTTTGAAGTAGATCCCCTCTGGGGTGAAACACCAGGAGCAGTGCCAGCCAGCAAAGTGGAGGGGGCTGCCCAGTGACCACTGCACCAGGATGTGTCCTGTGCTGTTCTCATACTGCCGAAAGCCAGGCATGGTGTAGTACTCGCGGCGCCGCAGACGGATCCCGTCGGTAGCATAGACAGCCTGGAGCATCCCCATGGTGCAGCCCGAGACCACCTCCAAGGTGCCTGGTTGCTTCCAGAAGAAGCCATAGAGTGACTTGCGCATGTGAAAGGCGAAGGGCTCCGTCCAGCCGTCATAGAGCTTGAGGAAGAGCACACCATCGCGGGCTGGGATCTCATCGGCATCATCGATGATGAAGACATCGTCCGGACGCAGGTTGCGGAGGCGAGAGATGCCGTCCCGGGTGAGAAATGTGCGCAGGTAATCGTCAGCAATCCAGCCGTCCTGGCGGCCACCGGGGGGGAAGTGGTCCAGGAAGACATAGAGCACCTTGTGGCGGATGTAGTCGAAGGAGCCGTTGAGGAGCATCTCGCGGAACTTGAGGGGCCGCGGCTCTCCATAGGCCGTGAAGTTTGACTCGCACACCACGAAGGCGTCCACCACGTCTCCCAGCTCGTGGAAGCGGACATCCAGCAGGTCAAACTCATGGTTGACATTGATAGCGTTGATGACCCGCCGGGGGATCTCCCGCGGCATGAGGCGGTCCTTGGTGGGCAGGTTGGAGTACTGAACCACAGTGGGGACCCCGCAGCTGGGGCCGTGCCAGCCCGGCAAGCACACGCACTCCACCCACTTGCGCCGCTTGGTCCCCCTGGCGCTCAGTGGCTTGCGAGCCGGCCGACCCGAGGCTGCGCCATCCGCTCGCTCTTCCGGCCGCCCTCCCACGGGTGGCTTCTCCAACACCTTGGTGCCTGGTTTAAAGCAAACGCCGCCAGCTTTGGTACGGACGAAATATTCTGTCGTGTCTTCCGGCAGCACGAACTCGACTTTGTGCAGCTCTTCGCTGGCTCTGCTGGGAGGCAGAGGCTGGAGCAAGGGGGAGTGGGAGTACAGGGGTGTGCGGAGGAACTCTGCACCCCCTGGCTCAGGGCTGACCTGAGGCGTGACGGGGGCATTGTTCCAGAAGAAGCTGGAGACGAGGTTGGGACTAAGCGAAGCCAGCTCCCGGGGGAAGGTGACATAGGAAAGGGCCTTGAGGAAGTGCAAGAAGGAGATGAGGCAGAGACCAGCCATGCAGAGAGTCAGAAAGAGCTTATGGCGTCTCATCTTCATCCTGTGGAAAAGCCATGAAAAGGAAAGTCACATTCAATAGCTACTAAAGTGTAAAAAGTTTACCACTGGTAGAAAGACAGGTTGGGGATGGCAGAAAGCTGGTCCAAATTCAGCATGCATCTTTCGAGACTTGAATCCAAGAACTACTCCCCCCTACCCTCTGCCATCTTCAGCAGGCCTTTTGCCTCAGCTGGGTTACACCAAGCTGAACCTCTTCTAGATCAGTCGGTGTCTTATAAACTCACAAAGACAAGGTGACAGGGTAAAAAGACAGGAAATCCAGAGTAACAGGAATTCATGATCTAACGAACTCACTGCACTTGGTGGATTTGTCCCTATTCGTCAATGGAAACAAAGTGAACGTAGGCCTCCTCATGCCCGGCATCACCGGAGGATTGGGGGAAGATGAAGAAAGAACAGAGAGCAGGAGAGATGAGAGGGAGTAGGGGGTACACGGTTGAAACATGACCGGTGTAAGAGAGGCAGTTTAAAAGGCCCAAGATCATTAGCCAGGCTGCCAGAGCCAGGAAAACACCTACACTCCCCAGACCTTTTCAGTGTTTGCTCAACACACACCCTGAAAACCACCCTTGTTCCTAGGAAATGCTACCCAAGTTCACGTGGGGAACAGGGAAAAAAAAAAATAAAATTAAGATTCTGTCACTTTTACTCTTCTTCCGTCCTTCAAGTCCACTGTATCTCCAAATGTTGCCCTTTGCTTTTCGTTTTCTGTGGACCAGATGCTGAGGTTTTTCTGTGCCTGGATCAAGGTGGCTAAAATAAACACCTAGCTGTCTCTGCTGATAATACTGTGCCACCATGATGGATCCATGTCAGGCCAGCACGAAACCAGCACTCCGGAGCCCTTCCCTCCAAACAACATGAAATACTGCCTTCATCCTCTCCCTACAGCACCTCCCTCCCCTCCTCCAGCCCAGGCAGCGAGCACAGAGCTGCTGTCAGGCAGAGAAACTGACTGAAGACTACAATCCAGAAAAAGGAAAAAAAAAAAGGAAGAAAGAAAAAAAGTTAAGCTCACCCAATGTTTTGCCAAGGAAAAGGAGAAAAGGCGCTCGCCTTCTGCAGTTTAGGGAAGGGAAGGCTTGTGCAAAGGTGGGCAGGGGAACAATGTCACCCAAAAGCCCTTTGCAATGCAGAGGCTGTCCTCTCCTCCCTGGAGCATGAAACCCTCCATGCAGCGGCAGGCGAAGAGGCAGAGACCCATCCGAGCCCCACGCATGCGACGCGCACCTCTGTGCCTCCTCCACAACATGCTCCCCCTTGGCGGCTCTCCGCCCCACCACCGTCCCCCTCCCAGGGCCAAAGTTCCCGAGAGGCACCAGACACCTTGTGCCAGCACACCCAGCACACCTTTGCAGGAGGCAGTCCCCCTTCCCGGGGGGCACAGGGAGCTGCCCCATGCCACCAGCCCCACGCAGGGGCTGTCCCAGGGCTCCTCAAAGCCAACACGTGTCCTGGGGCAGCAGTGGAGGGAAGAAGCACCCAGCCCATTCCCACCGCTTTGGGGGGTATTAAGTAAAATACTGCAAAGCACGTTTACTGATTAACCTGGAGAGAATTTAATACTAAAGTGAAAAGCCATAAAGCATTTAGACAGATGGCAACTGCCCAAAGGAAAACGTATCTGGCTCTCTACAGATGGCTCTGATACGGACTTTGGTAGAGGGGTTGCCTGCAGTTATACCTTACAGCTCAGCGACAAGCCTTCCTGGACACTTTACAGTTGCCTTTTAGTGAGAACCACTGTCCACCAACACGATCTCCCACACTCAGGTGGCAGCATGAGGAGTCCCACGTCAAGCTCTGAAGAGGGGGCTGCAGGCCTGAAGCTGGCGGAAAAGTTACAGCATTGCCATGGGAGGGAGAAAAAATTAAAAGAAAAAAAAAAAACAACCCAAAAAAAGGGAGAGCGTGATCCTATTTGTTAATATTTATTACATACTTCGATGTGACACAGGTCAGCAGAGGGGCAAGGTCCTGGCTTTGTGCACCCCCAGGAGGCCATCTTGTCAGGCAGGCTGGGAAGGAGGAAATGGCGGCTCTCCTCAGGGGACCACACCGGGGCAGGCCCTTGCCTCTTGCCCTCACCTGCCACGGCCCCGCAGCCTGGCCTCACGTGCTTGGTCATGGCCAGGCTGGTGGGAGGCCATCTCTGTGGTGGCCCAGCCATGAAGGGGCTGGATGTGTTCCTGTTCAAAGCCATAAAGGACCATCCTGGGGCTCGCTCTCAAGCTTTCTTCATGGGGGCAAAGCAAGAGGCCGCCCGAGAAGCATCTCATCACGTCCAGGTTTTGGGCATTTGGTGTGGTGTGGGTTTTTTTTTTTTTTTTTTTTTTTTTTTTTTTTTTTTNTTTTTTTTTTTTTTTTTTTTTTTTTTTTTTTTAAGGCTCTGTTAATGTCTTGCTGGAGTATCCAGTGCCTTTCCCTTGCATGTCACCAGTTTTTGCTTTGTCTTGAAGTGTGGGGAAGAGAAGGGCACAAAGAAGCTGAAAACACTAAATTAGCAGTGACTGGCTGTCAGGAGAAAATGTCCCTCGCCAGTAAATTAGTACAGCTTTCTCCAGTCAGGTGTCCTGCGCTTTCTCCGAGGCATTACCTCCAGACATCAGGTCGCTCTCTCAGACGGTGAAACTTGGGCGAGATGAACGGCTGGCCTGCTCCAATAAGGCAATCCCAATAGCTGCCAGGTAATGCTGGTTTCACTCCAGTTCCTACAGGACACAAATGCACGGCAGCCAGCTTCCTCTGGGCCAGCCCAAGACAGAGGACAGGTGTCACATAAGGCACATCTCCATCTTCTTCACAGATGGCTGTGATGCTCTGTGTGCCACAGTAAATTCCCAGACAAAAGGTCATAATTCTTGACATTCAACAAACTGCTTCACCTTCTGGGATGTGGTGTGCCGTGTCAACATAGCAGGACACATGGTTTTAGGAAGTGAAGCATATTTTCCTCACTTGACATTTGCATACATCAATATCTGTCAGGCTCAGCACACGGCTCTGCAGCTCTTCACCCACTGGCAAAACAGCCCGTGCATGGCTGCATTGCCTCCCTGTTATTGCAGTCTGCGCCTGGGAGAGCTGGGCTGGTGCGCACAGCCCTCCCCTGCAGCTCTGCCAAAGCAAGCTGGCCCTGGAGTACCCTCTGCTGTTTCGCTGCTGACATGTCCCAGGAGGGAGTGGGAACATGAACACATTTCCTATCCCCTCCTAAAAAGGAGGGAAGCAAAGAAGCAAGCTGTGTCCTCTTCAAAACCTCTTCCCTGCGAACCACCTCCATTCTCACATGCCAGGGATTCCTCTGCCAGGGAGTGGACAGCACTCACGCACCCTCAGGTGGGCTGAGATGCTAAAAACCATGTCACGTATCCCTTCCCATATCCTCTGATCAGCACTGCAGTGAAAGATGTGTCTTTGAGTGGTATCTAATTGGAGACAAAGGCCAGCAGGGGAGGAAGATGTTATTACCCACCTTCCCCATCCAGAACATTTACGTGTGGTAGAAACGAGAAAGGAGGTACCAGTCAGGGAGACACCTCAGCTTGTCATAAAAGAGCCCAGGTGCTCTGTCACAAAGCAGCCATCAGTTACCAGGAACATAGAAAACAGCAAGAAGAGATATTTCCCTTCTGACAATTTTGAGTGAGGAGGGGAAAAAAGTCAACTTGATCTCAGGGAGAGTGATCAAGTTGCTGTCAGGTTAAAAACAACAGCAAGAAAAGCTGTAATGTTCAAGTAGAAGAAAAAGCCAGAAGGAGTATGGACAGTCAGCTCCATTAAGACAAAGCTCTTCAGGGAACACACAGTTATAAACCGCTTCAGCAACATTCAGTCTCGGCGAGATCAGTTGAAAGCTTCTTTTTGTAAGAGATCCCTTTGATATTTCCTTGCTTGAAGTTATGTCTCTACCATGCAGGGGAAGGGCTTTCAGAGAAGGAGGAAAGCTAGAAGTGGTATGCATATGAGTTATCCCCAGGCACCTGTTACCATTTGACTTTGCCATTATATCAAGTGACCAGTTGATTTATACCATCCTGAAATCATACCCTGATTTTTCAAGGAGCCAGAGAGAAAGATATGCACCGCTAAGAGCTGGCAGTTCACCAGTCCTAATGTTCTCTTCTGGAGGACACTGGCAAGAGGCCATGCAACAGGCCGCTGGATGTACGATACCCCACACTCCATCTCGTTAGGGCACGGGACTCAAGACTCCCTAGACCTCTCCCGTGGTTACAGGAGAAAAGCTGCTGTGGAGGACAAGTCAGACAGAAGCTTCTGTTTTTCCCCTGATACAGAGATGCTCATCTCCTCTGCCTAAAGTTATCCCATAACACCCATGCAGTAACATATTTGCCCATCACTCAGACACTTCAACACAAAGCAACAATTCAAATTAGAATCACTTTCACATGGCAGATTAAAATCCAGCATGACTTCCATCCCCCACTCCACACTGAGGGCCAAACTCTCTCTCTCTCTGCTCCAGCTAGACACAAATGAACAGGCTCCACACTTCTGAAGTACTAGGTCTACCTGCCTTCCACAGGGCACAGGAATCACAACATGCATCGGGGTCACAGTACCTCAAAACACTCTAAAATCTCAAGTTACTTTTGTCCTGCAAACACCCACAGAAGTAAGGAGAAACTATAAAATCTACTATTGGTCTACAACTGAAATGTGACTAGCTTAGGGACAGCAGGACTGCATTTTGCTTAAGGATAGGAAGATTATCCTACAAAGCTGGACAGCAGGGAAAGCGGAGAGAAGTGGGATGTACCAGAAGGTAGCTAGGGCTCAGCATTTCTCTCACGTGAAGGATGCCATGGTGTTTTCAGGGACTGCAAGCTAGGAGGATGTCAGCATCCAGGAAGCCAGGAAGTTCTGGCGGAGTCACAGCACAAGGTGGTTTGAATGCAGGCAGGTCCCTATTTGCCTCTGTTCAAGTTTCAAGGACGGAATACAACATTCTTCCGCGACCTTCATAAAGAGCTGCTGCCCAAAGCGCTAATGCAAAACAGCAATACCTCATGCTATGCGTTTCCTTTGCAGCTTCGAGACAACTGACCACAAGGTGCGACTGACTCGCTGCCAGCACAACCAGCTGGAGCAAGCCATCCGGCACAGTTACTCTCCAAGTAAGGTCAGGCTAAGGGAGACCCAGGCTTTGTCCTAAGTATCCTCCCTCCCTTTCAACAGGGAGGTGAGCAGAGATATAAGGCGACCACTCTCAACAGGGTGCCACCATAGCATCCATTTGACTTCCAGAGCTGCCATCCACACACCATTAATGGGTGGCATCAAGCCAGGAGGAAAACTGGATGCAGAAAAAAAAAACCCCAAAAAACCAGAAAGACAGCTAAAGGGTGAATCTACACAAGGCTAAAGTGAGGTTGGCCAAGGAAGGGTGAGATTGCAGCTGAGAAACCAAGACATTGCCTTCCCCTTCCCACTGAAGGCAGACATATGATGTACGTCATGTCAACCACAAGCCCCAGGATTGTGTGCAAGGCCTTGTTAGGCCTCAACTGACCAGAAGCATCTGTGGTCAAAAAGAAAACAGGTGTCTTCTCCTACATGCTCTTGTAGGAAACCAAAGTGCTCCATGCTAGTAGCTACAATCTGTTGCGTACAGAAACTAAGATGGATGCAATACAAAGCCTCTAGCTTTAAGTACTGTGGCTGCTCACCTCTTCAACTCCTGGAAGCACAGTACCTTTGGACTCCACGCTTTCCATGGGCTTTCACTGTTTCAACTGTTCTCTGAACTGTCTTGTCCTGCTCTTTGGTGGACTAAGCCTTGGTAATTTTAGATGCCACACCTCCAGCCACAGCGAGATAGCTGTACACTCTGGGACAAAGCAGCTCTTAACCCTCCATACAGAGCACACGGGACCTGGAGATAAAGTGGTCTTTGTTGACAGGATTTTGGCTCAAGACTGATCTTCCAGAAGTCAACAGAATAGACCAGCATCTGAACACCTTCAGAGTCCATTATAAAACCCTCCACTCATACAGATTGTTCTTACTGTAACTACCATAATACTAACAGCAGCATAATTACATAATTCTCCAGCCCCCAGTTTAAAAGAAGATCTGCTCAGAGAAGACTAGAAAACTACTGAAATCCAATAATGGCCTATGAGATACCAGTTTAATTTTATCCAAGAAGTACTTGGACATCACAAGGGTACAGTACTGCATGCTAAAGAAAACTTCAAGCTGGATTTCCAACTCCACTGGAATCTATCAAATATTCTTCTCAGTATCCTTCAGCTGTACTGGGCTCCCTTGTAACCCATCTCCTCTCTCCAGCTAAAGCCAGCCTCTCCATAGGAATTTCCATGGTTCCAGAGATGCCTCAGCACACTCTGATCCTTCAGATGCTCTCAGAAGCCACAGTTTTAATTTCTCAGCACCACTAATCTAGGCACTGTTTCTGCTAAAGGAGAAGCAGCACTTCTCCTATCCTCTTCTCTCCTTCGCTTATGCCTGATATCCTGGAAGGACTTTTCCTCAACCCTGCTTACTGTCTCCTCAAAACATCTGGTTCCACGAAGGCTGCTGTGACGGCCCTGGAGACTGCATCACCACTTGGCCCCAAGATCGGGTCTCTCAGGACATCAGAGGGTGAGCTGAGGCATTGCTCATTGCACTCTGCAGTACACACACACCCCCCAAGGAGACAAGACCTTTCTCTCAGCCAAATACAGTGCTGCTGCTGCTGCTCACTGTTTCAAGTGTGCAGCGGTTACAGCAGTGCAAAATGGAGTTGGTTAGTTCTTTTGCTTCTTGACTTTGGTGTCTTACAGGGAAGGAATGCTCCATCATGAGACAAGGAATAGGAAATGAAGAAGGGACAAAACTACACAAAAAAGCAACTTCTGTGCTCAGACAGGCCATGGGGTAATCAAAGAAGTATGCGAGAACTCCCAGCTAGTCTTGGTGTCTTGCAGAGAGGGACAGGACAAAACCATTTTGTCTGAGGATAAAAGAAAATAGTGCTTTCAGAGACCTCAAGTGAGGCGTGTGGTAGCACAGGCTGTTGTTTCATAGGTTCTCTCCCCTCACTCACCGCCTTCACAGCTCACCACCCCTCAGTTGTCAGTTGTATGAATTCAAGTTGTCAATCGTATCAAAGTCTGCTTTGTAAAGCCAAATCAGCAGCAGATCTCACTGGGTTAAAAATAAACTTCAAGAAAAGTGCCTAGGCATGGAAACAAGCAGCTGACCAGCAGAAACTTTCTAAGTTATTCCACCAGTTCACCTCTCACCAAAACTGTGTTATCATGTAGGTATGTCCTCAGACATTCAAAATTATAGGACTTATTTAAGCACTGTTCAACTACCATGACCTCACTAACTCAGTCCCAGCAGGATCAGGGAGGGATCCCTCAAGGAGTGATCTGGAAGAAGCAGCAACAGGTAACTGCTTTCAAAGCAGACCCTGGCAGGCAGCCCATGTGTGCCAAGTAAATGGAGTACAAGTCACAAATCCCGAGAAGAGCAGAAAATGGGCCATCAAGATTACCCTCAGAGCTGAGGGCCCATGGGTGAAGAGCACATGGCAGACACATGCCAGACCATGCACATAAACCCTGTGCAAAAAAAAAGCAGGAGAGTTCCTGGGGACGAGGTGACAGCCCAAGCAACAGGGAGATGCAGGCTGAACAGCCCAGAAGGTGGTGAGGTGGGTGCCCCGTGGGCCTGGAGTGAGGCGGTTAAAGAAAGAAGGAGGCAAGAAGCGCTTGATGCCATGGTGATGGGTAGAGTGCACAGACCCACGCAGGCAGGCAGAAACCACGTTGCCTCCAGCTATTTTTGAAGCGGGTGGCAGTTGTTTGTGCATCCCTGGGATAAAAGCTCTCCAAGACAGATTGAGGAGGGGAGTAATTAAACCCCAGGAAGACAATAAATAAAGAGAGGCCACGGAATAGCAGCAAGATCCTAGCGGCCACGGAGAAGAGCTGGCCCTCCATCCCCGCCCTCGTTCCTCCCCCATCCATCACCAACCACTTGGGGTTTGGCAGTGCACTCACTTTCCCACAGTAGCCGATCTATTACTGTTTGGAAGAGCCTTCCCAGCCTCTTCCTTCCCCTCCTCCCCTCCTTTCAGGCCACAGGGGTCCCGCTTGGCAGCCCCCGGATCCCCCTCTTTTCTGAATGTCTGGTGACCAGCCAATCCCATGCAAAGAGCATTAACCCCTCTTCACCGGGAACAGCCAGAGAAACCTGACTCCACGCTGAGAGGTTTCTCTTAGGGTGTCTCTCTCTCTCCTTCTCTCCTCCCCATCCCTGACCCCCCCCCCCCTCGTTCTCTCACCTCTTTCCCCTTTCCTTTTATTTCTCAAAAACTAACTCCAGCCCTGGGAGTGTCATGTCTTCCCGAGAATGTTACACAAACCCATGGGAATTTTTCTTGGACCAAGAACAGACCCTTATTTATTTGTCTCTTCTGCCTTTGTTCTTCATTTCCTCTTTCAAGACTTAGGCAAGACCTCGACACAGTGCCGCCTGGATCCCCCGCTGCCACTTCACTTTGTTATTATTTTTGGAAGGAAAGCGCTGATAGGCAGAGAGCTCTTCAATGCCTTGCCCCAAGGCAGAAGTGAATCAGCACAGACTCCCACCTCTGGGGTGGACAAAGGGCACAGGGGCTCTGCAGAACACCTCAGGCTCCGGCTTGCAGAATCAACCCCCTGCTTATGTAATCCTTCCGATTGCAGCATCACAGCCCCTCGGATTAAATCCACACAAATCAAATTTTCAGTAACGGCTCTATGCCGGTAACAGCCATATGGTACCACGAAAAGGGGCAGTTTACCAGAATGAAATCAAAAGCCTCCTAATGCACTTAACTCAGGGTCACATAAATCTCTCTTCTGCCTCCCACAGACGGCTGGGATCTTGTTTACAGGCACTGGAGCAGGCCTGGGTCTCAACAATATGTTTACTTCTTCTGTACAAACATTCCCTTTCACTAAGCAAAGCAGTACCCTGATCTCCAGATTAAACCAAGCAGAAAGGACTGGGAGCAGGTCTACAGGGAAAGAGGGAGAGAGATAGTCTTCAGCGGTGAAATCAAATGCCATCCTGGATATCACACAGGTTTTGGGACCATTTGTCTTCACATTCTTCCCTCAGATTGCCTTATTTCTTGAGAAGGATGAGGAGGAATTTTGCATTTAGCCAGTTGCCGACATCCCTGACAAGAAGTAAAACCATTCTATGAAAGAATGGGTTTTGTTTCAGGCTGAAGAACCCGAGAACCAGGCCAGGGCCAGGTGGGACAGCACAGCTTGTCCAAGGGACATCTGGTGATTGTCTGGCCAACTCTTCCCCAAACACAAAAGCCACAAACTGACACTGTGCAGATAAAAACAGGGAAACTGAGCATTTCTGCTCAACAGTACAGTAGACAGCAGTTTACTGCCACTACCACTTGATTATAGGCCAAGTTCCTTTCTCTCTCCACCCTCAGCCCTTTCCCGTCCCTTTCAGGTCTTCAGTAACACAAACATTTATATTGAACTCTGTTTCTGAGAAGTCAGCTGCCACGGCCAGGTCAGAAAAGAAGGAGAGGAGGAAGACAAAACTAATGTGTAACCATACCATGAAAACTGGTGGTGAACAAGAAGGATGTGCAATGCCATGGTGATGTTGAAGTCGCCCGGACAAGCAGGGCAGGAGCAGGATGGCCCATCTGCATGGCACAGCAACCTACCACAGCGAGGCAGAGGACCAAAGGGCATTAAGCTCATACGTAGCTAGGGTGGGTGCTCAGCCCGCCCAGCTCATCTTCACGATGCTCCTCTGCTGCAAGAGCCTGTAAAAAGCTGCCCCAGTCTCCCTTGCCCTCAACTGGTTGCTCTTCAGGGTTTAATCACTGAGAAATAATGGGAATTTCAGCTGCACAGTTTGCTGCTCAACCACCTAATCTTTCAAGTCTTCAGGTCCTGATCATCTCTTGTAAAGTCCAATGGACCATGTCACGCCAAAGCTAAAAAACACTTTGGCAGGACAAGAGGGGCCTTCGAAAGAAAAAAATGCTCTCAAGCATCTGAATATTTAGAGAGCCGTCCCAGTGATCCGTGCCCCAGATCCACAGTACAGCACTGTAATTCAGTCAGGGACCAAATCCAAGCACCAGGTTCGCTGTCTCCAGCTTGACACCATCTATTTACTGCAAAGAGGAGGCTCCAAACTCAGGAACCTCTCGCACAGTCCCAAGCCACGGAGATGCTCCACAGTACCACACACCTGAGTGATGTCGAAACCAGAACTGGATTTTCTGGCCAGTTCAGCTGCACAGAGGCATATGTGAACAAACATGGGCAGAAAGGAAACCCGCAGCACTTCCTCATCACTAAGTGATAGACTCTGGATGCCTGACAAACTTCCCTCTCTGCCAGCGCTCACGGGAAGCGAGAAGACTCTGTTCCAGAGCACAACTGCACTATAAATAATTCAAGAGACTGCTAAATTATGCAAAAGCAATCCCATCGTCCCCCTGGCCAAGCTGAATGCAGGTGTGGTCAACCCTGGCTCCAAAAGTTGCTGCTAGATAGGGATTTCGAGGCCACAGAGGCTCTGTGCCAATAGCACATATCTGAGAGCGCAAGGGCCACTTGCTAACAGTCAGGCCTGCACCAAACAACAGCATGATAGGAGGTATTTGGGGACACAAGGCTGATGGGGAAACAGCAATTCCTTTAACCCACCTCTTCTCCAGAGACCTCACATGGTCCCAGAAGGAAAGCAGCAAATCATGTCCCCTTCAAGTGAGGCTGCTTGGTACATCTTGCCTCCATCGGTCATGGTTAGCTGGCAAGAGCTGCAGCTGGACAGCACTGGCACAGCGAGGAGGGGAGAGGGGACTGCTGGGGCAGGTGGGAAGGAGAAAAGGGAACTGAAAATGCTCTGGAGGCAGTAAAGAAGGAACAGTTTTGCTAGCACAAATAATGTACAGGGAAGGCTGAGCTGAAAGCAGACAGAATCTCAGTCTGCTTTTCTGCCCCACTCTTTTGCCTTCGGGAGATATTGCCTCCCTGAGTATCAGGGCCACCGAGGTTTCCCTCAGCAATGGGGTCATTAAACAGCAGCATGCAGCTCACACCGATCACTCCAGGGCACTGTTCTCCTGATTTACCCTGCCCTTTGCTCTGCCTCAGAGCCAGCCCTCACACTACAAGCTCCACAAAACCAGGACTTCCTCGTACGCAGCAAGCACCATCCACTCTCAGCCCCCATGCAGGCAAACCCTTCTTCCAAAGCCCTACCTTTCCCGGCTCCCGCAGCCTCCGAGATCTGTCTGTGCCCAACATGCTCAGTCTGCACAGGCCTCCGTCCTCCTCCTTTTCCCTGCTGCCCAGCTAGAAGCATTCTTGCCAGGGGAAGGAGGAATCTAAAGCGCTACCATAGCCCTCTCTTCAGCCTCAGCACAACCAGCTTAAAATCTCAGGGCTCTAGCTTACCTTCCCCTTCTTTCTTAAAGGGCTCAGCATCTAGGAGAGAGACTCCCTTTCATGTCTCTCTTTGCCACACTCTCTCTGCTTTCTGTTCAGTTCCAGTATCTGCATGCCAAAACAGGGGATCCTAACGCAGATAAAGTCAGCGTAGCAGATACCTGCGTTTAGATCACAGGTTTCACAGTTGCTGAAGCCGTTATGCAGCGGGTCTAATTTGCATTAGTCTTTCGGTATGCTTCAAATCTGCTTGCTGCAGCTTTGGTATCATGCAAGACACATGTAGCAATATCCCGAGATAAAAATTACCCCAAAGCCTTAAAGAGATGACAGTCTGATTCTGCTTACTAACCCTGGCCCAACCTGCAAGGTTTTACACACCGAGGGGAAAACTGCCCTCCTAGGGAAAGGCAGCAGGGAGCTGGGATTATAGATCAAGAAGGAGGCGATATCTGCACTGAAAAGGGCAGCAGGATCCAAGCAGTGACTAGAAAGTTATCGATAACCCCTGGCTCAGCACCCGCACCCAGCTGTTCTCCAGGATTTCTGAGACGGCCAGCGGCGAAGCAAGTACGGGAAGTGTCGTGCTTAAGTCGTCGCTCCAGTGCTCAGCCCCTGAGTGTGCCACTGGGCACGCCGCAGCCTTGCTCCATGCCTCAGTTTCCCTGGGTGGGAAACAGGAGAGACACTTTTCTACCTCCAGGTAAGGGGCTTGCCTAATTAAAAGAAGCTTAACAGGTTGCTTTGAGGTCCTTGGAGAGAAACCTTGCCGTAAAGTGCAACACATTGAGATGATCCTCAGAAAGAAGAGTTGCCTCTACTGCCTCTCTCCCCCTGGACAGCCACATCCACCTCTCCTGCTGCTTGCAGCTCGTGCATTACAGGCTGAAAAAGACTGCTGGCAGAGCTCAGTTTGGTCATACCCCACAGCCATGGCTGATTTTGGGGGAGGGGGGGGGGAGGAAATCACCACAGCGAGCAGCTCGGGTAACTTTTGCTATCCTGAAGCAAGGAATAATCACTTCCTAAATCACAGCTCAAGAACAAGCCCTCGCTTTTTGTAAGGCAGACAGATCCCTTTATGCTTCTTCCCTCAGCCTGCCTGATGAGGGCTTGGAGCACAGTGCTACACTCCCTTTCACCGATCAGCTCTACCAGGCAAGTTTCTGAGCACAAAAATACACCCGCCCTGTTCCAGGTGTTCAGAGGTTTGAAAAGCAGGAGGTACCTGTTGTGCTTCAGGAGGAGCTTGAGGGAAGTAAAGGGTTTGCACTGCAGGGAGCACAAAGAAGTCAAAGAAGGAAGGTAAAGAAATCATGTTTCTGCCTCCCGGAGAGCTGCAACCAGAGTCCATTTCACAGGGACAGAGGCATGCAGTGCTCTTGTGCACCCTACACCACTGCTCCAGCACACGGTGTCTCTTCCCACCTCCTCCAGGAGAAGGTGGAACTCAGCAGCTCTGTGACTGCAACTCTGCCCTAGCCCCTGGGACAAGCACCTGGTCCTGGCACCCCGCACAGTGTTGCTACTGCGGCACAACCCTGACCTGCACAGCCCAGCCCTAGCAACACACTCACCTAACTCTATCAAAGCACCCCAAACCTGACCCAGAGCTGCCCACGATCCCAGGCTTGCCCCTTCCACGCAGCTCTGCCAAGGCTCCTCAAGGCCAGCCTGCAGCTGACCTGACAGCACAGTCCATATGTGCACTGCAGATGTGTCACTACCCTTCCAAGAACACCCAGGATGGGGAACAGCGGGCATCCCTCAGACATATCCCCATGTCCCCTTGCATTGCACTGCCCTATGTGCCTACCTTCCCCAAATTTCAGATCCACTGTAAGGCTTCGTTGTAGTACCACAAGATGCCATCCTGTCATCAGAACAAATGCAATGCAGCCCGACCTTTTGTTGCAGAACTGATGGGTGACAGTGACAGCAGGGAAAAGCAGGTGGGGACAACTAGCCACACTCTTCTACTTCTACAGTGAGGGCTGATAACATGAACCAGCCTTCTGAGACACCTTATGCTGACCTAAAGATGCAAAGATGCCTCTTGTACCAGTCAGTACCCCCTCCACCATCCTCTGTGCTGGAGTTATTGTCAGCTGTACCAGCCTTCATTAGCACCACCTCCTCCAGCTACATCCCACTGATTGGGTCACAGATTCCAACAATGTACAAAGGGCTCATTTTAGAGCAACTAACCCCACCTAAAACCTAATCAGCCTTTAGGAATGAATGCTGGCCTAGCTTGCCCCATCTATCCATCACCAAATTCCTCCACTTCCTTCCTCCGTCTTTATGATCCAGTGCAGGGGAAGGGGGGAAGATGTCAATTTGTGATAGCAGGTGCACCTTAAAGATGCTATTCTCAAGATAGGAGGAAACTCAGACACAGCAAGCTGAAAACTCAGCTACGAACGCTGCCATGAGATAGAGTTTATCTCTGCTTGCTGGCAGGTCAAAGCAAGGGAGGGACAAACAGAGAAACTTGTCTGTCCTAAGGTGCCCTTCACGTACTGAACATGCACAATAACATCTACACACACTGTCCTGAACAACTCTTGTACCCATGACTGCTTACGAACACCAAATTTATTGCGGGTATAAACTCTACAAAAGTCCATGCATTCCATGGTAAGTGCACCCAGCAGGATCTGTGTGCATTGCTACATGCACCCAGCAAACACCCACCCACGTCTGTCACACAAGCATCCCTTAAAGACATGCAATAAGCACGTTACACCAACCTGGCAGGCCACAAAGTCACACCATACTTAATCAGTTGCGTGTGGGAGAAGGAACAGAAAGGTAAACACAAGGCATATGGGAAATGCATAAGCACACAAACTTCATAGATATGCTCCCCAGGCAAACACACCGAGTCTATCTGTGCTTGCTGCCATGTGCCTGGCCTGGGTTAAGCAGGCTCTGCGACCACAGAGCAGCCCCAGCAACCCTCCAGACCAGCTATCCCTGTCTCGTGTTGAGCACAAGTACTCTAGATAAATGTTTACAGTTGTGAGCATCCCCTGAAGCTAACATCCGTGCAAATACACGCACTATTTTCCACCTCCTCTTCTTGACCTCCTTGCCATGCAGGCAACTCTTTCTTTTTCCAAACTTACCGGCATTTGCAGGGAGGCAGATAGCAGCTCAGCCCCTGAACCCAGTTTGGAAATGATCCCCCACGCTCTGGGCACCTCCAAGGGAGACAAGCATCAGCAGCACCTCAGACCAAAGGTGTGCCAGCATGAAAGGCAGCAGCTGGGCCACTGTATTAGGAGCGGGGCAAGAAGACTCACCTGCAGCTAGCCAGAATCCCTCCTGACTGCTAAGGATATAATTGCCATATCCAGGGCATTAATAAACAAGCTATGCAGGTATAACTGAGAGTCCTCGCAGAGAGGGAATGTTATACCTTGCAGTGGATTTCTTACCACTACTGCAAAATCACCTGAGGGTGTAGAGGGGCTATAAATCTTCCAGGGACTTTTATGACATGCGGTGGCAGAGTCACAGCTTCATTCCCGTTCTGCAGTTTGCAATGGCTTTCATTCAAAGTCTGCTTTATATTGCTACAGGGAGGCTGGAGACTCCCCAGGAATAGCTCACAGGACTGCTCTTCCCCCACCCCAGCTTGGAGGATGTGTTCCCGGCGCTACTACTGAGGCTGAAAAAAACAGCACAGGTACTATGGCTGTGTTTAGGGGTGCTTTGGAAACTGGAGGTGTGCTGGGGGGTGGGGAGCCTATTGGTTTTCCCTCCCCTCTGAGATGGCTCTCCGCTGTCTGAGGGTCAAGCAATGGCAGGTCCTGCTTGATTTCAGCTCTTCCCAGAGGAGTTGGCTGCAACCAAGCTTCAGCAATAGGGACTTGCAAGTGATTCCGAAGTCACAGGCTCCAGCTGGACTTGAACACCACTTCTGCAGGTGTGATCTACAGAGCATGAGAGCCACCTTTTGGGAAGGGGGCCTGAAGAATTCCCACTGACTCACACCCTGCTGGGGTAGGGAAGACAGGGGCAGGAGTAGGCAGGAATTTGAAATTCAGTTTGCACAGGGCTGGGGGTTCCTGGTGACTCAAGTCATACTTGTTAGCAGTGTTTTCATGGGCTTGAACTTCCCACTCAAGGGGAGGGATTTGGAGTTAACTGGAGGGACATTCTCTGGGAGGGGAGGTGCTCAGCCCCCACGCTGTGTGCTGGAGTCAGGGCAGGCTCTCTCCTGACCCAAGGTGAAGGGAGAGGTGCGATATCCCAGCTTCGGCTCTGGGAAACAGGCAGGGCTCCCGAGCAACCCAGGCACAGCTCACAGAAACACAGCCTGCAGAAATCCCCGGAGGAAAACCACAGGCTGAGGCACTGAGAGGAGCCTCTCTCCATCCCGCTCCATGCTCCCTCCCTGGCTGAGCTGTCTGAGCAAGTCTAGAGCTGCAGCAGATGCTATGTTCCCCATCACCCTTGTCACGCTCACCCAGGGACCGAAACTCTCACAAGGACAGAGCTACACCAGCCTGTGCCACTCCAGCAGGACATACAGCAATCTCCAGCCCACAAACAACCCGACAGCCCTGCACAAGTGGGGAGAACTTGGGTACCCACATCCCTTTGCAGCCAGCCCCCAACAGGGGGGGGATTGTAGCAATATGACATGGAGACAGAGCAGGGGGAGAGGGGACATTTGATGATGATCATACACATATATTTGTATGTATGTTTTCCCTCCCACGCACACACTCCTGTTACTCCTTCTCTCTTGCTGCAGGCTTGGCACGCATCCCCAGCCCCTGCCCTCCTCACAAGCCGAGCACGGGCAGCTCATGGGCCTTCGCTGCAGTGCCCCGGCCAGAGGGTGCCTCCATCCCCGGCGAGCCCGCATCTGCGGGCAGGGGGCTGGCAGCATCACCTTCCCTCCTCCCCATCGCCGATGCTCCCTAGCAGGGGATGCCGGGATTATGGGGGGGGGGGGGGCGGTGGTGGTGGGGAGAGAATAAAAAAAATAACACGAATATAAATAAATAAGGAGCGGGAAGGTGGGGGCTCGGCGGCGAAGCCTCTCCGGCAGTGCCCGCAGGGGATGACGCCGCACCCCGGGCCGAGGCACAACTTGCAGGTGGCGGCAGCGGCGGGTGGGGGACCGACCGAGGGGGGTCCCGCCGCCGCTGCCCGCAGCGCCCGCCACCCCGGTGTGCGCTGCCTCCCGCCGCCCCCAGCCCCGCAGCCCGCTCACTCACTCACCCCCGGCCGGCGCAGCGTCGGTGCCCGCCGGGCCCCCGGCGGGGCGAGGCTGCCGCTCGCCCCCGGCCCGCCCGCCGCCCCCCGGCATGGCTCGGCGCCGGCCGCGGCGAGGCAAGCCTGCAGCCCCCCGCCGCCTTCCTCCTTCTCCTCCTCCGCGGAGCGGCCCGGCACCTCCTCCCGGCCGCGGGAAAGGATGCGATGCGGAGCCGAGGCAAGCCGAGCCCGGCGGGCAGGGCTGCAGCAGCCCCTTTTGTGCCGCCCTCCCCGCCTGTCTCCTCCCCCGGCGCGCCCGCCCGCCCGCCCGCCCCCCCGGGCTGCCGCCGCCGCGGGCCGCCGCCGCCCGCCCCCCCGGGGCACGGCCCGGCCGCCCCCCGCCTCCCCGCACAAAGGAGCGCCTTGTGGGGGGGGCTCGGCGGGGGCGGGGGGAGCGGCGGTCCGTGGCAAGGCCGAGGTGCTTTATTGAGCGGGCTGCGGTAGCGAGTGCCGGGCCAGGCGGTGCCCCCCAAGGATGCTGCGGGGTCGAGGCAGAGCCCCGGTGCCGACTCGCAGCCCTACGGCAGAGCCGGCCCTCTCCGCCGGCGCGGCAGAATCCCTCCCCGTGCCCCGGCGGGCGAGGGAGGGCAGGAGCATTCGTTGTTTGGCGGGAGGGAGGCAAGGCGAGGTGGAGATGTGCGAGCTGCCTTGCCCAGCGAGATCCAGGAAGTTTTGCTGCGGTGCCAGAAATAGAACCTGCGTCTGCTGACTGCCGATCCTGCGCCCCAACCGCAAAAGCTGCCTTTTCTTAATTCAACTTTTCCCTGCCTTCTTCCTCATCAGGCCCATCTTTGGGAAGGAAAACAAAGCCAAGCCAAACCAAAACAACCTCCCAGCCGAACGGCACCGCTACAAACATGCTGAAACGCAAGCGTGGGACCTCACCCCTTGCAGCCAAGAGCTAACGAGAGGTCAAAAGGAAGCAGAACCAGAGTACACCCTTCCTCACGATTTGATGGGAATTTAGAAAAACAGTGCGTTAAAAACAAAGCATCAGTGCCAACGCCTCTCCAACCTGCCATTTATCAGATGGGCGAGCTTGCTAGGGAGAAGGGGAGAAGCGGCTCTGTTAAACTGCTGCTGCCTGTTCTCCTGAGCAGTGCTTGCGGCGGCAACCCAATGGGGATGCACAAGAGTCTGCCCTACAGACTGATCTCTGCCTGTTCTCCTCATCTTACCGAGCTATCACCAGAGAGGACTTCCTTGGGAAAGGGCTGTCCTAATTTTGAGTTTTAAGGCCAAGATGGAGACCGTGTCAGAACTCAGGCAAAGAGACAGCATAAGTGAAGGGGAACTTTCCTCACTGCAAACTCAGCTAGAAGGATAACTAAAGACAGCCAGAGGTCAGCTGGATTCAGAAGTGCCTCGGGAGTATTGCAGAAGTACCGAGGGAAAGGAGTGAGGACGGAGGAGGAAGACAACGATACAGCAAGTGAAGTTCTCACCGTATGAGGGAGGTCATTTTGTGGCAGAACACAATACTGCACCAGCACAAGTCCTTGAGGACACCGAAAGGCTCCATCTCGATGACAGCAGTAACATATCGCTGGGAACACGTTGGCAAGACAACAACATCCCCATCTCTGTGGGTCTGGGATGAAGTCGCTCACCCACAGCACCATGCTCTCCGGGACAGCCACGGGTCCCCAGGAGAAAACTGGGCTTGAAGGGAGCCCTCAGCTCCTGTATCCCCAGGGGGATGGCAGCCATGATTCAATTTGCATCAAGTCCACAACTGCTTTTTTTTTTTGAGAGGGCTCGCAAGTGACGGCTTTAGCCTTGCTTGTGTGGGTGATTTCAGCTCTGGGAGTATAAATCCTGTTAGGGATGGGCAGCAATCACCGATTCATTTTCCCCAGCCAGCAAACACCCATCACAGAAGGGGTGGTTGGCACTAATGGGAAGAAAACATCGCTATTTTGGACCTCCTTCACTCGCAAAACATTATCCCTTTGCTTCAAATATTATCCCTGGAGCGGTTTAAAGACAGCCAACGCTTTTCCATGTTAGTGTGATAAAACTAAAGGCTTACAGGCTCACCCAGAGATTGCAAATGTTCAGGAATGTCAGATCACAAATCTAGAGGCAGCATAACATCCTTGCACATGGAGAGGCAGCTGCAATACCACAGCTCCCCTGTCCTGTGACAAACAGTGTTTGCTACGCCGAGTACGCCTAACTAGAGAGACAGGCTCCCACAGCCTCCCTGGAGGGGTTTGCCCCTGTATTACGCCCTGCAAAGATTTGGGGGGATTTTAGCTTCGCCTTGCAATCTTTGTGTGAGGAAAGACAAGATTTTGCTCTTCTTCCTGAGGCTAACCCCAGAGCAGAATGATGCAGAAGGCTGTTGTTTCAGTGTGTACTAGTACTTCACCAGCTGCAATAGCATGCTGGTACCTCCTTCACCTCAGCACAGCCGTATCTGTACCTCCTCCCGAGTGGGACCTTGTTTCCAGACTCATGTGGTTCTGGGTTTGGGGGCCCAGACAGAAGAAGTCTTTTTTAAAAAAATTTTTTTACTGGTATTATGTGCTTTGATGGCACCAGACTGAGGCTGTAGGCTTAGATGTAGTATCCAAACACCTCATGATTTCTAATTTACTTACCCTCTCCAAAAGGTAAAAACCCCAAACCTTTGGCTCTGTTTTACACAAAAGGGACAGAGGATTAGAAAAATTATGTTATTTGCTGGAGGCCAAACAGAGAGGCTGTGGTAGGGGAGAAATTTGACTGTGGGTCTCAAATTAGCACCCTAACCATTGCTGTCTGTGTAGTGTTTTCTCTCTGCTTTGCCTACTTCAGTCTGAGACATGCTGGACAAGCTCCCTTGGGATAAGGAGTCATTTTTAGCATGATTTCTTATAGAAATTAAGCTCTCACAATCATGTTGTCTATCTGCCTGTCTATCAGCTGCCCACGATATGGTTTGAATCCACTGGCCAATTTCAACCGAACCCAGCAGCAAGGAAGGGATCTTACAGCAAAGCAATTCGGATGAGCTCCATCATGAGCAGAAATAGGGGAGGGAAGAGACGGAGAAAGCAGAGCGTGCCCCTGTGTGCCTGCGGGCCGGACACTGCTCCTGGCATGGCGTATGATGCTTCCTGCCCCTCTCCGGGGTGAGAGGGAGGGATTGAGCTCAGGGCATGACGTGAGGGGCTGACAAGGCCGTGAAGGAGCTGAGCACACTGCAGGGATGTCCTGAGCATGCAGCGACCCCAGGCACAAATGTGGCAGAGACCGTTCATCCCGCCACTGGCAGAGCAGCTTCTGCTCTCCGCACTCCCTAACCCCTGCCGGCTGCTCCTCCGGGAAAGCAGCCGATTAACATATTGCAATGAGTTAACCTTAAATGGTCTAAAAATCTAAACCTCTGCATGCAAATGAATTCTGATGGAAGAAGCAAGATAAAACACCGCCCAGTCACAACTCAGCTTGTTTGCTAACCGAGACACTACTGTGTTTGCAACTGAAGCCAAGGTGGACTCTGGGGCGATGCCCCGTGACAATTTGCGCCTCCCTACACCAGGCGCAAGGCTTTGAAGCAAAACGTTGTCCTGTGGCTGGGATCTGTGACGTGGCCCTGTTTTCTTCCGATCGGGTAGCGCCAAATGTGGGTGATGTGGGCAAGAGCCTCCGGGCAGGGTGTCTGGCATGTGCTGGGCTTTACCAACCCCAGCGGAGCCAGGTAGCTCTGACCTGCCAGCCAAAGGCAGGGGGTGGAAAGGTGCTTCTTCATCACTTCTGGGTGAACCTGGTGCACATCCGAGGGGCTGTGCCTAAGGGTTTGCTGCTACAGAAAGAGGTAACTCTGCCAGTCCCTTTCCTAAGAGGAATTATAAACACTTCCCACTCAGTCGCTATTATGCAATCTTTCTTTTGCCATGTGGCTATTGCTGATAAGTGATTCTCGGGCTCCCTGTGTGCAAGTCATTTGACATTTGGTTAACTCCTTCACACTGAGTTACAGGACCGAGTTAATGGTCGCAGAGACAAACTTTCACTGTCACCCTTTCCCCAGAAGATCACCAAAAGGTCACCTCTTTTCCCTTGCTTTGGGATTACAGTCCTTTTAACGCCCTTTCAAGCTAGACTCCACAAACAAAGTCCTCCTTTGAGCCAACCGGTCTTGAAATCCGATGCCCTTGCTCATTTTGCACTGCTGGTGGTGGGAGGAAAACAACAAAGTGACATTTCTATCCTCGGTCACAAGGCAAATGGTATAGGACAATGATATTTATCTGCTCCTTGAGCGCTCTGAGGCCTCAGATCTGAAAAAAATTAGTCACTGGCAATCACCATTTCCAGCAATCAGGCTGTAGTGGAGCAAGTGGGAAGATGAACAAGTGCTGGTACAAATACTCAGGGACTAACCCTAGTAACAGGATCCGCCCAGAAAAGATGCCTTGTGTGTAACAGAAACAAACAAATGCCTTTAAATTTGCACTGGTGTTAAGTAACGTAAAACTTTGCCAGATAAGGGTTGTTTGCTCTCACTTAGGGGTTTCTGGCAACCCTGCTACTTGGATTATTTGTTGAAATGCATTTGGCTTTTTTTCAGTTTGCAATCTTAAAGGCAAAGTGATCAAGTTTCATCCTCGTCTCCTACTACAG
Source organism: Oceanodroma leucorhoa (assembly GCA_030449065.1). Lineage (NCBI taxonomy): Eukaryota > Metazoa > Chordata > Aves > Procellariiformes > Oceanodroma > Oceanodroma leucorhoa. Next base: position 3,899,993 of record JASVER010000071.1, on the reverse strand, counting down.
AGCGATTCTGGGCAGCATGAAAAATCTGATCTTTCCGCAGCTGGGAGGGCAAAGGAGGGCGGCAGCCGCGGCATGGTTGCCCTAGGCGGTGGACACGGGGGTGAGAGTGTCTGCTGCCACCAGCGTCCTGCCTGGCCCAGGTCATGCCACTTGTACCTGCTCACACTGTGCCTCTCCAGCTTGCAGATCTATAGCGTGGGGCTGTAGTTTGCTATGGTTTTAGACCACTTGATGTATTGGAGCTTCCATCACTTTCTCTAAGAACAACTGAAATATAAATAATAGCAAGTCAGTGGTGGCTTGTCGGAAGAAGGGTGAAGGAAAAGTTGAGCAAAAATTTGGCCTGGCAGCAACAGAGTATGTTTCTATATAAATTTGATAAAAAACCCACCATGTAGCCAAGAAAAAGCACATGCAGAAGTGGCTTCAGAAGCATTTTTGCAGCGAGGCAGAAGAGGTCTCTAACAGCAATCGTGCATAAACAGTGGAGGGCACCGAGAGTCCTGGTGTCACTGGGTGCTCTTATTCTGAATCACCTGTTCTGAGCGTGACAGCAAACCCTTTCTTGCGGAAGAAATGCTGCCTGACTGGGAGCTTTCTGGTGTCTTCCCCTCAGGAGCAACAGCAAACAGAAAAGGAGAACGTCGCCTGCCTTCATTTCTCTAGCTCTTGTCACTGCTTGAGCTCAGGTTAGCCTGTACCCTCCAGATTGCAGGGGGGTCAGTACCTGCCAGCTCTCCCAGTGATGGACGCACGAGCCAACAAGTCGTCACCATTCAGCCTTGGAAACCGAATAAACCAAAGGATTTTTTTTTGCAGTATGCAGAATTGGCCAAAACAAAGATAAAGGAGAGGTCAAAAGGAATGCATCTCTACAAGTGATGCGATGACAGGGGGTGGAAGGACCCTGGGAAGATGCTGGATGCACAGATTGGGGTGCAGCAGCCCTCCTTTGGGGGTGCATAGAGCTGTTGCTGCGGTCAAAGAGAAGCAGGTGTCCTCCTGGAGGGCGGCAGTTTGTTCCTATCTTCCCAGGGCTGAGTTTTGCTCTTCACACTTGAGTGTTAACTTGGCCTTGCAAACATAATTATCACAACATGAGGGGAAAAAAAGCCTGGAGAAAAGTGAACCACACTTCCCTCTCCTCCTCACACAGAGCACCCCTCAGCTATCACCTGTCACCCCCCTCCGGACCCCAATTTGCGGTGTTGCAGACACCTACGCTGTATTTCTTCCCGCTTAACCAGGCTCAGGTCAAACTGACCCACCTCCCCGCTTCTCTGAGCCTGCTGCCTCCCCATCGCGTGCGCCCCTTGCATCTCGCCTTGCTGCGGTCCTGGCCTGCTGGATGCTCCCGAGGGAGGGCTGAGAAGTACCGTGGGGAAAGCAAGGGCAGCATGATGCAGCAAAGGGGGTTTTCTCGTTTGCCACTTGGGTATAGTTTCCAAATCCCCTAAAATGGAGCTGTGCCTACACAGCAGAGAAGGAAGCCCTGGTCCCACGGCGATACCGAAGGGGAAGACAAGACCAGCGCGTGCTCCCCCCAGCCTTGCTGGCCTCAGTTCTCCAGGGCCTATTCCAGACCTGAGCTTCAGCATCTCTATGTCACATTACTCACCCGACGTGGTGTCTCCAGACACATCATTCCCTCCCAGCAGTGTCCCAGGCAATAACCACAGCCAGAACAATGATATGTTGAGAACTACCTTCTTCCTCCAAAGGCCCATCCAGTGCAGCAGCAGCTGTGTGCTTGGGCATACTGAGACGTGGCTTAGAGTCACTTCACCAGCATGGGAGGGAAGGAAAATGGCATGCTGGTGTGTTTTGTCTGGTGGCCACAGTCTGGAGGGGTTTTATTTTGTTGTTTCCATTCACTCCAGATGAATCTTCACCTCCATCAGATTCTGGGGTGACCCCCGGTGCTGCTGATGCTGGCCACGTCCAGCAGCCACAGAGGAAGAAAAGCCCCGGTGCCGCACCACTGCAGTGCCATGTGGGTCTGAGGCCCAGGGCTCTGACCTGGGGCCAGGGGCCAGTCTCAGTGTTTAACGCCCTCGGTAGCTTCTGGGGCTGAAGGAGGAAACCTGGGGAAATGTGGGAAAGTGCCGTGGGACTGGATGTGGCCAAATCCTGGAGCCCACATCCTCCCTATTATTTGAAGCCCGAGTCATAGCAAAACTCTCGCGCATACCTGCACCTCCACCATTTAGCCACAAAGCCACTTGGGGAGCGGCGTGCTCTCCGCCTGCAGTTAGAGGGGTGCGGAGAGTCGCTGGGGCAGTGAGCGGGTGAGAAAGCGGTGAAGGGATGGATGGCATGCAGTGCAAGCAACCGCAGGAAGCTCGCTGTGGCTACAGCGAAGCAGCACTTAACTCCTTGGTGCATGCTGTAAGGGCTTAAAGTGCTCACCAGCAGCACAGAGGGTGGGAGGGATTTGCCTTGGGGCACCCAGGAAGGGATCCTGGGCATTTTCTGTGGGAGTTGGGGCTGTTGGCCAGGACCAGGTGGGCTCACCTCAGCCGGTAGATTTTCTCTGGCTGCCGGTTGCGTGGGGATGGCCCCAACACCTGTGATTTGTGACTTTTCCTCCGAGTCAAAGGTGGGGGAGCCATATTAAACCACAGCCGTCCCCATCCACTTGCAGATGTGGACGTCCACTGGGATGGCGTTGTCCAGAGTTTGCTTTGAAGTATTCCCCATGGCATTGTTCCACCACAGCCTCCCTGAAACCAAGTTCTTGCCTTGGCGGTCTCAGGTGAGGCACCAGTCCAGCTATCCTTTCTGCTTTCCCTTGCCCTCCCCTCTTAGCCTTTGATGCTGGTCTGAGGCTCCCTCAATTCGGCATCTTTTTTGGCATCTCTTCTTGTCTCATCAGGATTACATCTATTGAAAAGCCACAGGCTGGACTTTAACCCACCCAGCCATGCAGAGACATGGCGAGTCGATTTGGGGAGGGGATGAGGGTAGGGCCAGGAGCACTGTAGCCCCCTGTGAGCACAGCCCCATGTACAGAGAGGCTGGTTCACATTGCAGCCGACCTCCCCTGGGAGCACAGCAGGGGCTACCGCCCCTGCCTTCCCTCGTGTGACCTCTGACACGGGCAAAGGTGCAGTGGGATTTGCAGCCGAACGAGTTAAAACGCTGCCGAGAACATGCTTCGACTGGGGCTGGATCGATTTCCCTGGCTCCTGTGACCGATACAAGCATGTCCAGCCAGGAAATTGTAAAGAAAACAGGCTTGAAACCAATTTCATTGCAACCAGCGCGAGCTGCATGCATTGATAAGGCTTTTGATAACGTTGCAGAGAAGAGTTATCGATGTTGGAAATGGCTGTCTCGTGGCTACGTCTCCTTCACTGCTGGTAGAGGGCAGCTGGAGGCAGGTACCAGCAAGTGCTTACAGCACCCGAAAAATATCTCTTGCAAGTATCGAGCAGCTGGGGCATCCTGGTGCCCCACAGCTGGGCTGGGGCAGCGGTCAGGATGAGGAGGGAGACCTCAGCCTGTCCCACACTGTGCTGGCGAGCTGCTTGCTTCGTCCCTGCTTGCACCTGGGTTGTATTGACTCACTCATGGCTCCTCCACCCTGGCAAAAGGTGGGGACTTGGAGCAGAGGGACATCTCAGAGGGACAACAGCTGCCGGTCCCTTCAAAGGGGACCTCGAGGAGGGGGCTGTTGTCTACGTGTGGCAACCGGCAAATACAACACGTGTGTCATTTGTTCTCCCTTTGTGTGCCAGTTCTGTCAGGCCCTCATCTTATTTTATTGCTCTTTTCTGAAGTACCTGTGAGATACAGAGGCTTATCAAAGCATCCCAGAGATAACCATGCAGACCACCTCGGGAGGGGTGACAGGCATAGGCGGGAAGGCCAGTGGGATCACCAACAGCAGGACTGCCCTGGCCCCACAGCCTCTTATTTGGTAAAATTTGGCTGTGTTGGCTTAACCGTGGTGCTCACCCTGGCCGCAGTGACTGAACTACACGGCTGGGGCGTGAACCGGATCAGCTCTCCCAGCTCATTAATCTAACTAAACTATTAAAGCCTGCTCGAGGTGACAGCTTATTGCAGGGCTAATGTGGTTACGCTGCAGCGAGCTGCTCGCTCCGCCCGGCATGGCACGCTTTTGCGGGGACCTATGGTCCGTGCCGGCTCAGGGGCTTCGCAACCCCCTCCAGCTCGTTGGGATGCTGTGAGAGGGCACGGAGCCCTCGCTGGAGATTTACTCATCTTCCAAGCCAGGACGGGTTCCTGATAGCCCAGAAATGCACAATTAGGAAAACACCCTGAAAGCAAAACGAGACTTGGAAAGGAAATAACACCTAAAGGTCTGATCGCATCTGAGCTGCCTGCAGCTGAGCGAGGTTAAAAGGTAACCGAGCCTGATCAGCTGTCACCACCAGCCTCCCTGCCAGCAGGCTCGGCCTCCTCCCGGGCACTTCCAAAATTACTGGCTCAGCCTGTCCGTAACCCATTTTGCTCAAGCGACTCCGGTTAACTGTGGCCATTTCATTAGCCAGCCTTCGCTCACCCAGCTGCTGGTGCAGGCAGGGCTCCGCGTGGGGAGGGCGGCCAGGAGCAGTGCCATCCTGGCCAAGGGGGAGGGAGGAAGCAGGGACTTTTTGTCAGGGCACAGCTGCCAACAGATCAAGTCCTGTGGTTCAGTGAGGGTTGCAAAGGAAGCCTTGGTAGTATGTGTGCCCCAAAGTACCATATGGGCGTATGGGAGGAAGAAAAAAGGGGATGAGTCCAACCTGCTTTCATTTTGTATTGCAGCAGAGCTGGAAGGGTGCAGGGAAAGCACCCGATGAGCCTGTCATTAGGAACGTGAAGCCTTGCAGCCAGGGTCCAGCCAGGCTTGCTCCATCTTGCCCCCCAGATGCATCTTACCCCTCCAGCTAGTTCCCGAAGGAGGGATACCTGGGTGGGACCTGCCAGGTCCCCAGCCGGCTCCCTGGTGGGGACGAGATGGGGGTCGGTACAGCACAAGGTGCTCCGTGCAACTGCTGCCCTCCGGGTGCAACGTGCACCTGCACTGCCGGGCTGCCGCAGGGCCAGGGATACCTCCGAGTCTGAGGTCTAGTCGCCAAAAAGCTCCTGAGTTTGCAGACGGCTGCGTGCTCTCGTTGGTGGTGCTCCCGCCCTCCCTGGAGAAGGGCTTTGGGGTTCAAGGACAGCGCAATGACAGCATCGTGGAGGCACGTACACAGGGAGTGGGGCTGGTGCCCTGACCGGGTGTTGGAGCAGAAGAGGGGGCTAGTATCATCTCCGGATGCAGCACCGTGTAACTTTAGCTCCAGGCCATTCCTATTTGTCTTTGCTTCTTGCATGTTGTGAATAGATATTAGCTCAAGCTCAATGGGCTCCACGCAGGTCTTGGAACCAGATGATTCAAGCTGGGATTTGTTCCATATCTCACATTTCACGTATTGTCTTTAGCTGCATTTTAATTGTGGGGGTTTCCTTTTCGTTTGGTGAGATGTTCTACCTGGGTGCTGTTCCTCTGCAGCTGTAAATATCCCAAATACATACCCTTCCCTGCTTATGCAAGGGCGAAGAAGAAATGCCCTACAACATAACAGGTTAGGTTTTTATCACAACTTTTCATCTGGAAAGGCATTGGGAATGTGTCCACAGAAAATGTCTGGCGCTAGTTCGGAAAACAACGTACGATGTCAGCAAAGCCCTAGAGGGAGGAGCATAACATAGTTAAATAAAGCCTGGATTGGGTTTAGCTCACCTTTCTTTCCGCCTCGAACCACCAAACCTCTCCTCTGAATGCAGCTGAGCTCAGGGCCTGGGGATGGGAAATAAAATTCTCCTTGCTTTCCTAGCTGTCTGATTTGCGGGTCAGTCCTGACAGGCTGCAGTAACCCGCGGGCTGTTTTATACATCCTGAGCCGCAAGAGGCCAGGAAGAGGCTGGCAGCCAAAAACGGGGTGGTCTGGTCCTGTGTGGACCCATCAAACCTCATACGATTAATTCCCGTTTCCTGCTGCTTCCTGCCCTGACAGCCCTTTGTCCCCACCAGCTGCAGTGGTTGTGTTTGGGTCACGGAGCAGGAGAGGGGCTGGCGGGTACCTCCAAGGGGGGTCCTGTATTTGGAGGACCCCCCCCTCCAAACTAGCACCTTTTCCATCTGCAGGCTGGTGTTGGGAGCCCTCTTGCCCAGCGAGGGTTCTTGCCCCTGGGAGACGAGGATGCTCAGGAGAGCTATTGACTCCTTCCCTCGGCTGTTGTCCCGTGCCAGGGCCGAAACTGCAGCGTGCTTGAGCCACCAGCACCAGCCCCGTGTAACTGCATGGGGTCTACATCCCATCCCGGAGCCTGCCGATGACTTGTCCGGGCACGTATGGGTGTTACCGGCACTATAAGACCTTTAGGAGGGACTGGTTTGACAGGCCACTCCTGCCTTTTGCTAACTCCCCCTCCCAAATTCATTTGGGGCAAATTGCCACAGGTGGCCCCATCTCGCAGGCGCCCCAGAGCTGGGTTTCCCTAGTGTGCTTACACACCATCGGCTGAGGGCCAAACCGCTCAGTGAATTATTGCTCTCCGTGCTGCTGGGCTGTTTTAACACCATCCGACATGATATCAGAAATGTCACAGTCCGGGGGAGTGACGGATGGTCCCATCACCCCGAGTCGCCCCAGCGCTGCCCATGCGAATGGCATCCGGCTTGGGAAATCATGGATGCCCTGGAGTAGAGGGCAATGCATTTCAGGGGTGCTGGGGGGTATGCGGTCCCCTGCTTCGCCTACCCTCACTGCTGTGCCTGCCGCGTGGAAGAAAACCCTCCTGAGGAAGGCACTGAGTGAGGAGGGCTCTGCATCTCCCCATGCCCGCGGTGCCCTTGTCAGCTCACTGGATCCCGGCTGATAGATAGCTGCAGGCAGCAAATTTTAGCAGCATCTTGATGCCAATTTAAATAAATAAATGAGTCCGAATGCTTCGCCTTGCAGAATGGCATCTCATTCAGCCGTTCAAGCATCAAATACCTCTGGGATTCTTTGGGTCTCAATTTGCAGAACTATTTCCCTTTCGAGTGCTCTTTTATTTTTCTTTTTGCTTATTTAAACCTGTTTTTTCTGTAGTGAACAATCCTTGCAGGTGAAAGGAGGCAGGTTTTAGACGTCGGCGGAGCTTTCCTCCAGATTTAAGAGGGATCAGCGGGCTATTAAGAAAGGTCTTCCCCGGCCCCTGCTTCCCTGGTTGCGGCTGGTGGGGATGCAGAGGGACATTCCCGTGGTTCAGTTTTAGTTTGGGTCCCCCCGGGCTGCCGGATCGCTCGCACGAAGCCTGTTGCTCGCAGCCAAGGCCGAGCAGATGTGCTGGTGCCAGGGGGAAGCGCTCGCCCACCCAGGGCCAAGCAGCAGCTGTGGGAGCTACTGCCAGCCAGGGCTGCAGCCCCCTCCCCAGCCCCTTGCATGGGTCACGGGAACGGGAGGATGAGAGGAACATGCATGTGTCCAAAATACCACAGATGCCTTAAGGACAGAACAAGCTCAGGCCTGGTGAAGTTGCCTTTAGCATCAGTGGGATGGGGGAAAGCACCGAGCTGGGGAGGAGGGTGAGGAGGAGATGTCCCCGGGCTGCAGCCCCCCTGCTCTGCCCCTTTCACTTTTCTGGGAGCTTCGGGCCATGGGGGTTGCAAAGAACCACCTGGAAAAGCTACCTGAGGCACCTCAGAGGCTAGAAGAGTAGAACACAAATGGAAAGGAGCTGGTTTGTTTTTTTTTTATTATTATTTTAAGCCAAACACAAGAATATTAAGGGATCTGCCTCATGGTGTTTGAACACCTGGGAGTGATACACAGCAGAGCTTTGTCAGAGGCACGAGATTTTCCCTGCATGTAATCTAAAACAAATGTCTTCCTAGCCAATCTTTAATCAAGGCCTTATGGATCAGTGAATAAATATAGGGGTTTACTTAAATTAGCAAGATTCATGTTGTTGTTACTGGTGGTGGTGGTTTTATGCTACCTCATTCCAGCCACACACCCCCTTACATAGATCATCCTCTCCTGCCTTCAGGTATCTGCTTAATGCAGTGGCCAGGTATGGTGTTTTGCAGGTATTTGGGAATAAGCAATGATGTTTTGGGGCAGGACACGCACACAGGCTCAGCGTCCTGTGAAATAGCTGAGAGCAGGTCTCCGAGCGCAGTTCCCCTTTGCTGGTGCTTGCAGCCTCGTGCTTTTGCAACACACTTCTGCATGCGGCAGTGCTGCTTTTATAAGGCCGCAGTGACCTTTTGCACCGGTGTAGGAGGAATGTGGCAAGCAGAGGGTTTACACTGGCAGCCTTTCTAAGGGCGTCTGGTCTCTCTCTAGCAGCAGTCACCGTGGTCAAAATTTTGTACATCAGCCAGACCATAAATAATGGTTTGGCCTCATGTTTTAGACATGTTTAGTAAACGTAGTACAAACTCTGCTGCATCCGTTCAGCTCCTCCATCTTCCTGCCAGCTCCCTGCAAGCCCCAGCTGCCTTCCCCGCGCTGCGGCTAATGGAGAATTGACTCTATTCCCGTTGCCGATCCTCCCCAGGAGCAGCAAGTCAGTGCCATGGGGAGGATATGCTCCCCATGGGGCCGATCTCCCCTGGTCTCTCTCACTTCCAGCCGGCCCGCGAGCTCAGCGTACCTGGAGCAAGGGGGAGTGAAAGCGTCTCTCCGACATGCCTCAGTTAGCGAACAATGGGGCTTGCTCCCTCGTGGGAATGCCACTGCTGCTGGAGTGATAAACTAGAGGTATTTGGGGATTCCAGAGGAGAGCGAGGGAGCTGGGGATGAGCAAGACGTTGCTGTACATCTCTGCGAACAGACACAGCCGGTGCATGGCAGCTGAGAAGTTCAGGAGACCACGGAGCCCTGTCCTTGGCTCTGCAGAAACAGGGACACCACTGATGGGGTGGTCTGCACATCTGTCCCTGGATCTCAGCTGTTAGAAGGGGACTGAATCCATTTTATAGTCATCGACCTGCCAAGCCCATGCCAGCACACTGCAGCCTTCCTCAGCTGCCGGCTGCCAGGCAGGCGCCGGCTCTCGGAGCTGTTTGATGGCAGGAAGCTCTGGGCACCTCGGCCACGGCCGCGAGCAGCCAGGAGCGGGGCAAGCAGCGCAGACAGTCACTCGGGCCCTCCTCTGCTCTCTGTGCCCACACTATCCCTCTCTACTCTCCTCTCTTCAACCCTTTCTTACCCTCGGGTAGCAAAATCCAGTTTTGCCCACATCACTGCCCTGCCATCACCTGCGCTGTCTCCTCTCCAGTTTCCCCGCTCCGCAGAGATGTGCACCTCACTCTGCCTCCTCCCGCCAGCGGTCCCTGCAACGTACCAGCTTGGCAAGGCTGATCAGAGTTTGCTGCATCTTGCTCTTATTTTCCAAGCGCCCTTGCACCTCCCCAGCCTGCTGTCCACAGTAAACCCCCGCGGTGGGAATGGCTCCAAAACCGAGCACCGCAAGCAGCTCGGCTGCACGTGAGTCCATTCACCGAGTCCAGCTGGGGAACTGATCTGGCTGGAAAAATCACTTTTTTTTTTAATTTCTTTTTCCCCCTGGGTTATTTTTTAATCCAGCTCAGCTCCTCCACCTGGTTTCCTCTGGTACCTCCAAAAGAGCCAAAGGGCAGCCCGGGGGCGGGTGGGAGGACGAGGATGCTGCAGAGTTCAGCCCACCAGCGATAAAGTTGCAACGTCAGCAGTCCAAGGCAAGTTCAAATACCAAACTCCGGAGCTGTTTCCTTCCCTTCTTCCCAACAGACCAGCAGTGGCACCTTCCTGCAGAAGGGCTGGTGCCCGGGAGCGCGGCCGCTGCTCCCGGCTAGCAGGAGCTGACTTGGAGTGGAGATTCCTTCCCCTGCGCTGCTGCAGCCCGTTGAAATGTGTTTACATACCAGACGGGGATTAAAAGTCAAAATTTCGTTGGTGTTTGGCCAGGGAATCATTCAGATTTGAAAACACTTCTGTGACTTGTTTTTTTGATCATGCTAGCAGAAATAAATAGAAGGACTGAAATGGGCACGGAGCGATTAGCGGACCAGGCTGCTCGGACAGCCCAGCTCCGTAGGGCTTTCTCACCGGAGGCTGTCTGATGCAGTGTGTCCCACTAAGCTCTTCTGGTTTCGATGTCCATTGTATTTTCCTAATCTTTCGTTGGGCTGTCCCCACCAAGTCCACATGGCACAGCCTGCTTTTGTGCTACCTCCTGGCCACGTCCCTACCCCACTTAATGCCTTTTAGTGAACATGCCTTCTAATGAGGCCTTCGCTACCCCGGCATTGCTGCTCGGGGGAGTTTCTGCAGCAACACTGCTGCAGCTCCTGCCTCTCGGAGCTATTTTCCAGCGTGGGGACTTCACCAGCCCCGGATAAGTAGAGAGCCTGGAGCAGCTCCCTTTGCCATCCTCCTTTGAACTCATTAGTGAAGATGCCAAGACTTGACTAGATATTTAGTTCTCTGGCACTTCCTTAGGCCTCCGTGCCCTAAATAGCACTCAGCAGTCATTTATCATTGCAGTCCGGGTCCTGCAGGCAGCGTGATTTCACATGGCTGTATTTATAGCCATGCCAATTTTGTTTTTTTTGCCCAGAAATACAGAAATACTTATATTCTCTGCTGAAATTTCCTATCGAAGCTGCCACGTTCCTGTGGTTCAATAAACATCAGCCACCTCTCAAACGAAGTTTGTCACAACACATCTTCTCTCATCCCTTGATCTCTGCTAGCTGTGGCTGCTCTTCTTCTGGAAACTACCCTCATTTCTCTGCTACTGGCACAAAGTTGCCTTTCCCAGTGGATGTGGAGCCTGGCGAATGCTTGGACCTCACATCTCTTCCCTGTCCCATGTCTTGGTTTGTGTCATGGGGTCTGCCCTAAGAAACACAAAACCGGCGTGCGTCCGGCCGTGGGGTGCGGGAGAGGCTGTGGCACACGGCTGGGTGCAGCAGCGTGCCTCCCAGCTCCCCTGCGTGGGGGGTCCTGCTAAGTCACGTCCCTCCCTCGCCCACAGCGGGTTTGGCAAACAGCCTGCGGAGCCGTCCCTTTCTCCAGGAATCGCAGCCCCACTCCAATGTCCCTGTTCGGGAAATTGGTCTCGTTAGAGGAGAGTGAAATGCTTCTCCTGCTTGGAGAGCCGCAGGTCCCCAGCGTACTTAAAGCTCTGCATAAGACCATTAACGCAACAACGTGTCTCCCCAGAACTACGCATTTGCTCGCATGCTTGGCAGGCGGCCGACCAGATGTAGCCAGGCTGTCTGGAGGTGCCAAGCATAACAATTAACAGCCGCTTTGTGGTGGGATTGGCAATGGCAGCTGCAAATCGCAGGCACGTTCGGCCGCCCACCTTGCTTCCAGGCGCAGCATAGTCCTCTTGCACCCCTCCAAGGGGCACTGCCGGGGGTCAAGGAGATGACAGCGAGGGTCCGTTGGTGCCAAATGGCTGCAGGACCTCGGTGACTTACCGAAAACGAAGTCCCATGGTGAAGGGCACCAACTGATATGCATCTCAGCTAAATCGTTGAATATTGTACCTTACTTCTGTCAAGGTCCTGTATCTGTTTGGTTTTTTCATGCTGACTCAAGCTGCAGTTCTGCAAACACAGAGTAACTTTATCCAGGTGAACAGCCCTGTGGAGTTCGGGAGGGATGCTGCCATATTCCTCACTTGCAATGGCAAGCACAAGCTCTTTATTAGGTCTTAATTACTTCCTTGCTATCCAAAATTCTTAAATTTGCCACTAAAGGCAGATAGAAATAAAAATGTTGCACTTTTGCAGCTTAGATATTTGCAGCCTTGAATAATACACTCACAAACTCATTTACTAATGGATACACTTCTCCTCTAATTTCTTTCCCCCTCCAGACATTTGCAAAAGCTCTTTTCATTCCCATCACACCTTTAGCGAGCAGTAAGCCATTCTGTGTTCTGTTGTTCTTATCTCTTCTCTGAAAGCTTTTATTGACTGCATGTTGGTTTTGTCTCTTCACTTTTTCCATTTCCCATCTAGCCTTTCTTTTTTGCTGGTGTTGTTTCAAGGCTTCAGATCTCCGAGAAGTCCCTTGTGGAGCTATTTAGGATATTTCTCACCACAGCAGCTGAGAACTCCTGGAAGAGCTAATGACAGGAACAATAAGGAAAAGCAGAGCTGGCTCCAGAATACGTTGGGACTCGGGGGGAGTTCAGTAAATTATTGAACTACCTGGATGAAGAATTCCTATCCAAAAGCTATTTCGCCTTAGTGCCTGACTCTCATTTACATTTAATAAGTATTTTAGGGATGAGCTCTGAAGCTGCTTCTCTGCATATTTCTTGCTTCAAACAGAGGGAAGAGCCTCTTCCCTTTTCATACAGCACATGGCTGCAGGTAAAAAATGCTGTGGGTTGCAGGAGGGCCAGACTGGGGCCAGCCTCCATGCCGAACCGACAAGCAGAGCCCAGCGAGCCCGTTCAGAGATGAGTTTTCATTTCTGCCCTCACACCCGTGCCGCAGCGGACACTCACAGCAAACCTTTAACCAAGGCTAAACTGGGTTACGTGGCCAGTTTGCTCTACTTTGCCTAAAACTAGGCACAGAGGCATCCCTTTCCTGACGCGGGCAGCTGATGCTCCTTGCACGGGGATTTTACAGTAGGTCTGGGGTGGAGACTTGGTCAAGACAAGGCACCGGGGCTCTCCCCCTCCTTCGTATAGTCCCTGTCTGCATGACAGCGATGTGTAATCATCCTCTCCCTGGCCATGGGAGGGAGACCCTGCCAGGCTGCCTCAGAGGTGATGGATGTACCAATTTTTTGGCCATTCCACTGAGCAGGTTTGCAGCCAGGACAGGGGTCGAGCGGCTCGGGCACTGACGAGGGCAGGAGGAGCCTGCAGCGCACAGGCAAACAAGAGCGGCTACCTGTTTTGCTTCGACTGCCAGTTGCTGTTGGCTGGAGCAAGGGACTTTCCGAATCGCTGATGCATAAAACCACTAACAGCTCGGCTTTGATCCCCGTACTTTGAAAGGAGTCCTGAATTTTCCAAAGCAACCGACTCTCATCAGAGGTTGGAGGCAGCCGCATTTGCCCAATTTCGCTTCGATTGGGAGCTCTGAGCTGCGTGTTCGGAAATGCCCAACTACCCCTAGGAACCTCAGTTTTGGATGACTGGGCTTGAGGCTGCTTTTGGAAACAAACCGCAGTGGCTTCCCGAGATGTTTTGGTGGCTGTTGGCCGCCTTAGTGCCACGGTAACCAGAAGGGCTTTCTGCAGAAGTGTTTCTGCAGCCCTTCCAGAGCCTCTGGCTCTGAGAGCCTTACCTTTCCTTGCTACCGCTCCTCTGGACATCAAAGCAGCTCGTTTGCTGAGGACTTTGCTTCGCAGAAAGGGGCTGGTGTTGCTCCCTGACGTCGCTTGGTTTTTGTAAGGCAGAGAAAAGCTCTTTGCCTGGCTCAGGCAAAACCAGCAGAAGAAATGCAGAGTTTCTAGGTCACGCTGTTCTTGAGAGATGAGGCAAAAAGAGAAAACAGGTTAGGAGACACTCGAAACACCTAGCAGAGAGAGGGCCAGGCCCAAGCATTGCACAGCCCAGAAGATCGAGTCCTGGCCAGGTCTGTTCTCACAGGGCTCTTGCTGTTGGCAGCCCAGTGAGCCTGTGGTCAGGCTGCTGCTTGTTTGGGGGAAGCGGAGAGGGGAAGATTCACCTCCGAGCAAGAAGCTGTAATGCTGCATCCGTCCTATCCTCCGGCTCTGGCTCTCCAGAGCATTCCCAGGCTTTTTTTTTCCATGCTCTGCTGGAGTCTAATCCTGCATGCAGAAAATTCCTCATGCTTTCTGCTCTTATTCCTCCAGGGCATCTGTTTTCTCTTCCATTCTGTCTGACTGTTCAACAGCCTAAACTCAGTTACTCTAATCCCTCCATCTTCAGTGATGTTCTCAGCTCCACATAATAAATATTAACAGCTTACATGTATCTTGGGGTTCTTATGCAAGGACTCCAAATAGCTTTATGGCTCATATGCACATAGGGCTCACTTTATTCGCCAGCAAAATGCAGCCACCGATGAGACAGCAGTTGTTTAGCAACCTACAGCGACAACACACAATAGTTAAGACGGGAAGTGAAGATAAATATCGTATCCATTTGAAACTCCAGGAGGGGATTGGAGTTGGCAGAATGTAAGTACTTGTGCTGAATTTTAGCCAGAATACTCCGCATAGCATTCCTATCCTTACAGAAAGAGCTATAGGATTTAAAATACCTAACCCATCCCTGGTGGATTATTTACAACTCACGTTAACAGCACTGACGTTTTAGGATGCCAGCGACGCTCTTAACTGGAGAAAAGCGAGTCACTCAAGTAATGAACTATACAGGATTACTCTAAAGCCCTTCCTCAGAATTTCTAGGGAAGGAAAAAATCAGACTATTATATATAAACAACTATCTATTAGCTATCAAATTAAAAAAGATTTCTATATTTTAGGCAGCTTCACCCTTCAGCTATGGCTACCTCTGCCCCGCAATGACAGGAGGCCAATTGCGACATTTTTTTCAGTGGTGCCACAAACCCTCCTGCTATCTCCTAACACTCTCCAAACCTTAATGTGGTGAAAAGGGGAGACGGGAGAGGAACACATTCCTTCCTCTTCAGAGCATGGCAGCTGGGGGAGCAGAGACTCTGGTCAAGGATGCTGCATTTCCCTTGCATGGTCCAGGGAGCATTGGTGGCACCGAGTGATACTCGCTCACCGTGTGCCTCTTCCCTATTGGAAAGTCCAGGTGTGCCAAAAGCAACTGAGTGCCAAGTAAGAGGTGAATGGGAACAAACCAGCCCACGTTAGCTTCAGCTGATGCCTCGGCTGCTGAAGAAAACCCAAACCCTGCGTGGCTTGCCCACAGACCGTGCGCAGGAGCTGAGCACTAACAGCCGGCCGTGACCCTGCCTGGCTATCCTTCCGCTATTTAAAGATTTTGTTATAAATGGGTGTGCTGCTCGGCTAATGGAGAGCTTAAAATAGAAAAGTCCCTGGTGGTCCTTCAACGGCAAAGATGGTGAGCACCTCAGTTTTAGGTGGCATCAAAGGGTCCCCCGTGGCTGCAAACCCCCACACCCCAAGGCAGCCCGGGAGTTTCCAGGTTCCCCTCTGATGGCTTATTTCCACCCCAGGCTGGGGCGGACACAACCCAGCCAAGTATTTTTTGGAAATCACCCTTTCCCAGTGCTGCAGAGACCCCCCTGCTTGTCCTGGGACTGTGAGATGTATGGGGGGGCAGAAGGTGCAGACAGCTGCCAGCAAGGGCGTCTCGCCAACACCCACTGAGCCCCCTCCACCAGCGCTGGGTACTCCCCCCTGGGCTGCTGGAAAGGTTTCTCAGGGGAGGAGAAGCAAGGAGGGACAGAAAATTAGGGATGGGAGGGATGATGGGGCATCTCCTGTCTCCCAGGCACCTCCACCTGGTGAGGTGATAATGGTGGTTTGGGGAGGAGCAAGAGTGCAAGCTGAGAGAAGGCTTTTGGGCATGGCTCAGGACAGAGGCACCGCTTCGACTCCAGAGCAACACAAGCCCCAGCTCCATACTGAAACCAGCCCGGGCATGGCTCCTCTTTCAGTCAGCTCTTTCTAGAGGTCCTCAAAGGCAGCAGGGAGTCTACAAAGCCCTTTCCAGTCTCTGCTGGGTTTTCTCCACACCCCTGGCATGCAGCGAGGCGCATGTGGCTTCAGTCCTTCCCAAGAGCATCTGAAGTCTTTGCATCATCTTCGGCCCTGCCGAATCCTCAGCATGCCACTTCAGCTTGGCTGCCCGCTCACCTCGCTGCCTGCCCGGGAGCGTTGGGACCGGGACCTTCTCCCAGCCTGTCTCACCAGCCACAGCCTGAGCACCTCTAATGACCCTCAGCCAGTGCCCGCGGCTCAGGGACATGCGGAGCGTCCCCACTGCTCCCATTCCAGGGACAGGACTTCTCATTTTTACCCTTGTCTCGCAGGGGGATAGCTCCTGAAAAATAAGATTAGCTGCCTTTACAGCAGACTTATTCTGCATATTCAGATCATAATTTGCCAGCTCCTCTCCAGCAGTCTTGTGGTGCATAGCTGCACTGTTTTTCTCTCTTTCTGCCTAGGACTTTACATTTCTAGTGGTTTTGAATTTCACTACACTGCAAAAAGGCCCCTGCTCTCGTTTCTCCAGATCACTCTGGTTCTGTCCTCTTCCATCCACTCCTTCATTTTAAAGAGGCAGGGGAGAGCAGTTTTTCCACTGTTGTTATAGCCTGCATCTTCCCATCACTCCCTAAGGACAATATTGAATACCAACATTCGCTCACACGCCTCCTTCCCCCATACACAACGTTCAGTCTGTTTCTTTGACCTGGACTCCTAAGCCATGGCTTACATAGCATGTACCTGTTTTCCTTGTCTTTTTTTCCAGTGGCTGTACAGACACAGCTTAGTGCGATCCACCCGCTCCTACCCACTTTATTCTTTCATACTTCATAAACTGGTAATTATGCCAAAGGATAAGTTTGTTTTGCGTGATCTGCTTTATATAAGTGCATTTGGCAATTCTTAAACTTTTATCTGGAGCATCCACATGCTGGACTATTTCCCATTGGAACTGTTCTTGGTGTAAGTTAACAAATACCATAGATAAATGGGATGGAGGAATAAGCAAGAAAGACTTGTTTATACAGCTATCGAAATCCGTACCAGGTTAGGGAACGCAGAATAGAATAAAACCTCTTCAACTCCATTTTAGTCTGTACCAGGATCACACTATCCTCTTAAATAGCCACACAACAACCTGGAGGAAAGGGTAGGATCCCCAGGTCAAACATTTCAGAGCGAGCCTGGGCAAAGCCAGGCTGGGCTCAGACACCTGAACTCCCTGCTCCTCGCAGGGCAGAGGGACTGCCAGCCCCTGCCTCGGGGACAAGGCACCAAACCTCCACGCCACTGACTGCCACTTCCCTGGCAGGCTTAGAAGAGTCTCCACCATAGATGCCTGTACCAGCACGTTCAGCACACCCAGCCTTCCTGGCAACTACAGGAGGGCAGGGGAACACAAGCTTCTGCAGGCAGCCCAGCAGCCAAAAGCCCCACGATTCGCACAAAACCCCGCAGGGCAAAGCCATACCAGCGGGACCTGGAAGGGGCAGTGGCAGAGAGCCACCCACCTGCGTGCAAGGGATCCCTGCTGTGCCTTGTGAGGAAACGGGTGCTTCTCACTGCTCTGATCCTGCCCACGTATTCCTCAGTGAACTCGGATCTTGCCTCAGGGCGCTCGGTGCTATTTGGTTTATCCAAAGGGATAAATCCCCCTCTGGTCCTTTCTAAGCCGGCACGCCGCAAGTGCCTTGAACCTGCATGCGCCAGGGCTTGGCTACACACTGGCCTTGACTGTAGCATCCTCTGCTTCATCCTGATCCCTTCCCATTCCCCTTCTCCTTCCTGAGGTGACCAGCCTGGGAGCAAAAATATATCTGGAAATGAACCCAGGCCGGTTCCCTCACTTGCCTTTTGTCCTGTAATCTCCTCTAGCCCTCTCTTGTCTTTGCCTGGTGCCTTGTCACAACTCCCCACGGAGGCACCAGGCGCTGCAGCACAGCAGCCACCCCCGAGCCCGCCTCGTGTTTGCTGGGGAAAGGCTCCTTCCCCAGGGAGCCAGCGAGGCAGGCTGAAGGGGAAGGCTGGAGCAGGGAGGGAAGAGGCTCGCTTGCCGCCTGCTGTCAGAAGCCTGAACTGAAGAGGAAGATCGCGTCATCCCGACGCCTCCGCCAGCTAGTCCAGGCCTCGGCTGACCTGACACGTAGCCAGCAGACCAACAGGACCCCTCCTCTCCTCGCGGCCCACCTCTCCACTCTGACAGCAGGGTGCACAACTGCATCTTCAAGGCAGCCACATCACGACATAGAACCAAAACTATCCACATGCGAGTTCCTGCTGTGCACTACCTGTACAGGAAAACTGCATTACAAACTCCACCTGCCCTCTACAACTTTCCAGATAGCCTGCATTAAAGGAAATGGTGTGCATTTTGCCTACAAAAACCAATAATCTGAATTTATAGTTTAACTCCAAGCCATAATCCAGTGCCTAAAGCTCAGCAAATAAGCAATCATGGGACAAAGACTTTACGCTCAAGTCACCGGCAAGGGCTCAGGCCACTTTTACAACAGCAGCTTGCCTGCTGCAGGGTGCAACCCCCTATTCTGGAGGAATAGAGGGTTTCACCAGAAGAGCTGTCACACCCACGCATGACATTGTAAGGAAGAGAGCAAGCCACATAGGTGCCAATGAGTGTAGCTATAAGTTATTTATTCTGCAAAATAGAGGTATCTTCTATGGAGTTGGAACACTGGAATCACAGCATTATGAATTGTGGAAACATTATGACAGCACACACTCACGCAGGCACACACGCGTACACCTACACACGCGCACACACAGCCTTTGTACAGGCCCCTACTCTTGCATTATCCAGAGGAAGCCCTCTCTGCATCTTTATTTGCAAAAACCTGCAGCAAGGGTTGCATTCAAGACCCCTTCCCCTATTCACAGGGCTTCCGAGGGAACGAGGTTGGTCAGGATTGGGTGCACGGCACAGGCAACACATCTGTAGAGCGCGCTGCACAGGCTCCCCAGCCCAGTGTTCAGCACATCCCGGACAGGAGTTAACTCTCGGCAGAACACAGACCTCTGTGGAATGCTCTTATTCTTGCCTCAGTCTTTGCTCACGCAGCCAAGCACAGAGTGTCTGGAAGAGGCAATTTCCACGTTAGGACACAGTCAGTGCTCCCTGCTCACCATGGTCCATGTTCCAAAGCCGGTAAAACTCTGCAAAATCCACGTAGGGCTCCACACGCCCATCTTCATCTGGCTGGAGCGAGTGGGTGGGTCGGGAGCGGAAGAGACCCCCGTCCGAACTTGAGCTGCTACTCTGCGTGTGAGTATTAGTCGACTGGAGTGTCACAGTTGGACTTTGGCTATGGAAAGAGAGAACATAAGCATCTTTATTTTTCCCCATCTAATGCTTTGGGCAAGAAAAGCACCAGAACAAGTGCCAGCTTCTTCAAGATCAAGCTATCCTTAGCAAACAGGTAAAAAGTTGCAGTCTCTTGCTCTGAGCACTAGAAGTGTTGAGAACTGCTTGGAATTGACGAACGCCAAAGATATCTGATTCACATTTAACTGGAAGGCCTTAAGTACAACCAGGCGTCTGAGGAACAGAGGAGAGGAAGCAGAAAAAAAAAAAAGAGAGAAAAAAAAAAAAAAAAAGAGGCATGCACTCTGCTGGCCTCCCCATACCCATACAGTATGAGCTTTACGGGAAGAGTCTGGCAGCAAGAAAAGCTATTCTTGCGTGACCTGCATTGCAGCCAAAGCAGCTCTAGTGCGTCAGCCTCATTGTTTCTGGAGCTACCAGAACGCAATAACCAGAGAGCTTCTTCACTTAGCAGCGCCTACACACACCACCCTGTGCCACAGGCTGAACCTAAACCAGACCCACTAACTAGTATGATCCTGCAAAGTGGATCCAAATAAGATCCAGTTCTAACCTTTATCCTTTTTTTTCTACCCTGGCCTCTGAGCAAGCCAACTTGTGCAGTACAGCCTCTCCAGCAGCCTTACAGGTGACCTGCATAGCCCCTCTTCCTTATTAAAATGAAGGGCACCCACACTCCCTCCGTGCACCTGACACACTTGGCACCCAAGATCCAAAGAGAAGGGCTGCTTGCTGCCAGAGTGCCCTCTGCAAACAGCAGCAGATGCTGCTCCCAAGGCATGTTCCCAGAGCTGGCTTCAGAGCTGCTCGCTTTACTCATTCCCACTCCTCACACAATCACTTTCCAGCTAACACGTTACACTGGCTGTCAATACTGCAGTCAGGAGGGCCACACTGCAGATAAGGGAATGAATTGACAGGTTACTGACAGGCATCTCTCTGCTTTTTAACCACTTTACACAGTGTGAGGTGCAGGGAAAAACTGGGGGTTGCAAGAGAGCAGGACTTTTACTTAGTGAGGGTGGGGGTGGTTTCATCCAGAGTTGAACTGCTGTGGGCACCATTGACCATCTGGCCTTGGGAAGGCATGACAAGAGACAGCGTGACACTCGTCTTGCTTGTGCTTTGGGAGCTGGAATACGGCACAGAGACTGGGTAGACACGGCCTCCTGAGAAGGGAGAAAACACAAGTTACAAAATGCAGTTGAGACATGAATGACTGGGGGTGCACAGCAGCAAAGAAAGGCCGAAGAAAGGGCCAAAGAACCCAAGAATTTATATTGAACTGTCTTTCTTAGATGCTGTATTCTGTCAAATTGTCACAGACCCTACATCTCAGAAGCCAATAATCCCTTTAATAAGAAAATTCCTTCTACACTGATTATCTCCTCTCATGATGTTAGGTCTGTGCTGGATCGATCGAGAGATCTTATCTTTCACCCTCCATTTTGTTTCATTCTCTCCCCAACATACCTTGCGTTGGTGTCAGCGTGGGCTGGCTCATCTCACCCAGGGGGTACCCAAAATTCCTCACAAGCAGCGTCATATCTTCATGCCGGGGACAGAACTTGGACCGTTCCCCGCCACTGGCAAAAGTGTCGCAGTGGATCCGCTTAACCCGGTCCACTACTGCTTGTGCCACAGCATCCAGCGATGTCTGTTTGGCAAACTCTGTGGCTATCATGGCTGCAATTTCCTGAGCAGAAAAGGGAGGGGGAAAAAAAAAAAAAGAGGAAGGATGTGTAGAAGATTTTGGAGGAAACCTTTTCCTGCCATCTGATCTAAGAGTTTTTATGGCAACTCATACCACTGTGATGCTTGCCAGTCTCACCTGCTGATACGTGCCCTTGTGCCTTGAATCATCCCATTCCCTTTAATGGGCTACTCCTAAGGGACAGGCAGCTGCCTAGAAGCACTGGCTTGGCAAAGCAGCTCCCATATTATTACAGACTGGAATGGGGTGGCACAAGCATTCAACCTGGCCAGCACTCACAGGAGAGATGAGGAGGAAAGTCTGAATGAGAGCAGCTGACACCGCCAGAGCGAGTCAATAGCCAAGGGAACATTTCCCGTGTGAGGAGGCTCACCTGGTTGGCCTGCCCAGGCCCATGAGCTGCCTCCAGCGCTTTGTAGAGCCCTTCAGACATGAGCACCAAGAAGCCAGTCACCCCATCCAGCGAGTGCCCTCCGTGGATTTCAGGCTCTGCTATGATGGGCTTAGATTTAGCAGCACTGGAAAGAGATAGTGTTATTTAGTATTTAATGGTGACATAGTCAGTGAGAATGGAGGGGTCATGAAGAAAAGGAGGGACTGAAACCACAAAGTTGAGTTTTTCTGACCTGAGCAGTTCAATATCAGTATAGCCGTATTTGACTTTGTAATCTCCAATGCGCCGAGTGCTTTCCTGCCCACGAATAGTTCCCACTTGTTTTATTTTCCCTGCATCCAAGCCTGCCAGATTGAAAAACAGAAAAGTTTGATTGACTTTGAGAAACTTGCAGGACTTCCTCTGGTTACACTGTCAGGAATGAGAAAATAAATATCCACAGCCAAAGAGAATTGTAAGACAAAACAAGATGCCAAAGGATCATCAGGAGCCCAACAGAGAGAAAAGGAAGAGCAGTTTGCTGTGTTCAAAGGGACACCTTTTCATTAGTTGTAATCTGCGAAGGAGAGGGAAGAAGAGAGATGCACACAGGCTGGCATGCACACTCTGAATGTAACGGTTGGCCCCGAGACAAAGCCCACATCTTGGTCCAAAGCCACCAGCGACAGCTGGCCTGGGCGCACAGGCATTCGTTGAAAAGGTAGGGGAACATCTGCGCCTGTCAGCTCTGGATTGTGCGATGGGAGAAGGCAGGAAGGAGAAAAACCTATGTGAAGGATTCTGCTTTTTCTTCCGCCTATTATTGATCCCTGGTCCTATTACAGGGACAATTTCACTAATACACTAGATTGCAGACGGAGAAAAGAACTATCTACAAGGGGCACTGAATTTGCTCAAGGGCTCAAACTGATGTGGGTTACTCCTAAAATAAGGACAATGACCAAACAAGTATTTATTTAAATAAATTTAAGGGGATATACCTCTGGCAGGGGCTAGGAAGGAATCCCATCTTGAAGAAGGTTGTAACAGGGACCATCTGGGTGCGGCTACTATTTGAGGCAGGACTCAGAGCAGATGAGCCACTTACCTGGTCTGTTCTGGCAATCCCCCTTGCCTGGTTATACCTAGAGCTAACAGGCAGAAAATGTTATTTTGAGATTTTATCTAGGGATGACTGTCCTCAGTACAAGGTGAAGGCAGGGGTCCAACTGAAACTCTCCCTCTGAGTCAAACCAAGCCTCACTGCACAGATGGCTCCACACCTACCCCCCTCAGCAGTAAGACACAACTCTGCCATCTGCTGCAGACCAAAGCTGACTCACCAACATGGCCTGGCTCATTTGCCAGCTCCTGGCAGGGGGATACACGCTATCGACAGACACAAACACAGGGAGGCTCGCAGCACACCAGAGAGGTTGTGTCTAAATCACAACAACTCTCCTGGAGCACTGAACAAGCTGCAGTGTGCTGGGTGAAGAGCCACGAAGGCGTAAGACCTCTCCCTACCTTCCCCCAGGAGAGGTGCGACACAGGCACCATCACGACAAACACTATCCCCACTGCCTCTTATCACTATGCTTCAACCTAGCCCTACAACAACCTTCTCTGGGACCCCAAAACAGCCTGTGCATGCTAGCTTGTTCCACAGGCTCTCCCTTCTGCTGGGACTGCCAGCAGGAGAGCCACTGCCACGCCAGTTAAGGTTGATATTTCTAGCAGATCCCTGTTCTGCTACGGACTGCAGCTAAATTCTGCATTTTTGGCAATAGAAAGGCAGTCAAAGGGTCTCTTTCCCTGGATTCCTGTATTCAGTTTTCTGTTTCAAAGCACATACCCCTACTGCAGGAGTATAAGTAAAAGAGGAAATGGAAGAGAAATAGAAAAAAACCAAAACCTGGCCGCAGAAAATTACCACATCAACAGCCTCACCAGATAAGAATGTACCTACCAGGTGAACCTAATGAAGAACACCAAGTTAGAACTACCTAAACAAAGGTACAGAACATAAGTATCTCAATGAGAGGAATTCGGTACTAGCAATCACACAAGTGGTCTGGGCTAGTTCCAGACAAAGAAAGGAAGCATGTCAAACATGGTAAACAAAAAGGGAAATCGCCTAAAGCAAAATGTCAGCATTAGAGTTCAATAGTTACTGATGTGACAGCAGTAAATGCTAGTGCTTGGCCTGGCTCTGTCTGAAGCGTAGCTGCTCTTTTTGCAGCAGCCTGTACAAAGGCATATTGAAACGCACCATCCCAAGGGTGCAGCATCACACAGAACTTAACCCAGCATAACTGTGGTTTGCCTCCAAAGGAGTAGTCATATACTGTCCATCCCGCTTCTACCCTCTGGCTACGTGCTTCCATTCCTGCCCTCCTATCGACTCCAGCCATCACACAGCTGGAAGGCAAACCAATGTCAGTTTGGCAGTCAGACACAAAACTAACTCTCAAAACTTGAAAAAAATGGACAGTTTTCTGCTGGTTCAGTGAGCTGAACCTACTCACTCTGTAGCCTCCCAATGGCTAGATATGCAGGAAAAGAAGGCACTGAACTTGTAATTTGAAACCACAGTAAGCTTCTTTTTGTGGTCATTTACTGTTTCCAGTGGCTTGAGTCATTCCTGGTGCCCCAGATAAATGGAGGCACACGATGTTCTCGGATAAGAACATGAAACCCAACACTCACCCAGCTGGGAGAAGCGAAAAAGTTCATCCTCATTCTCTGTCGTATGGTCCACGTTGAGCTGAGTCACCTGCAGCCCATCCACCGTGGACTTGCATAACAGTGCCCGATTGGTACCTGCAGTGGGAGCAGCGAGATGAGGCACCAAATAGCTCTGCTGTTAAGAGGGAGAACATATCCAAATGGAAAAGGAACAGGAGAGGGGAATAAAGACAGAAAAGAAGAGAAAGGCTCATGTACTGTCTCATCATGATCTCCAAAAAGTAGCCTTGCTAGCAGCATAGTAGGCCTGCTAGGCAGGTCTTCAGGCTTGAGCTGGTACCTCACAAGAAAGCTCTCCACTTCTCAGTGAACCTGCACTACTGCCTCTCAACCCATTTTCCCTCTGTTCTTTGGTCATACTCGTTGCATCAGCCAACATCTGCAGAGATAAAGAGCCAGGCTGATTTCAAGTGCTCCTATGAGTAATAAGCATATCGCTCCTTGGCCACAGACCAAGAAAACTGTCCCCCACATTCAAATTTCTTTCAATTCCTAGAACCGCAGCCATCCTCAAAAACACCTAAACTAAGGTGCTGACAAAAAACAACTCACCCACATTGGCGATATAGAGCTTGTTGTTGAGAACAACAGCCACAATAGCCATGGCTCCTCCAGAGATCTCCTGCTCTACAGCCTTCAATCTCTCCACAATCTTCTGGTACTGAGGCGGCAGCTGGTGGTGAGGGACACCCTGGAACCCAAAATGAGGGGGAAGCTTAAACACACAGACCACAACACAGAAACCACAGCTGGAATCAAACTTCTGTAGGGAAGGGACTTGTCTTGGCATGTCTTAGCCTCATGCCAAGACTGTGCAAGACATATAATTATTTGTTCAATCCTAACAAATGACACAGCTCCGATAAGATTCTGGACATGAAAGTCCAATTCACCTGAAGAACAGAATCCACATCTGCCCAGATGCCATGCAAATTTGAGGGCTTGCCTCTCATCTGCGTCATATGTCTTTGTCCTGGAAGAGCCACACGTACAGGTTGAACTCCTCTCCATGATATGTTCAGTTCCTTACTCAGATAACCAATGATGGGTCTAATTAGTGCCAGTATGAACAGTGGGAACTCTGGGAAATGGACCAAGACGCTTGCTTTACTTCACACAAGCTCCCAGAAGAGAACCACAGAGAAATAATTTTCAATTACAGTCTCCCTTGGACCAGATTGACCAATGTGCCCAAGACTCATTCAGCAATCTCTGTTCTTAAGGCTACATTACCTCTGGTAGCTGGGACTGCAGGCTGGCCTTCTCTGCCAAGGCATCATCAATGGACTCCAGGAAACTTCTTTCTACCACATCAAAAGCCTAAAAAAGGCCATAAAGAGAAACTAAGCGCTTATCCAATACCTACAGACCTTTGAGGCGACCCATCCCCACCTCCCAAAGACTGGCTCATAGTGGTTGATCACTGTACATACAGACATTCAAGGATCACTGCGCCAACAAACACAACTATTTTAGCACAACTAGTTAACAGCTTGTAAAAACAATCTGCAATTATTCAAAATAGGAGACAAAACCATAAAAACTACATTCAAAGCAATGTCAGAGACCTATCTGATTTTGTGTGTTGATTGTAAGAACTTGTCTATCACTCAAGAAAGCACACTCACAAATCCATCTCCCCACACATTAAATTCCCCCTTTCACTCCTGACTGACTTGTTCCTACATGTCCAGTGAAGGCCAGCTGCAGCTTCCTGGAGAGCTCTCAGCAGCGTGCTGACAAAGCCAGGGGGACAGATGTGTATGAGGCGGGAGTGAAACAAAGCACTACAGCTGCTCAGATGAGTGCAATCACAACCATTGGCAGAGGTTTCCAACCCCCACAGAAACCAGATGCTGCTCTCCTGGTGGCAAAAAGAGGAGGTGGGTAGTGTGAGAAGCTGGAGCCGTTCCCAGACAAAGCTTCTTTACCTGCAGCAGAACTCGACGCACATCAGCATCACTGTGATCTGCGTGTAGCTGGCCCAGCAGCAATTCTGCAGAGAGCCTCTGACCCACGAAGTTGGTGACTCGATTGCCATCATAGCCATTGAAGACACCATAGAGGTAGCAGTTGTTCTCACTCCTGTCAAAGAGGGCAAAAGCAAAGAGGTCACAAATGTCTGTGAGACACAGACATACATAACAAGTTCCTTCAGACACCTCCTGCATGCTCATGCCCCACCCTCTTCTTCTGAGTTCTGTGTGACAAACCACATACCACTTTTACCTGCCCTTGTCTGCAGGAGTCTGTCCCCCAGGTGAAACCCACTTACCTGAATTTTAACCAGTTATCTTCCAAGGGGTGGCCTTCTGTCCCCTTGCCATCTGCACTGTAGGAACGGTTTGGAGCTGAGCCCACCCCAGAGAGATGGCAGGATGGTAAGTCGTCTGTCCAACTGGGCTGCTGCTCCTGGGAGACAGAAAGAGGAAAGAAACCATGTAAACCCCAAGCAGCCTGAGGTGAAGATCCCAGTCCGGTACAAGTTACAAGTCCACCTCCACCCTCTTCTCAACTCTTCTCCCTTTGCTAAAAGGGTAGCACACCACCCCAGCCAATAACTTCATATTCCCTGATGCAGAACTGGATCACTTACCACTTCCTTTCCCTCTGAAGCTGAGCTCTGGCTGCACCTCCAGCTCTTGCTAACAAGAAACCAGAAGTGAAATTTGCACCCGAGTTTTACACTCGGTACAGCACAGCACAGCACTAGCTATTCATTTGGTGAATCAGACCCTCACGCATCCGTGGCACGGGAGTACAGGGAAGGCTCTGGTTCCCTGCTGGAGTGCGCACACCCAGGACAAGGGGACTGGGGCCCTGCTGCTGCCAGCGATGAGAGAGGCATCCCTGGGGCCGCCGTCTCCCCGGCACACACTGCCTGTACACACACACAGCCTGCAAACGCCAGCTGCCCCCTCACACAGCGGAGCCCCTCAAAGCCGGCAGCACAGGCACGGCCCCCCCGGCCACCTGCCGCCCCCCACCGGTCCCACAGCGCTGCAGAACAGCAGGCCCGCCCAGGGTGCGGATCGATGAGCACGCAGAGCCACCCTCCAAGCTGGGACCCCCTGCCCTCAGGCAGTACAGGGGGCGGGGGGCAGCAACCCACCTCTCCACTGAGGGGGGACGCTCCCCGCCCTCGCCGGGCCTCCCCCTTCCCGCACGGCACTGCGGGGGGCGGGCGAGGAGGAGGCCCGGGTCCCCCCTCGCACCCACCTGGGGGGGTGCGTGTGCACGGAGGGGGGGAAGGTGCCACTCACACTCTGCAGCAGACTCCTCCTCTGCGCCGCCATCTTGGAGCAGGAGCGACCTCCTCCCCCCGCCCGCGTTCCTCCCCCAGAGCAGCCGAGTCCGCCGGATAGAGCGGCCGCTCCTCAGGAACCCGCCTTCCCCCCCTGGCGGCGACCGGCTCCGCCCACCTGCGCGGGGATGGCCACGCCCCTACTTCACCCACCCCCCCCCGGCCCAATGGGCGAGAGCGGCGGGATGCGCTCGAGCCCAAGCGCATGCGCGCGCGTGCACCGCGACTCCACAGGCTCCGCCCCTCGTGATGAGGTGGTGTCGCGCGGGCGGGGCTGAGGCCGCCGGCGTTCCCGCGGACGGGTGGGCAAGCGCTGGAGCGGCAATGGCGTCTCGGCTTTGAGGGCGCTTGAAAACGTGGCCCGAGCGATGCTGTGGAGCCTTCGGGGGCTCCCGAAATGATACCCTGGAGAAGGGCGCACCCCCCTGCAGGCCCTGTGGTACAGGGGAGCCCGCGGTGGTGCCCCAGCGCTTGCCTGTGTGGCTGGAGGAGAGAGTGTGGTCAGCTCACCTCGATGAGGAGAGAAATCAAGCGGAAGTGTTAGGCATTTTAAAATTTCCCTGTTGTTACCCCTTCCTCTTGTCTAGGGGGAATGGAGACATCTCCCCGTTTCTTACCTTGAGGCCTTCAGTTGTGAGAGAAAGAAGCACTTTCCAGCCACCGCTGCAAGTGTGTGTGGAGGGGGAGGGAAGAGGGGCAGGGGCATGAGGATCCTGTGAAATGAGGTCACCTCGGACTCCAGGGAGCTGTAAGGGAGTCTGGCTTTGAAATGTTATTCTTAGCACCACAACATGTTCTGTGCAACCTCTAGGTAAGACCAAGCCTGGGAAAGCCCAAGATAGCAGCTGTCAGCTGCACTGCTGCTCCGTAGACACCACAAGAGGCCTCTTACCTCAGCTTAGAGTCCATCTCCCACCGAGGCGATCTGCAGCCCTTTCCCACCCTTTTTTGCAGGCCATAACAAGGACGTAGTGGGACTGTGCTGTCAGGCCAGCGGCGGGAAGGTGTCTAAAACAGCTGACAGGTGGTTCTCAGTACCCACTGCAGTTTAGAGCCGTCCATGGTCATCTGGAGTCAGGCACAACAGTAAAATTGTGTGCCTGCCTGAACGATACAGACAAAACTAGAGATAACTGATTTTGTTCTTCTTTAAGAACCTTTCTAGGCTGAGGTAGGCTGTTTTAGGAGGGACAGTTTCCACTGAACCAGCTCAGCTGGAGCAGGAGGAAAGACAAGAATCGTTCCCACTGCTTTCTTATGTTGTAAGTCAGTGGAAGAGCCCTCCACATGTGTGAGTGGTATACCTTGGAGTGAGTGATGGCTGGCAGACAGGCTGCGGCAGCGGGGGCCTTGGGGAAGAGTGCGTTTCCTTGTGTGAATTGAGGCTGAAGGGACTCCAACATGAGAGATGTGCAGTTTCAGTTGTGTAGCAGTGCAACTGTTGTGAGGGTGGGAGTGTTAAATAGTCTTGACTTCCAGCAGTGGCATGATGCTCTTTTAATGACTTCTTTATGGCAAATACATTAGATTCAGATGCACTTCAGAAATAATTGCCTGTTAATTAACCTTATTCTATGGAACGATGGGTTTTGCTGCAGGGGATCCTGCCGGAGGATTCCAGCTCCCTTTCCTGTAAATCCTTTGTCTATTGTTTTGTTACATCTCTTTCTTCCAAATATACAAAGATTTCAGATCCTTCCCCTTCATGCAAGGTTCACAAATACTCAGCCATACAAGCAGACTTAGGTACACAAGCCGAATTACTTTTTTAAAGGTTATATTGGCCAAAGATAGAAGAAAATGCTAAATTTAGAACCTCAGTCTACAAACAAGTTTCCACACATTTGGCTTTATCTATAAGCTTGGTCTCACCGATGTCATTTGCAGTATTCCTGTGGGTAAAGCTGTGAGTGGGTACAAGCAGTTATAGGAATGGGTTTCGAGTCTGCATTAAAATCAAAAGTAGTGGAGTCTAATCAAATCCATGTGTTTCAGTTAGCTTTTAGGTTACATTGACATTGTTTATCTTAGGGATTAGATGCACCAAGGATGATGAATCCCAGGAAGGCTCTGGTGAGTTAAATGAGAAGGTACATCCTTGAAACTAGATAAGAGTTCCAAATTAACCCCCTTGTTTAGGAAAGCCCAGCAAATTCCTCTAGGGTAGTCCGACCTATTCTGACCTATTCTAATTAGCATAGTAAAAAACCCACCCCCGGGCAGGAAAGCCCCCTACCCAACAAAGCCCCTTCCCCACTGAATATGGGCAGTAAAAAGAAAAGACACTGTGACTTTAAGTGAAGATGAGGCATTAAAGAGCCAATAGAAGCAAGGATGACTAAGGTAGATGTGAAAGTACTGGTAACTGTTGCGGGGAATGTATAAAATGCTTACCGTGTGTTAACTGAGGTGTGCTAGCTTTGTGGAGTTACCACTCAGCACCCATCTCTGTGCAGACATGAAATAAACAAATATCTCCACTCTATGTGTGAGATTGGCTTATTGCACACCGGGTAACGAACCCCGCTTGAGGGGCAACAGTAGGATAGACAGATTTAGTACTAATAAAGATTTGTTTTCCTACCAGTATCAAGAAGAATTACTGGTGCTGCAGAAATCTGTGTAGAACAGCATTTTCCATGTCATTAAAAAGCAACAGGTGAGTTTCTCTGCTTTAAAACGTGATGTCACTTTTTCAGCATTGCAGCAGAAGCTTATGCTTATTTAATGACACTCAAGGTTGCAGTCATGCACCTTGATGAGCACAGGCAGACCCTGTCCTTGCTCAGAGCGCCACTGAAATCAGCAACGCTTTGGGTGTGCTCAGAGACTGCCAGCACACATCGCATTGTGGGACTGGGAATTTAGGATTAATTTCTGTCTTCTTATATCCATAAGTGAGTCTTTCTGAGACTAACAAGAGCGAGTCTATGTGGGTGCAATAGGGCAGAATGTGATCTCAATGAGAGAATAAAACAACTTTCCTAAAGATACGAGATAGAAAAGCTGCCACTTCCTTGTTTGTACAATGACTTGTCACCTCTTGCAGTTAAAAATGTGCCCTGTTCCTAATTTAAACGTCGGGCTTCAGCTCATAGTCACTAATCATTGTCATTCTGGTTTATTTTTTTCCTGCCCGTTTGGGCTGCAACACAGACCTGGTGCAAAACATTTTTTTCTTGGTGAAAATACTTTGCCAGATTCTGTCTGGATATTTCTGTGGTTCTGTCACTGAGCCTCTGCCCTAACCTTGAGCGAGGCAATTAACTACTTGGTCTGCAAAAAGCTAATAGTAAGATTACAAACGAGGCTGCTTGCAGTGCTAGATGAATATCTATCCAGCTTTTTGCTTTAGCCCTCCAAAGGAAAGTGCTACCAAAGCTTGTGTGCTGCTTCATGAATATCTGCTCACAGAGACCAATAGCTTTATGCAGCACTTGCAAGATGAAATACTGCACCAGCAGAGTTTTTGTTGGCTGTATTGATCAAGCTTATTTTTCCCTTTGTTTTACTTATGCTTCAGCAAATCCTCTCAGAAATTACCACGCTGTATTCTCATACAGCCAAAAACTCCCCAAGAATGCAGGATATTGGTCACTGAACCTCATCATCCATGCACCAATTAATGAATCATACAATTCAGTGACTACCAGATCCACAGCTCCCTCTCTCATGTTAAACTCCCATATTTCTCATTCCTCCCTCTCTCTCTCTCCTTCTCTCTCTTTGTATATTTATTGTTTCTCATTGCTTCTCTGTCCCCAGTGCTAGGGATTATGCACACGGCATTTCAGGTGCCAAGCTGTACTACCGCCTTCCTGTTCTTACTAATGTTTTCTCTGTAGAAAAGGAAGAAGCATGATCACTGCTGGGCTGCTGGATAAAAGATGAACAACATGACTGAACAACGTGCCGTGGGGAGCAGGGAGCATAGGGCAGCCCCAGCGCAGTGCTCTTGTAGGCGCTTGGAAACCACACACAATGGGAAGCAATTACAGGATGGCTGGCGGGAGCCATCACATCGTTTAGTTTCTCTCTACTGATCACAAGTGAGAGATGTTTAGGGAGATTTTTTTTCTGCCTTGTTTTGATGATAATGGAGGCTGGGACTGGAAAGGAAAGTCATGATTTTTAGCAAGACTTGCATGGAGTGATACAGAAAAAAATAAGGGTCTCTGACAGAGCCAGCTTGCTGCACTTGCTCCACTCCTAACAGCAGATCATTGCAGATAGGGATAGTGGAGGGGATGGCATTGCAAGCCCTCATGCAGCTCGATCCTGAGCTCTCCCCAGCTACCACTACCAACTTCAGCCTGATGCTTCCCACAGGCGCAGATGCCTTCATGCTCCTGGCTTCTCTACAGGCCACTGTTTCCAGGCAGGCTGGAAAGGCAAAGAAATAGAGATGGAGAGGTAGAGAGAACAAGCACTAAGGAAAGAGAGCTGGAGACAGAGAGAAGGAGCCAGAAGCTTCCTTCCCCCAGCACCCCCCAGAGAGCTGGAAAGTCAACATGGAGAGCTGCTGCCAGGGGAAGGGGGAATGGTGAGGGAGTGCTGATCCCCCCCGAGAGAGAGCCAAATACCGCTGCAAAACAGAGTTTGTACATATAGCTTTGTACAAATAGCTTTAGGCCAGTTGGGCTTTTGAGGAAGGGAAACGGGGTTGTTTCAGTTGTGCCAAAGCGTATGATTTTATTGAATTCTATGATACGCTAAACAAAGTCTCATCTCCTTGAGTCCTGGGATTATGTGAACTTTTTTAAAAAAAACATTAGAATTATGTTTCTAGATGTCATGGCTGCAGGGAGAAACTTCAAAACATGACTCATAAGAGCCTGAAACACCAGAAAGCAAAATTAAAGAGATTTCAAATGATTAGAAGAAAGAAACAAACTGGTAATGTTGGGAGTATTATTCATCTTAAATGCTTGCTTTTGGCAACATTTTGTCTCACCAGTTTTTAACTACACCTGTCGCCAACACAGGCATTTCCCTTTCTGTGGGCATGATATATCCACAACACTTCCACCCCAAAAGCTGGGACTGTAGGAAGAGTCTTTGTCCAAACAAAGATTAATCAAGAAACAGATGGGTATGTCAACACTTTTGCATATGATCTGACATGAAGCTACAGCGTGTGTGCTCAGTTGTGTCCCCAAGAGGGGAGACAGTTTGGAGGACTGGATGCAGCCCGCTCGCCATCATGTGCTTCTGCTTACCACCCTCAAACTGCACAAGGGTTGGAAAATGTGATACTCAGGTACTCGGGTGACAGGCTCATTAAAAGGGGATGAGAAGGAAGCTTTACCTAAGCATCAGCACGGGATGGGATTTTGAATTTTATTTTGATTGCAGAGCCAGTTGAAGTGAGATCCTGTTTAATAGTGGGCTATCAATTACTGACAGCCACTGTCAGCAGTGTCTTGAGAGCTCTTGTTTCCCAGTACTTGATTATGTTTTGAAAATGTGTACTATGCTAGACACCCGAGCAATGGTCACACATAGATGAATAGAGGTAAAGACACATCAAAGGAATAAACAGATCTGCTTCCCTGGGTGTGGAAATACTGAAGTTTATTTTCATATAGGTTTGTATCCTATATTCCTCTATGTCCCCCATCCACCACACCTCCTATAGCCACATCCCTTTCACAGTGAGAGTCCACTTCTAATATGGCATGTTAAGCTCATGTTTTCCTACCGATTAGGTAAGACACTTGACGGTGTGTGTGATTTGAAACTTAGGCCAAGCAAAACAAGCAACCATTAGCTCCCCCTGAAATATGTATCTCAGTAAGGGCAGTTCTTCAGGTCTCTTTCCTCCATTCAAGCCACCAATTGTCACTAAACTTGCCGGCTGTGCAGGAGCACAGGAGCTGTGCTCTCATAGCAAACCAAGCTAAAAAAGCCATCCCTCCACAAAGAAGAAAATCCAGACCATTTTTTTCATATAGTTTGGTTATTTTGAACGTCATAACTTTATTGAGACACCAGTAGTTACCACCTTCACTTTGTTAACCACAAATATATAGGACATTGTAAACACAGGTGCCGAGGTGGCGGGGTTTGCTGTAGTTGTATTTCAGAACGGACAGGGGCAAAGGGCGGAGGGGGAGGAGGGATAAAGGGACACTCGGGCTTAGACAAGACCACTCAGGGGATCCTGTATGCGGCAGGCCATCCATGAGTCATCGTATATATGAATATATGTATAGCTTTATATTATACATCTTTTTAAACATATATATATAATATATATACTATACACAGGCAGTAATACGGCAGGGGAAGGGGCAGGGCAGCCCAGGTGGTGTTACAGATGCCACGCAGGCAGCAGGGAGTTGTCTGGATGCGTGGTTTGGACTTGCTGCATGAGGTGGCCTCGCTGGGCTCCTTGCCTTGTACCTGCTCTGGGGACAGGAGCTGAGACACCTGTGGGAATCACCCTGCGAGGCTGCCTTCCCGGGTCCTCCCAAGTGCTTTTGAGGGTGAAGGGACAAAGACGCCTCCTCCCAAAGGAACTGCCAGGAATAACGTGGAGGGGAAGGGTGTGTGATGAGGTGATGAACAGTGTGGTGGGGATGTGGGTGAGCCGGGGGTGGGGACACATCAGGAGGCTGAAGCCACAGGTAGAACTGAGGCAAAGTTTCATCATCCCTTTGCCCTTCACAGCCCCTACTTCCACAAACAGTCCCTTACTTAGGGGCTTCGTAAGATGAGAAGACATCAAGGGGCCGTAGCTCCCAACAGGGGATGCGTAATCCTCTGTAATCCAGACAAATGGCAGAGGGGGAAGAAAGCTGCCTTATCATTTTGCTCATAGAGCCCTCC
This sequence comes from Oceanodroma leucorhoa, assembly GCA_030449065.1. Taxonomy (NCBI): domain Eukaryota; kingdom Metazoa; phylum Chordata; class Aves; order Procellariiformes; genus Oceanodroma; species Oceanodroma leucorhoa. The sequence goes on along the minus strand of JASVER010000071.1, from coordinate 3,866,042 downwards.
CTCTGATCTCCTAATCCCTAGAGTGGGGCTGATCTCACCCATGTTTAGGATCTAAAAGGGACATGTTCCAGCCAGCTGCTTAGGTCTTGCCTACGATCACCAGAAATAGGCAGCACCTTATCAGAAGTGCCTAAGATAAGGTAACCAACCCTTTGGGTAGGTCTGTATTTCTCATCAGCTGCAGAACCAGCCAAATGCCACTGAAAATTGCATTTTAAAGAGCTACATGCAAAAAAGGAGAGTCCCACCCCCAGGTCTGTCACCACCAACCTTCCACTGCAAAGGCTAAAAGCAAGTCAACCCAAGGAGAGTATGCCTTCTCCCATGACAAAAGCAAGATGTTGCCTGAGTGTCCACTGTTATAGTGTCCCCTGCCACACCAATGCCTTTCCTACGACACAAAGCAAAGAGGAAAGGGACAGAGAGATGGGCAGTAACCCAGGATGAAGCCACCCGGCTCACCTCTCACTGAAGTGCTTGCTCTGAGGGGGAGGCTCATTCCTACCTCAAGCCCATCAGAGCCCATCAGCTGGTTACCTGAGGGAAGCAAGCCAAAGAGGATAAAGAAAAGCTTGCTCACCAGTCAGCCCMAAATGGTGTTTAGCCATCTATGTAACTCTGATGGGAGAAGGGGCACGTAAGATGCTTCTGTGCTACACCCCAAAACAGAGCCCCGGGTAGACCCCCCACGTATGGTGCGTACCTCTCCTCATGCGCCTGGTCCCTCACCCCCTCACTGAGGTGAAGGGACAGGTGATGGGCAGTTCCTCCCAAAAAGTACAACACATTTTTGTGCTGAGGGCTGGTTATTTATATCCTCCTCCTCCTCTTGGTTCCCTCCACGCACCCAAAACGAAAGCACAAAGGATGACACAGATGAGTCTGGGTGAGTACAACTAGTTTTTCTCCTCCACCTTCTCGTCATTCCTTCTTTCCTCTCCCTCGGCAGGAGAGACAGACTGGAGGGAACTCCCCCCACAGCCACAGTCGTAACGAACTCTCTCAATAAAGTAACCCCCTCCCAAGCCTAAATATTAGGCTAAGCCCACAGAAAAAGAAGCCCGAGGGGCTTCCCTCCAAAAAATACCCCTCCTATTTACAGTATTGCTTTCACCCGCAGCCACAGAGCAAGGGATGTGTGCCCAGTCTCTCCTGGTGCGTCCACAGGGCTGGCTGGTCCCCCTCTCCCATCCTCACCGTGGTTAACCACCAGCAAGGGGGAGCAAGCCATGGGGAGGACAAGCCATGGGGAGAGCCACCAGCAGCACAAGTCTGCTGGTAGGAGCAGGTAGAAAAGGTGCCTATATACAGCAGAGAACAACTGCCCTCCCCTTCCCCTCTTGGGGCCTGCAGCTCTACGTTTTTCTACCCCGTCCCCATCGCTGTGGGGCAGGTGGAGAGGAGCTGTACTGGGACGAGGGGAAGGACTGATAACCTCAGTGTCCTCCAGATGAGATGTTTACACAACCACGGGCCAGACCTGTGTCCCGTCCTCCTGACTCCTAAGGGTGCTACGGGGAATAGGCTGGTCGCTCAAGGGAAGCACCTATGGATTTTGGATCTGTTCCCGATCTCTGCTACTGGGGCCAGCGTTACATGGAGCAGGGTGGCTGCCCGGGGGATGGAGCTCCTCACAGCTGTGAGGCCTACCCTGCTTCTTGTGCTTTGAGAGATGCCTGTGCTGGGGAGAATTGTCCAGGTGGCTATTGCTGAATTATTTCCCTTTAGGGACCGTCTTCACACATAGACATTACTTCTATCCTGGAATGAACAGTGTGCTTCCAGAGCTGTGTCTTTACTTGAAGCAAAATCATGAGGAGTGTGGAATGATGTCCATACGAGCTCTATCTGAGAGTCACTACTGCCACCTAGGTGAGGCTTTAAAGGCAGCCAGGACGTGAGATGCTGCAGAAGACGCGCTATGGTATAGTTTATGGCAAGTACAGCAAGACCAGTTTTCAGAGAGCTCAGTCTGGCCCCAAGCAATTCTCTGCACACTAAGACCTCCTCCTGATCTGAGTGGGAGGCAAAGCACAGCCGCGCGGGGCAGGACCCTTCCCCACTTGGTTGCACCCCTGTGCAAGAGCCAGACACATGCTGGCTGTCCCAGCAGCTGTATTTCTTTCCAGAGGGAGTCCTGCTCCATTCCTCTGTGCTACAAAGATGGTGTTAACAAGAGGCTTTGCACAGTGGTAGCAGAGGGTTCAGCAGGACTTGAGGAGCGAAACTGGCTTTCTTCTCCTCCTCCTGCCCAGGGCGAAATGGCAAAGCTCTCTTCTCCCCCTCGGACCAGCCCAGCTGGGGATGAGGGCTCTCAGGGCCCCCTAGAAGCCCACCTCCTCCATCCTTCCTCCCACAGGGACTGCGCCTGGGGGCTGGGCACAGCTCCCCTCCTGCCTCACTAAACACTGGCCTGAGAAGAGTGTCGAGCAGGACGTACAGGCGAGGGGAACCACCTCCACCTCAATCCAAGGGGGCTGGGGAAGGAGTGACCCTCATGGCACTGCCTCTCTGCTCTGCCGAGTCTCTTGTGGTAACCTACAGACGTGCCTGTGGTTTTTGATTGTACCTGCAAATCTTCCTCCTTCCCTTCCCATTTTATCTCTTTGTGCTCCCCCCACCCCAATACCACTTCTCCCCAAACCCTCTAAAATTAAAGCACCCCTCCCTCACTAGTGGGTGGGAGAGAAAAGCCCCCCTGTCTTTGTACAGGGGATGCCATTCCCGCTCCCTTCCAGCCCCCCCTCCACCCTTGCACGCCTGCATGCTGACTCCAACACCGTCCCCCTCCCTCAGCCACCAGGCCCTCCGGCCCGATTTGGATGCTCCCACATCTATTCCAGCCTTTAGCGACACTGTCTCTTCTAGGAAGGTCCCCGGTCCCTCTCACCCCTTTCCTTCTGCCTCCAGCACCCTCTCCCCTGCCCTGCTGGTGTCACCACCCCCCTCCTTCCCACCAGCCAGACTCTGCCCTCTGCAGCAAGGCAGGAGGGAGAGGAGGGAAGGGAGGACCTTCCTGTCCCAATGCGGTGACAGCTTTTGGAAGAATTTGGTTCTGGCGGGTAGTTTTGGGGCGAGGAGAAGGAAGAGGTGATGGGGAAACCTTTTTTTCTTTTTTTTCCTTTTTTAAAAACGATAAATAAAAACAGATGACCCAGAAGGCTGGAGCATAGCTGAGAGCCACCTCTTGTGCCACTACGCACGTGTCTGGTTTGTGCCTCGGCTTTCTGCCGGCAGTGGGAAAGGGGGCAGAAGGGAAGGGGGCAGGGAAAGGGGCATCGGTGGCTCAGTAGTTCTGCGTTTGGTACCCCTGTGTCTCGGTGTCGAAAGCATCTGCCGGAGGGGGCTCCTGGTACGTCCCCACCGTGTCTGTAGCATCCTCCTCGTTCGTATAGGGAGCATAAGGCATGCCGGAGTCCTGGCTTGGGTCCATGTAGTCCTGGGAGAAGAGGGCCGAATCGGCACCCAGCCGGAAACGCTGATACGCCAGGAATGCCTGGCCGACCTTTAAGGGAGGAGGTGGAGGGAAGAGATGGGAAGCAGAGAGGGGAGGGGAGAAAGAGAGGGGGAATGTACCGAGAAAGAGAAACAAACAGAAGTGGGGTTAGTAGTGGTTACGGATTAGTGTGCGAAGCCCGCCTGGAAGATCGCTGGTGAAAAACYCCCGAGAGCATGGAGGTTCAGGCTGCCCCACGGAAAGCGCAAGCCCACCTGGAGAGAGGAGGGCTGGGCAGGGATGGCTGCGAGCCCAGCTGGCTGCATGCAGCCTGCTGGGGCTCCCTCCTGCCTCTGGGATCTGCTGGGCACCTCCTGCCCGGCGGTGGGGTTTCACCGACATGGCACAGGTCGCAGAGGCTCAGACAGCCTGGGGTTATCCCGTTCAGACACTCCTGCCCCTGGGAAAGGCAATCTGCCCCAGGTCCACCGCAGAAGGTTTGTCTGCTGGGCTGGATGTATGCAGCTGTTTTGCCTGCAGAGGCCAGGATGGAGAGCAGGATTTGACCTGGGGTGGCRAGGTAGTGGTCACCCCCCATAACCCCTTCACCGGCCAACATCTGCATGGTGCAGCACAGACCTTGGGAAGGAGCAGCAGGAGGCAAAGTGGCTGCTTGCTGCATTTTAGCAAGTGTACTGCTGCCTCCTGCCCCAGGCACTGCGGGCGGGATGCCCTTTGGTGGACTGAGGGAGCCCGGGCACGGGGTTCAGCATCGTGGAGCCCAGCAGGCACGGCTCGTCATCCCAGAGCATCCCCGATAGTGGTAAGCGGTCTAGTAGGTTAGAGGTTTTTGGGGAATGAGGACTGGGAGAAATGGAGGAGATACAGTAGTGGGGGCAGAGGACATCTCCTGGCTGAAGTATTAGGTCTGAGCAGTCACCAAAAGAAAGGCACAGCGGTGTTACCCAGCATTAGTTAGGGTACGGGTGAGGGAGAGAAGGGGGCAGAGGAGGAGGAAGAGAAATTGCCAGTTCCAACTCCCCAGAGGGAGATCTCCCATTCAGTGGACAACCTGGCCCACTCTGGTTCAATGGCCCATCTCTTCCCACCCCGTGCCCAGCCATGACCACACATGGACACCCGTGGTCAGGGCGTTGGAACTGTCTGTGCTCAGCGACCTCCTCCAGCTGCATCCCTCCACCTCTTCCCCCAAATTCCCCCGTCAGCGGGGGGCACTAAGGCAGCAAGGACGGGGAGTTAGGGAACAGGGTGTTGTATTCTTCCTGAAAAGTAATGTCTCTGAGTCTCCGGAAAGCCAGAAATGTGAGGAAGCCCTGTGAGGAGAGAGAGGGGTGTGGGGAGGAGAATCAGTAAGGAAGAGCAAACCAGAGCATTTGACTGAAATAAAAACCCCAAGGAACCAGAGGAAGAGGATTCCTATTTAGCCACTTGCAAGCCTGTGCGTCGGGGAGGACCACTGCAGGTGGTGACACTTCAGAAAGGGTCCTGGGGGACCCCTTGCAAAAGCCTGGCTCCTCGTCACACTTTCTGCTGGAGCTTGCAAGGGGCCTTGGCAGCACTCGAGTGCAGGACGCCGCTCGTGGGGGGACACACACGCTGCTGTCCCTTGCCCACACTTGGCGTCACCTTGGCAAGGGTGCTGACCGCACGACCCTTTGCAGCCCCCCTTCCTCTCTGATAGCTTCGTGGTCTTACGGCACCCTTCCTACCTGGCCGCCGCCCAACATTAAGGCCCGCAGGGAGGGCAGAAGATAAAGCCACAAGGACTTACACATGGAGCCTGGCCTAAAATGCTTTCCTGCTTGTCACTATCCTGTCACTTCAGACAAAAATCACTCAGGCTTGATGCTTTCAGAGATGGGAGGAAATCATGGGGGATATTTATATTGCACACCACAGTTTTTCCAGGAAACTAGCAACAAAGAACTGCTGGGGAAAGGGCAGTCTTAAGGGACAGCACCATCACCTTCCTAAGAGGCGACCCAGTGAGGCGGTGCTGGAGTCGTGGGTGCAGTCGGAGAGCCCAGAGGGACGCCGATTGCAGCCTCTTGTGGCCACCGATGACATTTCACGTGATGGGAGCAAAGCAGGGAGGGAGATGGGTGCAACCCCCGGCCTGGAGCTCCCTTCTCTGCTTAGCGTCTGTGAGGTGAAAATGCTGTTAAAGTCCTCTGACACACAGGGAAAATGGTGCTTGGGGAGCTGGCTCATCCAAGGTCATATTAGAGGTTTGTCAAGGACACTCCTTACTGGGATATGGGACCCTCCTTCCCATTGTGCTTATTAATGCTCTAGCACCTTCTTCCATGTAAGTTTTTGAGTCCTTGTTTCCCAAGTTTACCTCCTAACCACCTCCACTCCTGCTTTTCCTTCTTAGAAGCCACGTGAACTGAGGTCTCAGAGGGAATCACTCTTAGCCAGTCACCTTCCATTCCCCACAAGCAAATACAGTGCAGAGGACACTTGATCCAACATCACGGCTGCTGTACTCACCCAGGTGAAGATGGAGAAGAATGAGAATGTGATGGCTGCTCGGGCTGCATCCCCTCCCTTATTCATTGGGTTGTCCTCTTCTTTTGAAGCTTGCCACTGGTTGGTCAGAAAGCAGAAGCCAACGAACCAGAGAAACGCCCAAAAGGCTGGGATGGACCACCACCAGCATGTCAAAGGGGAAGGGGAGAGATATCAAGAAGGTATGTGTGAACAGAACATAAACACATCACATTTCTTTGGAAACTTCAACCCTACGAGACCCACCAGCGTGTTGCAGACTTGACCAAACTCTGACTGTGCAGCCTGTCTAAGCCCAGGTGAGCTGGCAGGCTCGCTGACAGCTAAATTGTCAAGGTGACGATAGGTGTCTGCAGAAAGTACCTCAGGATAGTTCACTTGCTTGTGCTTGGGTTGATCACAGGACTTGCATTTGGCCTTGGCAGGGAGCCTGAAGGGCTTGCAGTACAGGAGCGATCACCTGGGCTCTCTGAAACAGCCACTGCTTTGCAAACCCTGTCCTGCAAGGTCAAGCGAAGAGCAATTCCTTCCAAGGGAGCTGCAGAAGAGTGGGAAGCAGCCGGCCTGCAATTGCACAGAGACCGAGCTTTGCTCAGGAGAGCACAGGCTGAGGGACTTACACCGAGGAAAGGTGCTGAAGGATCATTAACATGCTGCACCCCTGGGAAAGGACTGAAGGTAGGGGGGAGCCCCGAGTCCAGACTGGCAGCTGGGGGGGAGGAGTGAGACTCACYCTCTCTGCCAGGCGCAGCCAGATACCCAGCAGTGAGGGAAATGGGCATTCCTAAGTGGCAGCAAAACAGGGCTCAGTCCTTCCCCTTCCCCTCCTCTTGTTAGCTGTAAACAGGACTGTAAGGCAAGGGGCTAACTGTGAACAAACTTGCAAGCCAGAAGTCCTAAACAAGTTCAGATGCTGCACCTGATCCTGCTCTCAGTCACTCGTGGCCCGTTTGACAAACTGTGGGGGGACCCTGACACGGAAAAGTTTGCCTGTATGGCCGCAGTAAGCCAAGAGAGCGATTCAGGATCACAGCACCAGAGCAAAGCACCTCTTCACACTGCTGCTGACTGGCTTTACACACGCACACACACACGCACCATCGTTCTGTCACTTCAGCACACTACTGGGGATGGAGAGGTCTGAYTGTAAATTAGAATAAGCCTCAGGGTTAGATAAGGTCCTGCATGGCTATTCACGCRGGGAATGCCAGGTAACATAGGAGGACTGGTTTAGTCAGCATGCATGAAATCCTCAACGTTTCTTTATGTTAAAATATATGAGGTTCAATCACCTGGACCTGGAAAAGGAGGAAGTACCATCTCCAGAGGCATCAACACTTGGCCTTAGCAAGCACAAGCATGCAGGGAGGCAAGACCTGCTGAGCCTAAAGGGCTCCCTGAGCTACGCCTATGGAGAACAGCAGAGAAGCATCAGCCAGATTGGCTGAGAAGAAGAGAAAGGGAAAAAAAAGGGGAGAGACAGAAGGCCTGAGAGAGTAAAGAACCCAAAGACCTCCCTGCTAGCAGGAACCTGGCCTGCGAGGTGGCAGAAGGTCCCTCCCTCTCCCTTGCCTGCGGAGGAGAGGGGCACTATGGCCAACCGGCCAGGAAGCTCACCCGAGACTCCGATGTCCGAGAGCACTGCCTTCTTGCGGTCCTTGACGCTGCTGATCTGCGGGAAGTAGGCATCTAGAGCCAGGTAAAGAAGGCAGCTGAGGAAGGCGAGGACACCCACGGTAATGCCATAGTTGCAGGCGTTGCGATTGCGGTTGAAAATGCAGTGCTCTTGTGTCTCGCCCTCGCGGTTCACGTATCCTTCATTCACAATGGAGCCGAACACCACGATGGAGAACAACTGGTGGGGAGGGAGGCAGGAGACATGTCAGGGCAAGCCCCATCTCTATGGACCAGCACAAAGGAGCTGAGCTTTGCGCAGGACAACCGCCCTTCGCAGGCACCTCTCTGCTCTGCTGAGCTCCCGTCCCGCTGCCTTGCCTGGGCTGTAGCCATGGGGAATTTACTGGGGAGACGGTCTCATTTTATTTCTGAGGATTAACTTAAAATAGGACACTTTTAGATTGAGCCTTTTTATCCATCTGATCTAAAGCAATGTAAAGCAGTAAGGGTGGCTTCCCACAGACACACAGCGAGGCAATGTGGAGTGTAAATTGGGATATGGTTTTGGTGCGGGTGCCTCCGTACAAGGGCTCCAAGTAGTGGAAATCCTCTTAGTCTGCACTTATTCGGCCACCCACTCCTTTCCCTTCTAGGAATTCATTGTTTCTACCACGCATTTGTTCACTAATTTTATCTATCCAGCCACTACGCTCTTTTCCCCACCCACCCGCCCACAATCCACATCTCCGGCTCCGTTCTGCCGTGCTCCCGCTCTCCCCATCTCCCCACACATCACACACCTCTCTCCACCAGTTTTCCATCAGCGCAGCCCATGACACCACCTATCCTTCTGCCCACTCACACGTATGCCAACACCCTCCAACATTCCCCAAGGATTTCACAGGCTAAACATCCCCCCTCCAGGTCCACCTGGCAGGGCCGTCATGAATCTTCCCTACCTGGACAGGTAGGGAAGCGGCCACTGCCGCTGCATGTTATTTTAAATCGGGTAGAATTAAGGATGAGTCCAGGTAGAAATGCGATAATCCGCAGTTGCCAGTCTAATCTTTGCTCACAGGCTTAGCCTTCGTCACCTGCCACAAGGCCGTCCCTCCTTGACACAGCAGGTTCACCAAAGCAGAGAGCTATTTACAGCAGCCCCAGTCCTGCATCTCAAAGAAACAGCTTGCCCTCGCAGCCACAGGAGAAAGAGAGGAAGATTTAGGCGGCACGTACAGATTTTTCTTTGCAGGGCATCTTGAGACCCTTGGTAGGAACAGCTCGCCTGCAGGCTGTCTGCAAGGGTCCCAGGCAGATGGGAAATGGGACCTCAAGCACGGGGTGAACATACATATGACATGCACTAGGACGTCACCAGAGCACTCAGCTAGCCTGGGAGTTGTCTGCGCAACAGGAGCCCGGCACCCTTGGAACCACCACCCAATCCCCAAGGAGAAGCAGCACACAAGAAGATGAGGTGGCCAAGCCTCCTGCAGGGAGTGGAGGTAGGTCTGAGGGTTTGCTAGGTCAGAAGGACCCCAGTACCACTTAACCCAGCCAAGCACTGAGGGAGCACATGGCAGACAACCTAGAAAGTAGAGAAGCAGCTTTGTGAATGCAGGGAAAATTAACTGTTGATTAATACCAATCTGATCACCATCTATCACCAGTGGGGTTGGATGCCTGAGACCCACAGCACAGACCTCTGCTGTTTGACCTGTGGCATCAAGAACCAGAGGAAAAACCCTAGTCACTGTCCCGGACAGCCCTTGGGCAGATACTCAATGCTGACCACATTTCAGCTGCTAAACTCTAACAAGTATCCACTGACACTGATACTATTTTTTCACTCCAAGGCTCATAATTGGGTCACACTTGGGTTGTTGACATTGGGCATATTTTTGACACACTAGAGCAAGCTAAAAAAGCTCCTAACCGTGGGGACTGCATGGGTTCTCTGAAAGTTCACAAGAGCTTTTTAAGCTTGGAAGTAAAACAACTGATTTGTCCTCCTCCTCCTTCTTGAAAATAGAGATTGATCATACTTTGGAGAAATTATCCGTGAAAACCAAAATCAAATAAAAATCTGTTCTGCCTGAAGCAAAGGTTTGGTCTTCAAAATTTCAGCCTGCATGGTTGGGAAAGACAGAAAAATTGCACACAGTTACAGCCAGGCTCTTTCAGTGGGAAGTCTCGCACACCTTCTCAACAGGCTGGGCTGACAGGTCGGCCTAGGACCGTCGGCAGTAACACCGTGTTCCTCTAACCTGAGGGGGAGCTGACAGACTCCTGGAAGTGACGACCCGATGTGAGGCTGTGACCAGCACCGATGTTGCCACCTGAAGTACCAAACTCCTTATATGGGGATTACAAAGTGGGTGCCCCGTTTTCCACAGCATTAGACAAAAAGCTTAGCTTCTCTTTGGAAGACAAGGAACACCCCAGTTTTGTCATAGGGCTCAAAACTGGTAAAATGTCGATTCCCTGTATTGCGAGTCTCTGCTTACTCATTTGCGATGAATGAACTTCTGTAATGGCCTCTCCCCAGAGACACCTCTGTTTACTCTGCTCATATCCGGATACACATCTTCCCTCTGCTCTTATCTTTGGGTTTGCTGCTGGCCTGTAAGGGCTCTCATCTGCGAGTGAAGAAGCAGAATCATTCCTTTTTGCATTTGCCCCTTTATACCTGTCTGTGTTGGCCCTTCGTGAAGACACAGCTCAGAGTCACGAGATCAGAGGGACATCTCCCTCTCCCTAAAATTTCAAGCAAAGGTGGCACTCCTAACTTCCTTTCTCCATCTTCAGCCAGCCAAGGTGCCACAACTTCTCCCCTATGAAGACAAACCTGTTTTACAGCCTGGAGGTGCCCAAGGTATGATTTACTGGCCAGCATCTGATCTTAGGAGTTTTCTGGGGAGATTCCACTCAGGGTATTCTCACTCGTGAGCAGAACAAGTCACCGAAGATGCTTATCTTCTGTGCCCTGAAACAGCCCCCCCAAAAGTACTCTTTGTCCTTAGGAAAGCCTTCTACAGACCAAAGCACAGCAGCTTAAGGGATGTCTCCTTCTATCCATGTTTTCCTCACTACTGTTATCAGCTTTGGACCATGCTCCGCTCCCTGGTGCTGCAGAGGGGACAAGGTTAGTGGCAGTGGAGAGGGTTTGCTCCCTTTGCCAGCCTACCACCGCCCTCGTAGCACAGCAAAATGTCGTGAGGACCCGCTGTGCACAGAAGCCTTGAGCTGGACTGGATAACAGAGACTGGGCAAGAATGGGCAGGCTCAAACCAGAGGTTTCAGACCAACAGGCAGAGCTGGACAGCAGGAGAAGAGGCGATCGCTGCTGCTGCCGCCGACAGGCAGCGTCACCTGTTTTATCACCGTGATGTCTGTACCCAGAAGCTGTGGCAATGGGTGCACAGACAAACAATTTTCTAGAAAAAATGATAATTATGAGAGCCCAGATCTCGCAGCCCTCAGGAGAAACTGTTGCACACTTAATCCACGGCAGCTACTTCTTGTCGGTAATGGGGCGGGTGGGTGGAAGCTCACTGACGTAACAAGTCATCTTAGAAAGAGYGAGTATTTTTTTATTTCCTTGATTTCACAATCCGTGCCCGTGCAAAGATGATTCAGGCAGCAGGTGCAGTATGAATGCTGCCTGGATTATAAACAAAGCACCAAGTCTGCAAGGACGAAGCATTTACGTTCGCATTCCCATCACATCTGCAGCACTCCTGAAGAAATGCCAGCTACCAGCAGCACTGGCACAAGCCTCTTGCCCCTCTGTGTTACCGCTGCTTGTTCCTTCTACCCGTTTGGCATAGCGAATCCTTGCTGCACAAGGCCTCACCTACAGCCACTGATAAAATGGTCCAAAATATGCATCCAGCTGCAAAGAGGAGGCGAGGAGAAGATGGCAGGAGTCTTCTCCTGACTGAGCACTGAGATGCAGGGAAGTGACTTGTCCGAAGGCAGACAGGAGGCGGGCGCAGAGCACTGCATCCCGACGCTCCCAAACGCAGCCCATCCTTCTGCTCCACGGAGGGAGATCATTAGCCGCTTTCCTACGCTCGGCGATGAAAACCAGCCAGCCATCCCCAGCTTTGTGCACCTCAGCGGCCTCATTTCTTCAGCGAGGCTGTTTAGTCAGTTAACAGGACTTGAAGTAACTAGATTTTTAGGTTGAGAGGGTTTCCTTAAGCCTCCAAGAGCAACGTTAGTTAGGCAGGTATGCAGCCTGTCTGRAGGTGTGCATTTAATAAGCAGTAATATATTTGGCTACATTCAAAAAAAGGGACAGAAAACAGCACGTGGAGAAGATCTGACCAACTCAGCATTGCTGCTGGGACCTGGCTTTTCTCAACTTCACCGCTCCTTAAACATCGCATCCACACAGGTTGTTACGATGATTTCCTAGACTTCTGTTTTCCTCAAAGAGCTCTGAGACACCAAGTGAAGCCCAGAGCCAGGCACTTTGCAAAGCTGACAGAGACAGAGCAACTTGCCGAAAGACGCAGAAAAATGAACATAATGCTAAGCACTGCGGGGAGGAGACGGGGAGAGGCTGAGTTTCCCTGTCCTGGTTTCTCAAGGGGCTTATGCCAGCCATTACAGGCGTGTAAGGGCTCACTACAGCAAGAAAAGTGCAGAACAGGTTGCATCCCACCATAAAAGACCTTTTTTTTTTTCCTCTCACTGAACTGGGTGATCTGATTTTGCCAGAGGCAAAGGCAAGAGATGAGCCCTCAGAGGAGAGGCTCTCCGGTCCCTCCCCACCTCCCCGCTGCAGGCTCAGCCCCGCAGAAAGCCAGGCGAAACCTCCTGAGCATCATGTGAGGCTTTCCACCACGCTGCCCATCCCCAGCCATGCATCAGATGCTCCTGAGCATCATGTGACGGATGCACAGCACGGCCAGCCTCCGGCAGTGCACTAGGATTTTCCTGCACCTCATCCCAGGAGTTTGTCACGCTGCCTCCTGACTTCATCCCCCAGATTCCCACGATGGTCGTAGCAGGTACGAGGCTGAAGAGGGTTTCTGTTGAGCTGCCTGCTTGGGCTTGCTGTGGTGCCCTCTGGTCACAGGCTCTGTCGCACTGCGTGTTGCCTCTCCCTTGCCCAAACCCCCTTTTTATTCTATTATAGAGAGGAAATAGTTTAGTGACATAATATTCCTCGTGAGACTTCAAATCAAATCCACCTCAGGCAGAATGAAGCAATAACCTCTTCTGTGTCTGATCTGGTAATGACCAGGAATAAATCTGTTTGAAAAGAAAGCAAGAGCCGGGGAGAGTGCAAACGATAAACTGGCAGAGATGATCTGGCTTTCATTGTCATTCAGCCACTCGCAAATGAAGTCTCTGGAAAGCTTTGGAGAGCCCTGCACAGACATGGGTTATTATTATTATTATTATTATCATCATCATTAAATCTCCTTGTATTTAGTTCGTTTTGAAGAAAACATATGCAGCTTTTGATACGCATGGGACTGGCAGCTTGGAAACAGGCAGCCTCTATTTATTACCTCCAGCCAGCACCACGCAGGCAGCGAACAACTCCTGCCCACGGCCTCGATGTGTCTAAGCCCTGTGCGGGTGCTGGAGGGGGCCAGCCTCCCCATACCCATTTGTACATGATTCCCCTGAGCATGGGACGGGGGAAGAGCACCGGTACGCCAGCACCTCCCTCCCAGCTCACCCTCCCTGGCCAGCAGCCATGAGGCACCACCTCCCCAGCCGGGGCTGAGCCGGAGCAGGTGATGGAGGGGAGAAAGGCTCCACATCCCTAATTCCTGCCACGGGATCTGGGACAGGCTTTCCTGGCCAGCCAGCTTTTTTTCACATATGGCTTGGCAGCCGACAGGCTGGCCATTAACCCTTCCGCCTCCCGCCAGACCTGTGCCCTGGTCGATCTTCACCCCCACAGCAGCCCAAGCCCCAGGTGATGCTGGGGCACCCTGGGAGCCAGCAGCCGTGCCCGCCACCCCGGGGAGGGAGGAAGAGCTTTGTCGTGGGAAGATGCCCACTGGTGTAACAGGAGGCTGTGCCCCAGAGAGCAACTTCAGGAAGCTCCATCCAGTCCCACAGGTCTCACGCTCTTCTCATGGTCAAACAGCATCTTCTGTCCCACTGCTACTAGTGACAGCTCCCCATGGCCACACCTCCATGATGGTATCCAGATCCTTCTGTGCCTTCCAGATGGTCCCTGCTCAGCGAAGCGAGCACCCAAAAGTTGCATCTTTTTCCATGAGGAAGAGTTCAGGTTTTTTTCTAGCAACACACCTCTCCCTCCTTGGCTTGGCTGTGCCAACCTAGGGGGAGGACTGCATCCACTGCCACCTGCATCTGCTCCTCTCACAGCCACACTAGTCCTCTCTGCTGCCTTGTCTTGCCACAAATGTTTGCCTTAGCCATGTCTCATCTCCATGCAGTTTCTCTGCTCCTCACCTGTGTGCCTCTCATGTTTTGAAATAGCAGAATTACATACGATTATCTTACTTTTTTYCTCATATTTCTGACTGCCTTTGGTCCCTATGTGCTATTTCTCAGATTTTTATCTGCAAATGCCATTAACAAGAGATTTAATCCTGCTCCAAGATCCTTCCTAGAAATGCTACGCTGGAAACAACGTGACCTGCTGTATCCAACCCCGAATCACGCCGTGGCTCTGCACGCCTATTGCTTGTCTTCCGACATGGCCTCTCACCCAATCCCAGTGACAGCAATCCCCCAAAAACCCTTCTGAAGCCGACCCAAGGAAGGGGATCCCTTGAAGAACCATATCTAGGGCTTGACCGAAAGCATGTGCTTTGAACCACTGCGTTTCTTTCATCATGCGCCAATGYATCTGGCAAGCACGCAGCCAGCGAGCATGGTGGCTGGGGCAAAAATCACGTGGAGGAGCAGAGGCAGAGAGCATGAGCTATGGTCCACGAACACAGGGAACATCTCAGCTAAATTTAGCCGGGACAGAAAGAAGGTGGAGGTTGCAGCTGGTTTCAGACTAACATGGCCCCTGGGCTCTAAGGCTCGGTTGAACTGCCACCGCAAGTCCACGCTGGGTGCCCTTTCCGTACGGCGAAGGGCAGTGTGGGGGGAAGAGGCAAAGGGTGTCATAAGCAAGGCGTCAGCACGGCGAGCCAGGAGCTGCCGGCAGGGCAGGAGATGGGGCTCCCTGCCACGCCAGGGCTTGGCCTCGTCCTCCACCTCGCAGGCGCCAGCCTGTCATGGCGAGGCCAGGGACGCGGTTCCTGTCYTTCACCTGCCTTGTCTGCTCAGCCGGAGTTGCCCGGGATGTGCCGTGCCTGCAGAGACAGGGCACAGCRTTTCTTGTCCCGGCTTGAAACGTCTGCGTGCTCCCACCAGCCAGGGGACATGGTGGTAACGGCAGCAGATGATGGAGGAGGAGATGGAGGGCAGGCAGCACCTCTCCTCATCGAACCTCCCTCCGGAGGGACAGTGCCCTTGGCATCAGAGAGACATTTGGTGTCTCAATCTATGTGGCAAGTTTTAATGGGCTGTTTTGCCTGCATGGCTGCAGTTGGAAATACTCTTACTCAAGCCACCTAGCTGGGCCTGCTTCCAAAAAGTGAGTTACTTTTGCCTTGTTAGGCTTTTATATCAAGCAGTGCTTCAGTTTCTCCAGTGAGCAGGTTTCCAAGCAGTCAGGAGCACCTGGAAGAACCTGTTTCAATTAGCATTTTACTTATTTATGGAGCCAGTGCTACATCCAACGCCCGCGGGTTGCAAAGGAGCCTCCCAGCTCCCCCGCGCCGGCTGCGGAGAGCACTGCGGGTCAGGGCGCAAYGGGATTATGCAGGGATGTGCCCACGCTCGCCTGCTTTATTTCAAGAACGATCCTGGAGCCACGCACCATAGCACAGCTCTAGCTCGGTGTGGGTCACCCAGCTCCACTAGATCCAGCTGTAACACCACTAGCTCCAGCTGTTGGGTCACCTAAGAAGGCTGAAGGCAGGTCTATATGTCAAGGTGGTAAAAAACGTACCCATGCACCMATGTCTCATCTACTGTGGGGCACCAGTTGTGCGATGCAGCCCAGCTCAGAGCACGCCTCCATGTTGCAGCCGTCGGCAAGCGAAGCGGCACGGCATGGAGCAATGCCTTGAAAGACCAGGACTGAGAGTAAACCCCAGTCACCCATTGCAACAGGGCAAGTTGCTTGATTTCTCTTCTCTTCACTGCTGCTGGGAATAGTGAGGGAGTTTTTCTGCCCTTCCACACAGAGAGGTGGGGAAGCCTCCGGGATCCTCCAGCAGCGCATTGCTTTCATCAGCAAGCCTCAGTCCAGCTGAATCAGACAAGTCACCTCACTGCAAGATCCACGTGCCCTTGGAGGCATCCTCAGCAGAGATGCTCAGGAGGTATCGCTCTGTAGAGCTGCCTCCCTGCGCTACAAGGTGCTGCTTCATCCCGGCAAGCAGATCTGGGGCAGGCAGCAGCAGAGAAAAGGCTTGCGCTGAGGCTGAACATCCAAATCTGACATGGGTGCTCTGCAGGACCACCACTGCTTGCCAGCACCTATGCCAGGCAACCTTTCTGTAGGGAGATGCATACTTACTCCACTGTGCCCAACCTCTGAAGCACCCAAGAAACCTGAGCTGCCTCACAACACTGTCACGGGGGACAGATGCTCCAGAATTGCTAACCTCTTTCCATAGTTTAGCATCCTCCTCGTCAAACCTATCCCATCTCCTCCTCAGCAAGGAGCAACATAAATAATCTTCGGTCACCCCATCTGCTCCTGATCCTGCAGCTCTCTCTGGAGATTTGCCGCCATCTCAACTGGGCTGCAAACTCCCTGGGCAGGAGCCAGTTTTGCTGCCTGTTGGTAAAAAGCCATATGCACCTCCGTCCCATCATAAAGTCTGCTAAAAGGCAGCATGACCTGAGCACAAGGTCACTGCCTGGGGAAGCAATCACGAGAATTTCTGCTCTCAGTGAAAGCTCATCACGTGAAACGGGCCAAAAGAAGTCTCCAGCTTGCCCTGGGGAGACAATGGACCACCCACGCCATGAGCAGGATAAAGGCAAATGAGATCTCAGGAGATGGCAGGCAAGGTGCTTCCAGTGCGTGCAAGAGCAGGTGAAAGGAAGGACTCTCACAGAGACCATGGGGAGGGAGGGCCCCTTGCCACCAGAAGAGTTTGGCTCGTAGAGCCTGGTGGTAGAAAGGCTAAGTGCGGATGTGATCGCAGTCTATAAATATACCCAGGGGAAAACACCAGGGAAGGAAAAGCACCATTTAACCTGAAGGGCACAAGAGCACAAAAGCAAATGGATAAAAACCCAGCCATGAATAGATTTACGGTGGAAAGCCCTGACCGTTGGAACCGCTGAACCCTCTCCCAGAGGGAGTGAGAAGGGCAAAAAACTCATGAACTAATCTTTTTTCAGCAAAGTTCAACCAATTTATGGAAGGGGCCATAAAGGGTCTGATGCTTGTGACAGCCTGAGATAGGACTTCAATGCCCATGAGGACCCCTCCTGGTCTAAGTTAAAAAAAGACCAAAACCACAACTAAATATCTGGGGGTGAGCTTATGGCTCCCCGGCTTTGCAGAGGGAGAGATGCTCGGGAGGACAGACAAGACCAAGCTGGTGGAAAAGCAGGAGAAGGAACTCGTATTTTGGGAGAGAAGAGGTGCAAGCGTAGCCTTGTGCCATGACAGCCAGGCCAGCCTCCCTTGCTGGACCACTGACCCAGAGAACCTCCAGCTCCCACACAAGCACTTTAATTTCCACGRGCACATGGAGTGCCTGGGGTAAATCCCATCCTGTCCTCTGTCAAGGTCAGATGGGCAAGGGAAAACAACACGGGGTCCCAAGGAGATGCCAGTCCCTGGGCAGCGCTCCTTGCCTGGGGAGACCTTGTGGGGCGCAGAGCTGAGCTCGGCGAGCAAGCTGACAGTGTGAGATACTCCAAAGCAGAATAGGTGCCTAATTAAAAAATAAACATATTTCCTGTTCTCTCTCCCTCACCTGGTGCCTCTGGGAAGCCAAAATCCCGCAGTGCTTGGATGAGGGGGGGGGGAAAACCACCAGACCGAGAGGGAGAGAGAGAAAGAGGAAATTCTGCCATAGAGATTAGCAATGGGAGAGCCTTTGTAGGTCACATCACGTCCATCATCCCCAGGCACGCAGGCTGGCTCCGCTCCACCCTCCCGGGAGCGGGGGGCGCGCGTACCCCCTCGCCCGGCGCCCAGCAGCAGCCCCGGCATGGCCAGCCCCCTCCCAGCGTGATGTGCTCTGCTGTAAACAAGCTCGGGCAGATGGACAGAGGGACAGACCGCCTGCATTAATCATGTCCTCAGCTGTCTTGGAGCTCTCCGGCTGCCCTCCGAGTCACATCGCCCAGAGGGGACATCACCCGGCCGGGAGCACAAGGGCTGCCTCCCCACTGCTGGCAGCAAGCTGGGCCACCTTCCCTTTCCCTCCTCATTTCCCCCGCCTGAGAGCGCTTTTATTTTATTTTCCCAAAGCCAGCCTGACGCCTCTCCTCCCAGCTCCGATGCGCATGTGTCTCCTCCGCTCTCTCTCCCTGCCCTCCCTTCTCCGCTCCCGGCCGAGACCTCAATCTCTCCCCCGCCGGCTTGGTGCTGCAGCTCTTGCTCCCTTAATCCCAATGACCTTCTTGCACATACCCGCGGGCCCCACGGGCAGCCATGGGATCGGCGTCACGGGAAGAGGGAGAGACCTTCCCCCTGGCACCCCATGCCCTCCCCACCACCTCCATTAGACCCCCCTTTCCCCTTGCCCCCTTCCCCACAAATTACAGAGAGGAAAGCATTACAGGGAAAGGAGGTTGGGGGCTGAGAGGATGAGGACAAAACACAGAGCGACGTCCAGCCCCCATAGCGCCCCTAACTTGCCCCGGCATGGCCAGAGCCCAGCACCCCTCCGAGCCCCAACCCGCTAGAGAGCCATGCCAGGACTGCAGCATCACCCGCAGCTCCCCCCCGTCACCCCACATCCCGCTGCCTCCCCGCGCCCGCCATAAACCCACCGGCATGGGGGGGTGGGGGTTGGGGGGGTGGGCAGAAGACTCCAACACCACCCCCAAAACAGCAGGGGTGGAGACGGGGTCGTGGTCCAGCCTGGCTCACCCCTTCCCTCCCCAGGGAAGAAACCCCAAACCAGAGTGCTCTCACCCCATATGGCCCTATATCTATATGGCCCTATATCCATACACACAAATATATATGTACATAGGGCTGTACATCTGTGTGTGCACACATATATGTGGATATATATATAKAGAGATATATACATATGGAGATACATAAACCCAGTGATAGATCCATATATCCAAACATACATGCATATATACACAGTGATATAGCCATAAATGCTTATGGAGGCGTATACATATATATCCGTGTGTGTATGGATCTAGATGTGTGGAGACATATCAATGGACATATGCATATCTATATATGTGGATAGATATGCATACATAAGCATATATAAAATATGTAACAATAAATATATAATACATAATAGCATATAATAATATATAATGATCTATAACATATAGCATAATCATTTTACATATATACACGCAGGTATATGGAGAGGTCGGGGTCGGGGCCGGTGGCGGCCGCCCACCCCGGAGGGAGCCCGGTGCCCGCGCCCCCCGCAGCCCGGCGGGACGCCCCCTGTCCCTGCCCCTGCCCCGCTGCCGGTGCCGGTGCCGGCGGCAGCCCCCGGGGGCGGCGGGGCCTTACCCAGGAGAGGAGCCGCAGGAGGGTGTGCGGCTGCCGGATGAAGGCGTGCGGGTCGAAGGCGCCGCCGGCTTTCCCCGCTCCGAAGGCGCCCCCGTCCATGGCGGCGCGGGGGTGGGCGGGAGGCGGGCGGGGGGCTCGGCGGGCGGTGCCGGGCTGCGCCGAGCCGTGCCGGGCTGTGCCGAGCCGAGCCGAGCCGAGCCGAGCCGAGCCGAGCCGAGCCGTGCCTGGCAGCCCGGCGGCGGCGGCGACGAGCCGCGCGCTCCCGCCCACGGGGACGCGCCGCGCCGGGAGCGCGCACCCACTCCGCCCCGCTGCCGCCGCCGCCGCCGCTACCGCCCACGCCACATCGCGGGGGTGGGGGCAAGGAGTGGGCATGTCTGGGGGGCCGGCGTGGGGTGTCGGTGGGGCAGGAGTGTGAGGAGGGGTGCTTGGAGGCGTGTGTGGGGTGTGGGAGGGTGAGGGCACGGCGGGTGCAGCACTGGGGGGTTGAACACCTTCCCAGTACACAGGCACCCCACCACCACCACCACAAAGGGAGAGGGAGGCAGGGGTGCTGCTCTGCTTTGTTTTGGTAGGGCCTAGCAGAAGTGCGGGGCCAGCCCCCCCACCCACTCACACCCTCTACCCCCCGTCACCCCTCGGCCACGCAGCCCAACATATTTCRCAGCTTGTCAGCCCCCTTAGAGGGGTAAGGCTGGCCCCCTTGGGTGAGACCCYTGCTGGGCGCCTGCTCCCAGAGAGAGGTGCCTGGTGAGCCTCAAAATCGCACTGCAGCAAAGCCTCGGGCTCTCGTTTCTAACATCYTCACCCTACAGATGCCACGTCCCTGGCAGGGGGCAGCAGGAAAAAGGCCCTTTGCGGACATGGGGAGTCCAGATTTTGGGGAGACCCCCTGACTCCGGGAGGCAGAGACTGCAAGAGACGCACCTYGCGTCCCGGGGCTTCCCTGGCATCCACGGTACCACCATGGCCACTGGCACAGCCAAGAAGGGATGGCCTGGGGAGAAGCCATCCAGCCTTAGGGATGGTTCAAGCTCCTTGGCCCGTGCCTTTTGCGCAGAGTAGCTGTGTACCAGCGGTCCGCTGGCTTCTGCAGAGTCYCCGATAAGGCAAATGTGTGTGGGATAAGGCAAATGTGTGTAGGAGATAAAAGAGCATTTAAAGCCCACCCTTGGTCACCCATTAGGAGTAGCATCCTAAAAAGTGAGCAGCCATCCCTCGGCCTTTGTGGGGCACCTTCTGAGGGGCAGGTTGGAGGTAGGGGAAGGGCAGTCCCCCATCACATCCAGCATAGAATCATAAAATGGTTTGGGTCGGAAGGGACATTTAAAGGTCATCTAGTCCAACCCCCCCTGCAATGAGCAGGGACATCTTCAACTAGATCATGTAGCTCAGAGCCCCGTCCAACCTGACCTTGAATGTTTCCAGGGATGAGGCAGCTCTGTTTTGGGACTATGAGCTGCAGCACCAGCACAGCTGGACCCTCAGCTCTCCAGTTTGTACTGGTTCCCTTCACACTGTCTGCCGGGTTAGGGCAGGCAATGAAACATCCTCCAAATGAAGCACACCCTGGTCTGTATGGGCTTTTTCACGCAGGTTTGCATGCAGAGTCCCTCCAGCAAAGCCTCCAGCCTTGGGTTTTACTTAACCAGCAGGGACCGGAGTTGGGGACAGGAGGTGAAAGGTCTCTGGGAGTTGATTAAGCGTGTTTAACAGTTGGATATGCCCTCCTTAATTATTTCACGCTAGCTGGGTAACCAGCCTCCCCGCGCTGAATGGCTTAGCTGTGTTACACCTGTGCAACTGGCAGTGGGATTTGGCTCTATAGGTAAGTGTTTGCTTGAACTGTTTAATTAATGTTTGCAGTAACTTGATATAACCATAATGTGCAGCACTTGCATTGCATGTTACAGGTCAGCATCCCCACAGTGGGAATTCAGATGGCTTCCGTGCRGTGCCGTGGTCCCTGGCAGGGAGGGAGGAGGCAGGGCAGGAGCCATTCCCAGGGCCACCAATCTACCCACGGTGTTGTGTGTGTCAAACACATCCTTCTCTGTAAGCCCCAGGAGCTCCTGAGGGCAAACTCTGGGTGCCCCGTGTGTGGGAAGCTCCAGCCCACCCACATCTGGCTACCATCATCTTCATGGCCTTGGGTTTGCATCCCCTTTTGTACCACAGGCAGTGGTGGATTAAGGCCCATGTTCCTTATAATAACACAAAATTATGTACTTATTCCCAGTTTATTCAGCCTTGGGATGTGGTGGGTGTGGATCTTATTACTCAGCAGTTTGGTTATTTTCCACAGATAACCTTGTGGATATATTTAATACCATCTCAATCACCCGACGGCTCCATCGGCTTCCTCACTTTGCTTGTGTCCTGCATCCTCACCCCGGAGAGGTAGCAGGATGTGGCCATCAGCTGAGCTGGTGAGGCTCTTAGGTTTACCAGCCACCTGGATGCCATGCCAGTTATTTCAAGCCTGGGTTCAGCCCGTGTTACCTCAGCCAAGGCTCTCAGGCTGACCCAAAGGCAACGTGACACCCCGACATTTTGAGTGAGCAGCCAGGAGTCATTCCTCCAAAGGGAACGAAGCCCTGRATGAAGCCCTCGGCTCTCCCAGCCACCAGGTGCGTGTCCCGTGTCTCCAGCGATGTGAAAAATGGGGTACGCAGCTCGCAAGGCTGGGAGGGCGTCTGTGCCTACGCTAACCTGTGGTGGTCCTTGGAGGGACCATGTCTCGCAGCATCGCTTTCTTCACGCCTCCTCATCTGGTCTTAACCAGCCCAGCCCAACCGGGCGGTGACTGGGCAGAGCGGGAGCTCTGCCCGGCCCCATCACCCTCTCCTGCCCCGCAGACGTGGGTCCACCCCAGATCCTTTAGGGCGGTCCTCCTTCCCCCTCCTTGGCCAGGAGGTGCGGCATTTCTGGCTGAGGACCAGAGCTGCTTCAGGGGACGTTTCAGCTGGAGCCGTGCGTCACGTTGGTTATCCCGCAAGGGTGCTCGCGCAGTTCCCAGTCCAGGGAAGTCTGAGGGAGCTTCTTCAGCCGGGTCCTATCTGATTTCCTGGCGTAGACGGAGGGAGAGTGAATAATTTATCTCCTGTCCCCCAGCTCCCTCCCTGTTCAGGTTTCACCTCAGCTCTGCTTCGCCCCTACCCTGAAGASACGCTCCGGTGCCAGCTCCCATGTTGGCGAATTTCCGACGTGGGCTGAACCGGCCAACATCTCCCAGAGACATGGCTGGTCCTGGCGGCGCTTGTCTGTGTGCCAGAGCAGCAGTAAATGGAGCAAGAGAAATAATAGCGTGAACAACGACAGCTCTAGACAAGTTCCACAGAAAGTTTTATTTTCAGTTCCTCTTTCACAGCATAACTTTAGCATCTACATTGGTTTTATTGTTTATTATTAATTCAACAGTAGCACGCAGAGGCCCTGACTGAGTCTGGAGCTGCGCCGTACCAAGCACCATGGGAATACACAGCAGGACGCAGCCCTGAAGAACACACGATCGGCCTGAGAACGTGTCCCTGCATGAAAGAAGAGAAGTTATTTGATGTCTTTTTCTATTTTGAGATATATGCAAAAGTAAGGGGTGCCAATGTTAGCAGTGAAACCTATTTTATCTTATTAATTTTTAATTTTTTTTTTATTTCCYGTTACTGCGTTTCTTCACATTGCCTAACATCTTTTGCAAACCGCAATGAAGATTTGTCAAGCGCTTTTGACTCAGGGGTCATTACAGCTTCCTGTGACTCCAGAGCTATTTAATAAAAGCAGTTAAACACTACATTGGGATGCTCTGTCGGGGCAGGTACTCACTCCCAGCTTGGAACAAGCACATTATTTTCATGGAAAGGAAACATCTGGCCTATTCAAGGAGGAAGCCTGCAGTGGGACACACTCCTGACGTTATATACAACTGAACGATGACACTGGGACGTCATGGTTTTGCGTAACATGATAAAGAACCGCAGCTAAACATTTATGTACGGAGTTGCATGTATTTTATTATGTTCCTCCTTTTCCTTTTGCATTTTTAAACTACAGTCTCCCATTATCTGTTATAACCCGTACGTGTAGGCACTTAAACCTTCAGGAAACTCCGCCAGGTATTTCGTATGTGGTTTTTCCCCGCGGCCCAGCAGCCGCAGCGCAGCCGCAGCGCAGCCCCCGCGCACCGCCGCCTGCGCACCCTTCTGGCCCCGCTCCCCACCCGTACCGCCACGCGCGGACCGCCCCACTGACCTCTCGCGAGACCGGCGCGCGGCATGCACCTGCGCAACGCGTCACTGGGGGGCGGGGCGCCTATAAAAGTCGCGCGCGCGGTGCTTGTCGGCCCTTCCGGCCCGGCGCGGGGACGACATGGTGGGTGCTGCCGGCGGTGGCGCCGCCCGGGCCCGGCCGCGCCATCCCTCGGGTATCGGCGCCATCCCGCCCCCGGCGGCTGCCCGGCCCCGCTCCCGCCGCGCCGGGGCCGTGCGGGAGGCGACGCGAGGCTTATTTCGGGGCTCGACCGCGGCAGGCGCCGTGGGCGGGCRAGGCTTTGCCTTGGTGACGCCGGCCGGGCCTGCTTGGTGCCCGGGGCCGCGGGTGGCGGGCGGCTGTGGGGGCTGCCAGGAGGGCGCTTTGCCGGTGGCGGGGTTTGCTGCCCCTTTCGTTAGGAAGGGGGGGGGGGCGCGCTTCTCTAGGGAGGCGGCGGCAGTGATGTCCGCTCGGCCAGGCAGTCGAGTCACAGCCCGGTCAGTGAGGCCACTTTGTGCCCTCTTGCGAGTGCAGTGGGGCCTTGGGGTGGGGGGTGCGAGCACGCGGAGGAGTCAGTCTTATGGAGTTCACCGCCTTTCATCTGTAGGATCAGATTTCGTGTTTGATTGTGTCACTCATTGTAGGCGAAGGTGTTGTGGTGGCAGCCTTCAGTCTTGCGCAGGTGTCAAAATTTAGTTCTGCTGGGCCCTGCCACAAGATCGGTGATCCTAACAGAAAGCCCTTTTTGGGGCTGGTAAACTTTTGTCTGCTTAAAGCAACTTGTGTCGWGTATTTTTTTAAAAGACATATTTTTTAGCTATTGGTTGTTAGCTCCATGCTTAGCTGTATAATATTTTTCTTAAATTTGGATGTGAGGTTGAGTGGGTAATTCTTTGCTGGGCTGAGAACTCTGGGTAGAGCCTGGCCTTACTTGCCTCTTGGGTTGCAGAGGGAGGCTGCAGGGCTGGTAGTTGAGAACAGCTTAGAAAAAAAAACTGCACTTCCACCCAAAGTGACTGACTCAAAGGTGGATGTTGAAATACTGTATTACTGCAGCTTTTCAAACTGGAATTGTTTTTATAATGCTTATTTTCATAGTTTTATTGATTTGTTGAAACGTAAAGTTATCTGTGCTTCTCCATTTTCTAGGCTTCTGGGGTGCACTGAAATTCTGGTGGCATGCTGTGGCTAAACTACAGCTTCTGTGGTTCCCAAACTAGAGTGGGACTTGGTGGTGTCTTAAAATAAGCTTGAGAGGGAGGGGGTGTTGAGGAAATCTAGGAAGGACGTGGTTGGGGCATGAGGATTACGCTCTTATAACATAATGGAATTCAGAAGCCAAACAGCTGATGCTGAGAAGRATTTCTAGAATGCAAAATGTCTTGTATATACATAGTATTCATGTTTCAAGGCAAGAAGAGAATTGGCCTTGGCCCTTGAGTGGGTATAAATGAATCACTATAGCAAGCACTAAATGTTTTATCTTTTCTCTCTAGTCTCACCGCAAGTTCTCAGCTCCGAGGCATGGGTCTCTGGGCTTCCTGCCCCGCAAGCGCAGTAGCAGGCACAGGGGCAAGGTGAAGAGCTTTCCCAAAGATGACCCCAGCAAGCCTGTCCATCTCACTGCCTTCTTGGGGTACAAAGCTGGCATGACCCACATTGTCCGTGAAGTTGACAGACCTGGATCCAGTATGTATTAATGTTTGTCTCAATAGAGGAGGTGGTTTTCTTTTCAGGTGAAAGATGACCTGTTTATTAGTAGCTCTGGATTTTAGTCCTGGCTTGACTTCACCCTGTTCAAAGTCCTTGGGTGGATGGGGTATAAGGCACCCAAACCCCTCCCACTTCAATATGAGCGATGTCCCAGCAGCAAGACTTGATGTCTAGCAGTGGCTGTTTTGTTAATGGTCTTGTTTCTGAGATGCACAGTGACCTGATGGTTTGGTTTAGCTGTACTGTAACAGGCTGCTTACGATGCCCTCTACTCCATGGGYGGACATAAGTAAATCACATTTAGCATTTTTTTGCTGATTGTCAAGTCCTGAATGTAGTTCTGTTACTTGCTACTGTCCATTTTGCCTGTCGGGCTTTGTGCTTCCTACTGAGGCAGCCTCAAATTTTTGCAAGGCATTAAAATATAACTTACAGTTGGTCGCTTTACCATGCGTCACCTTTGCCTTTGAAAAGAGTTTGAGTGATTTAACCTTTCATGTGAAGGACYTGTGAGTGAGAAAGAACAGATGATGTTTAGTAGCTCGTGCTGGTGTTAATTGTTGCGCTGTGTTTCTGTCTTCATCCAGAGGTGAACAAGAAGGAGGTGGTCGAGGCAGTCACTATAGTAGAGACTCCTCCCATGGTCATTGTGGGCATCGTGGGCTATGTGCAGACTCCTCGCGGTCTCCGCAGCTTCAAGACCATCTTTGCTGAGCACATCAGTGATGAGTGTAAGCGTCGCTTCTACAAGAACTGGTAAGAGAGCAGGGCTTTTGTTGCCTTAATCTCATGCCATGGTTTATTTTTTGTGCTGGGTTGCAGGTTATGCTAGTACAGCTTTTTGAAGAGGCTTTTCAGCAATTAGCGTTTGGCGTTGATGAACTGGCCTAATAACTGTAGGAATGGTTCTGGAAGGGTGACAGCATAATGCTAATTAGTGCCCTTCTTGGCATGGGGGTGACAGTGTTGGTTTTTGCCTGAGATCTCCTTAACAGGCTACACATGATGATACTTCGACGGGCGGACATAAGGAAATCGCCTCTGGCGCTTGTTGTTGAGTGTCGAGTCCTGATTGTAGCCCAGCTTTCTCAGGAAAGGGGAAGACAAGTGTTACTTCTGATTACTGTTCCAGGCACTGTTGTTGTGATCCAAAGTATGYGCATTTGCCCAAGTGTGGCTCCAACATGTCTAGAGCTTACAGCCTGTTTATGAACTCTGCAGGCTGAGAAGACGTCAGAGTAGAGCAATAATGATCTCAAGGGTGTTACAGTAACGACCGTACTGTCAGGCATAGTTTGGGCTTACGGAGAGGGGGGAAATTACGGTATTCTGAAGCAGATAAGTCATCTGACAATTGCTTTAAAGATCTGTTTTTTCTGTTATTGTTCGACATCTCTCTACAGTCCTTTGTCTTCTGTACTGAGAATGTTAATGTGCTTTGGAATTCATGGCAGCTCCGCTCAGCTCTGGCAACTTTGCCTCTGTCTGATGAGCTCCAGGCTCCGCTTGCCAGTGGTAAAGAGTCCTTAAAAGCTGGCAATGAGCCGAAACGAGCTGAGGTGGCAGTTCCTTCCGCTCGTCCCCACCTGGGGGATTGATGAAGGGCTTAGCCAAACCTTGTCTCTGCTCTGCTCCTGAAGGCACAAGTCCAAGAAGAAGGCCTTCACCAAATACTGCAAGAAATGGCAAGATGAGGAAGGCAAAAAGCAGTTGGAAAAAGATTTCAATAGCATGAAGAAATACTGCCAGGTTATTAGAGTCATGGCTCACACTCAGGTAAGTRCCTACGGGACTGAGGTGTACAGTGAAAACAACAGAGAGCAAGCATCAAGCTTGATCATCTCTGTAGGGAGACTTCTGCCCTTGCCTGCAGCCTCGTGCTAACTGTTAAGCACGATACAAATACTCGTACTCTTCCTCCTGTACAAAGCGTGTGCTCGCAGGATGCTTGAGGAGCCTTGAGGGCAACCGCTGGCAGTCTTCTGAAGCAGTGTTCAAAAGAGACTGCACCACAACAGGAACTTCTTGGACTCAGTCCTGTGCTGATACCACGTAGACCTGGGCACTGTTAATTAACAGGCTCAAAACTTAACGCTGGTTTGTGTGGTCAGCATTATTTCAGGCTGTGTTCTGTAGGGACTGCAAACACTCAGAGGCTTTTGGTGGCTTCTGTTGCTCAGCTGGAGGAGGTGTATCACTGAGTGGTGTGGTGGTGTCTCCCTTAAACATCAGTGCTCTGCCAGGCTGGGATATTTAATTAAATCTTTGGGCTGTCTGTAAATGCAATAAAATGTCTAGTTATGACATTGCTAATTTTACTAGAATTCGTTTCCCATACTAGACAGCGAAGGTAGTRTTGCAGCTGCTGTTGATACTCATCTCAGTCCCTCTGTGCTAAATATAGTAGAAGTAACTGTAAATGTGACCATACCCAAAGTGTCCTTCACTGCAGCAGGCTTTTATTACAGGGGTTGGAAGGGACCTTTAAAGATCTAGTCCAACCCACTGCCATGGGCAGAGGCGTCTTTCCACCAGATCAGGTTGCTCAAAGCCCCATCCAACCTGACCTTGAACCCTTCCAATGATGGAGCATCCGCAACTTCTCTGGGCAATTGGTTCCAGCGTCTTACCACCCTCATAATAAAAAAAATTTCTTCCTTATGTCCAATCTAAATCTACCCTCTTTCAGTTTAAAACCATTGCCCCTTGTTACCTCCTGTCCTTCCTGATAGAGTTTGGCTGGAGGCTCTGGGGTTAGAGACACTTGTTAATTGGGTGTTCCTGTGGGTGGTGAGTAACTTCCAGATACTGTGACTTGTCATTTAAGCCACAACACAGCRTTTCCCCTTAGTGTAGGGCCTTTTACTTCAATGTGTTGAAGTTGTATATCTTGGAAAATGATAGGTTTAGTTAGAAAAACAGATTAGGCCAGGACTATAATGATTCTGGGCTAGTTAATGAGRTCCATCTTGGAAGAGCAGGAGCTAAGTTTTATCCTTTGTTTCCTAGATGCGTTTGCTTCCCCTGAGACAGAAGAAGTCTCACCTGATGGAGATCCAGGTGAATGGTGGCACTGTTGCTGAGAAAGTGGATTGGGCCCGGGAGAAACTGGAACAGCAGGTGCCTGTGTCAACTGTCTTCGGCCAGGATGAGATGATAGATGTCATTGGAGTCACTAAGGGCAAGGGATACAAAGGTAAACGCATGAAAGTTCTCTTTATGATCGGGATACAGATTTTAATGAAATCCTAGCCTCGAGTTTTCACAATGGTGTGGGCTAAGAGCTGAGGAGGTAAATCCATACTGCTGTCACGGTTCAATGATGAGACCATGGAATAAGCGCTGGGCACAGCGCCTGACATCTGTGAGGAGTCATTCCATGCTGCCTTCCTTCTGAGAACACAACCCAGGGACAGCCAGGGAGGGAGTGTGGGCGGTTCAGGGGCAGGGTGCTTCACCAGGAAATGTGGTTAATTCCTGGGATGCTGGGTGTGAGCTTCCCTTTTGTTGCCCAGGGACAACAGCTTGAAAGGTGGCTTAAACTCTAGTTAGGCAATTTGATGACATCTCAGCTTGACAATAGTTAGCAACACTGCTTTGGTTTCTTTCAGGTGTCACCAGCCGTTGGCACACCAAAAAGCTGCCCCGCAAGACTCACAGGGGTCTTCGCAAGGTGGCCTGCATTGGTGCCTGGCACCCTGCTCGTGTGGCTTTCTCTGTGGCCCGGGCTGGTCAGAAGGGGTATCACCATCGAACTGAAATCAATAAGAAGGTTTGTGTCTCTGAACTTCTGGGAGGAAATAAGAGCTGGACAAGGTCACCTGCTGCATGACAGTGAATAGAGTGGAGAGTTYTGCTTTGGTAGTTTAGCTGTGTTTGTTTGAATGTGATCTTGGGAGCAGTAACCATAGTCCATTATGTTGGATAACCATAAAATTCTTGTATGGCCATGTGTTTTCAAAGTGCAAYAGACATTTTTCTCCAATCCTATGTAGAATTGTTTGCATTTTAGCTGATGACAGGCCCTTTCTCCTACCTTTTGCKAAGTAGATATTCTTGACATTTTTAGATCTACAAGATCGGCCAGGGCTACCAAATCAAGGATGGAAAGCTGATCAAAAACAATGCATCAACTGATTACGACTTGTCTGACAAGAGCATTAACCCTCTGGTGAGTTGTTGCAGCTGTATGGTGAGAGTCTGGTTGTGAGCTGCAATCTTAAGAGGCAAATTGGCCTGGTACAAGATGCAAAATGATTGAATGAAGAGCTCTTGAGTTAAAACTCGGCTGCTGTGGGAGGTGGTGTTGCTTAGTCATTCTCAGTATTGACTTGTGTAACTTGCTAATTGCATTCGGTGTGTGGCAATAGTATAGAGGGATGTTACAAACCTAGAAATTATACTCGTAAATAAGGACTAACTTAGCAGGGAGAGCAGCTTTTGCTGTGTGGTCGGCCTCTTCTTGTTGCTGCTGTTCTTAGTGAAAGTCTTACAGCAGCAAGTAAATCGTATCAAGAAACTTGACCAGCAAAAGGTAATATTGGAAACAGGATTTCAGTGAAGGTGGGAATGGCCAAGACCCAAAGTGCTGTGAGAACGTCAAGCTGTAGGCAGATGCAGTGACTGGTCCTGCTTTATACAAAGTACTAACCGTTCTCTCCTTGCTCAGGGAGGCTTTGTCCACTACGGTGAGGTGACCAATGACTTCATCATGCTGAAAGGCTGTGTTGTCGGGACCAAGAAGAGAGTCCTAACCCTGCGCAAGGTGAGTAGTGCAGCCTGCTTGTCAAATGGGCTGGAACAGCTTAAGTTTGCTGCACTGCCTCTGGTACAGGTGTTGCTGGCTGCTGTGGGATTCATGTAGCCAGCTAGAAAGAAAAGCCTGTAAGACTGGACACGTGCGCACAAACCCACCTGGGATGTGCTTTAGGGTTGAGAGTTCTCGTGGACCGTAAGGACGCTGGCAGGCAGACTTGGGCTTGCCTGCTGGTGTGAGCTGACCAGTCTTCAGCCTTGGCCAAAGGTGCAGGCTGGCTTATTGACAAGTGCTCCTTGCACATAGTAGCAGCTAAAGTGTGAGGCCAGAGTGACTGAGGAGGTGATAAGAAGTAGCCAGCATACTGGAAAGCTGAAGGGGTGCTGCTGTGTGCTCACCTGGTCTCTCTCTTGTAGTCCCTGCTTGTGCAGACCAAGCGCCGGGCCCTGGAGAAGATTGACTTGAAGTTCATTGACACAACCTCCAAATTTGGTCATGGCCGCTTCCAGACAGCTGAGGAGAAGAAGGCTTTCATGGTAAGGACACTTTCTGAAGCTGGCAGCTTTGTTTGCATATCTCTGTATTGTCTTTCAGCTAATGGCAGTTGGTAGCTTGACCTTTGGGCTGCCACGGGGCCAAAATTTCTGTGAAACAAWGTGTGTAGCTTCAGTCGAGAGCTTCATCCTGCCAGCTTGGTTATAACCACGGGGGGGGGAGGCTGGGGTCTGGCTTCCCCTGTGACAGCGCTTGGTGCCTGAGGGGTGTTGCCATGTTTGGGCACAAGTCGTTCAGCGATGAGGTGTGGAACAAGCACTGAGCAGTATCCGACACCCGTGGGGAGTGGCTCTGCACTGCATTTCTTCTGAGAGCAGCTGGGGATGATGGTGTGCACAGCGGACTGTGGGTGCATTCTCACTTTGCCACTTGCTGGAGAAAGCGAGTTGGGAGTCCTGGGTGCAAGGCCCTGGCCGGGTCAGGGAGCGGTTCAGCTGCTTGGGGGCTGCACAGGAGCTTCCCCACAAGGTGGCACCAGCATTTCTTCTCTCTTACATATGAAGTCATCGATTTGGTGCAGCATGGCTGCACCAAGTTCAGCTTTCCCCTGAAGTCTGTAGCTGTGGGGATGGGGATGGGGCTTGGGATTTCCAGTGGGCTGCAACATTGAGGCCTTTTCTTGCCTTAATTTCTTTGAGGCAAGAGGAGCAGAAAGTACAGCATTGTAGTTGGGATGTGATTTGGTCTTTGGTGCAGACTGCTGTTTACATAGTTTTGTTTCATTTTTTTTTTCAGGGACCACTCAAGAAAGATCGTATTGCAAAAGAGGAGACAGCTTAATGTGGGGAATGGTCCTGTGTCTTGTGGCCTGTGTGCTCTCAGACAAAAAAATAAATATTTTAAAGAAATTAACTTTGCCTCTTGCTTTATACATAGCTGTGTCAAGTCTGGTACTCTCACTGCAGGCCCTATGTGTGGGACCAGCCAAACCAAAGAAGCAAGTAAAGCTCAAATTCATGAGCATCCAACTTGTAGCAGGGTTCCTGTAATGAGAAAGAAGATGCCAGTGCTGTTTTTGGAGAGCAAAGACTTTGGGGCTGAGCAAGGTGTCTCACTGTGGTGGTGTGAAATGTTTAGGGCTCCTGCTGCTTTACTGAGTTTGCAATTACTGAGGTATTCCACATGTTAATCCTCTGGGTTGCTAGAGAGCTCCTTTGAATCAAACAGGTTTTGAAATCAAGGAACCTACTTCAGACAGTTGAAACATCACTAAATTTTAGGTAGGTGGCTGATGCTGGCTGTTGCCATGGAAACCCTCCAGGTGGGGATGTAACCTGCACACTGTTTGCAAATGCAGTTCCTTGCTGTTCTTGGGAGCAGCAGAAGGCAGCAGGTGACATGACAAATTCCTACCTCGATTCCTGAACCCATTTCCCATTCCTGCTGAAGGGCTCTGCCCAGTGATAGGAAATGGGCCCTTCTGGGAGGGGAGGAGGGTGACTACTACATCCCACCTCCAAGGAGGAGGCAGAGCTGCGAGTGCCGCTGGTGTTGCATTACTGCATGGCTCAAAATACTCCGGCGGCTCCTGGGGAGACGGTTTGGCTGGTGTTCCCCACTGAGTCCGATGGTGAAGGGCAGATGAGATGTAGCGCCTGTGCGTGGGACTGGCTCCATGTGTGGCACCAGTCCCAGCTGAAGCCTTGCAGTAACGAGAGCTGAGGCACTATACCAAGAAAGGCAGCGGTGGCCCTGAGCCCTTGTCTGCCTCCAGCCACAATAGTGAGATCACTTGCCCTTCGGGCCATAGCCTGGCTGAGGCTCATGTAAATTTAGATAACTGCACTGGTGTACCCTTCACTGACCATAATTGGAGACACGGTGGCGATGGAGGCAATAGCCCTCCAGATCTACACACGGACGTGTAGTGCTGCTCTGAGGCAGACCCAATTTGATGCTATTTGCTCTAATTGAAATGGGGAAAGGTGGATGTAGAAAATATTTCTTGTGGTGATGTGTAAGAACTTTTTAAGAGTTAAAAGGTGGCAAGAAGGAGGAAAAACATTTACCTTGTTTCCCTAGAAACCAGACTCGATGACTGCACAAGCTGGCTGGCTCCCTGTCAGCCTCATTTAACACATGAACCTGCTGCCTGATTTCAGCCAAGTGTAACAAGAGAGGTCTCACCCACTAATTTTATTTTTTTTTTTTTTTTCTTCACAAGTCTCAAATCAGCGGGTGTGTAGAGAAGAGCCCTAAGTTAGTATTCCCCCAATGCAGGAAAGTGGAACTTCCAACCTTGGTCCATCTTGAGGCTATGGTTTTATGAGCAGCTCTCAAGACTCAGGTTTTCCTGCCTGTTAGGGAGCCTTGGGTGGTCTTTTTGCTTGGCTCCGAGATGGACRTTTTAAACCACATATGTGCTAGCTGGCTAGCAAGTGCCCGGCTCTAAGCCAGCCCTGTCTGCTACTGCTGCTTCAATCAAACCAGTCAGGCGTGTCAGGGGGAACTGGGATTATTGGAATAAATGGTGAGGTTTTGGGGATGAACATCCATGACGACCCATGTGCCACCTTGGTAAAAGCACCTCATTTTACCACATTAAACCTTGTGGTGGGGGCTTCAGTGGAGGCTGGGGAGCTGGTGAATGTATTTTGAAGTGGCAATGGTAGTGGAGGGGATTTTTAGTCAAATTAGCACATAAGCAGAAGGAAACGGTCCTGAAGGAATGCTATCCTTGTTGAAGATGCTTGGCGCGTGCCTAGCAGGAGGAGCTGCTTCGGCTTGGGACCCAGTGCCAGACTTGGGTTTGTTTATTCCTGAAGCAATGGTTGCTGACTGATAAAACACTGGATGGGGGGGGAAGGGGGGGAAACCCACAAAAGTGTTTTTTAATCCTTTTCCATCCTGGAATCCTGGGGAMAAGAAGACACCCAACGTCAGGAGGTGGCGCTCCTCCCTCTGTAGATGGTGTGCGGGACACTTGTCCCCAAGGGCTTGCTGGTGGGGCTGGCCTGGAGAAATACCCTGCTTAGCTGAGGCCAGGTCACCCGGGGCTACGTGGTCCCTCTCGGCCCCTCCGAGGGCTCCCTGAAGCCCCGTGATGCCACCTGGGCACTTTGCTGGGGAGCTCCTGGGATCCAGATTTGGGAGGTCCCTGCCAAGCCATGCGGGTAGGGGACAAAGCCAAGGAATGCCGAGCTGGCTTCGGCAAAGCTTCCCGCTCCCAATGCCTGGGTCCGCCCAGCCTTCCCGCTCCTGCAGAGCATCTGTCCTCTGTTTTGGGGATAGTTCCCAGTGCAATAGGCAGCGATCAGTGCAGGACACACATCGGTCCAGCAGCTCCAGAGAGCGCAGAGACTGGTTTTAGGGTGGCTTATGTTTTTTTTTTTTAAACCATCTTCTCTTAACATTGAGCTTTTCCTCTTTTGCACGGTCATCTCACTCCCAGCAGCTCCTTGAGTGTCGTGGTGGTGCTGCTTGAGTGCATCTTCCATGCTCCAAAATGGCCAACAACATCCCCATCCACTCAGAAAAGATCCCGCGCCCCGGTGATGCTTGGCCCAACCTCAGAGCCGCGGGAGGACAGGCACAGCTCTGACCCCTCCGAAATAGCACCAGGCACCGTGGGAATGTGCTCGGTTCCAGCTGGTGCCAGGAGGGCCGGGGCTGGGAAGCGGGGCTGGGTTTCACCCCCGGCACCCGGCACTCCCCAGCTGCCAGCAGCGCAGGGGCTGGGACCCGGTGGTCCCGGGGGGGCGGCCGCTTTTCCAGCCTTCCCGGGGCGCATCTGGCTCCGGCACTGCCTCTTTCCCTCGCTGGAGATGAAACGAGACGCAGCTGCAATGCTGGAGCAGAGATGTTAGAAGTGTGTAAGGCTGCCCGGGGCGGGAAAAAAAAAAGTGGGTTCAAGTCGGAGGTCTTGGCTCCCACAATCAGCTTCACAAGTGGCCCAGCTGAAACCCCTGCCTCCTGCCCCGGCCCCTGCCTTTGATCCCAGTGACAGGCAGGGAGCTTCAAGTATGCTCTACGGGGGAGAGGGGCTGACGAAGGTGCCCTGGGGGAGCCGCGGCCGGGTTCACGCGCTGCGCGGCGGCTTTTCTGCCGGAGCAGCTCTGCTGGGCTTTTCTGAGCACGGCGTGCGTTTGATTTGCAGCCCTCCCAGCCCGAGAACTGCTTTCGTACCTGACAACTCTCTGGCTTCTCACCAACCTTTAGAAGTGCCTGCGGGACCCAGGGGAGATGGATGTGGTGGGGAGACGGGTCCCCATGGAGGTCAGGCCCTCCCTGCGTGGGGCAAGGGGGTGGTGAGCCGCCCTGCGCCTGGACCGCAGCCCCGTGGGCACCCCGAGCTCCCTGTGCCAAGGCAAAGCCAAAGCCGAAGCTCCCCCATCCTCATGGCCACCATGGCCTCCCTGCCACTGGGTGTCAGTGGTCCCAGTGCAGCGCTGCTCCCCAGCTGGGCACGGGGCTTACGGGAGCCCACGTGAGTTTTGAGAAGTCTTCTCATCCCCGCCCAGTGCGGCGCTGGGGAATCACGTGTTTCTGCGGCGGCCGCTGGGCACAGTGGGGAAGACTAAATTTATCTCCTACCACCTCCCAACTTCCCCAAAACGCAGCACGGGGCTGCCCTCCCTTTCCCGGTGGGGACAGCCACTGTGCCAGGGTCCCCAGGACTCCCAGGTGCTGCTCGAGAGGCAGTGCCGGGGCTTGGATCCCCACGAGCCCCAAAGCACCCCGATGCCAGGCGGCACTCTTGGTAACACGTGTGGCACTGAATTCAAACCCAAGGATTGAAGCAGGAAAAGGCGTACGCCCGGACCCAGCCCGGTGCCCTAAGGGACGTGGGGACACCTCTCCGAGGCTGTCCACTGGGGTCAGGCATCGCTTCATGCTCAGCAGCCACATCACAAGGTTTTTTAAATCTATATTTTTTAACCTCTTTATGGTCACCAGCGGCAGTAGAGACTGAATTAAGCCAACAAGGGCCATTCCCGCTGTGCAGTGCTGTGCGTGTGGCCAGTGGGAGAGGCTCCCCCCACGCACATCATCCTGCAGGGACAAATCCCCCCCAGCTTTGTGGCTGGAGACGGCTGCCGTGCACTCTGCTCCTATCCACCACAGCCTTCGAGGGCTGGATGGAAACCAAAGTTCATTTTTCCCCTTGGGAATCAGCCAGCAACCAGGGCCCTGGCAGGCCGGGTCGGTGAGGAGCTGTTGATGGCGGGAGGTATTTATAATCTTTGTTTGGTTCCAGCAAGGCTGGACGCCCACTCCCGCTTCCCTCCATACAATAAGATCAAACAGCTCCGGGACATTTCCTTGCTCCTCGCAGATGAAATCCCTGCATCTGCCTCCCCGCTCCGCCCTGCCTGGGGCTGCAGCCTCTTCCTTCACTCAGAGACTTGAGGGGGTCGCTGCCGCTGTTTCTTCTACCCCCAAATGGGGGAATTTGCTCATTTTTCCCACCCTCCTCCATTTTCAGAACTCATGGGTGAGGGGTGCAGGGGGACCAGGACTGTGGCACCTTCCCAGCCTCGGCTTCATCCCCTCTCCCACTTCTGGGGGACCTCAGCGAGGACCCGTGTGGGGTCTGATGGCTCCCATGCAGGGCGTGCAGGCTACGCCCCGTGGATGTCACTGCGGACGGGGGCGAGAAAGGAAAAGTATGCCTACTCCTGGCAAGGGGATGACAGGAAGGTGCCCGTCAGGAGTTTATTTCTCTGTCCCACACCTCTCCTCTTCCTCAATGCTTAGCCCTGGTGACGAGCAGGGATAAGGGGAGGATGAGGTCCTAGGAGCGCGGTACGGCTGTGATGGGTGGTTTGTGGTGATGCAGAGTGGGGGTGACACCCTTGCTGTGGGCACCTGCTGCTGCTGACCCCATCCCAGCCACAGGCCCTTGCTGTGCTGCTGTATTGGGGGCCTGCACAGACCCTTTCCCCAAAGGCCGTTTTGCTCTGGGGATCCCTCCTGGGGGCTCGCCAGTGGGAGACCACTGCCACCACTGCCGGGGATGCAGGAGGGACAGCGTGCAGCAGCCCTGGGGAGGTGACACCAAGCACCAGAAAAGGCTGACTGTCCCCCAGGCTCTGCTTGGGGTGGAGCGGGAGCATCCCCCGGCACCCGGCCACCAGCAAGCAAAGGGGGCAGTGCGCGAATGCCAGCCCAGCTTCGCTCTCCTCCCCTCCAAGAGGGGCTTCCCTGTGGGGCGGGGGCAGACCCTGGGGATGCCGGCCGGTCAGTGGGAGCTGCGGCTGGCCACATCCCAAGCCGGGCTGTGCTGTCCTGTCTGTCTCCCGAGCAGGTTCCTGCTCCCCAATCCCGGCAGACGCCTTCCCCAGGTGTCCCCGGTGCCGAGGGGGCTGCTGGCGCGGCGGGGGGCCCGGCTGCGGGTAGGGGCCGCGGCTGCTTTTCATGTCCCCCCTCCCCGGCCTGGCTCAYGCTCGCTCTTTCAGCAGGTCCCTGTGATCTCGGGGGTAATTATGGGTGTCAGGTTCAGGGCAGCCAAGAGGGGATTTTGGAGGGGGGAGGTGGCAGGGAGCAGCAGGGGGAACAGCGAGGGGTTGGGGAAGGATGGAGCAGGGTGGGTGCTAGCAGGATTTTGGTGCTGTTTCACCTGGATCCTGCCCTCCTCTATGTCGAGGTGCCGCAGCAGCCTTTCACCCCATGCAGTCAGGTGCCGATTCCCTGTTTCAAGGTCCACAGCTTCCCACTTGCAACCATACGCAGCTCCTGCGGAGCCTGGGACGATCCAGCCCCGTTAATCGCAGCTCCTTGCAGGCAGCCTGGCTCCCTCCTTTGCTGTGCACACGCAGCTTCTGCCCGGCGCCAGTCAGGACTGGGGAGGGAGCACGAGGATACGAAAGCTGCAGTCCCAAAGCGGTTCCCTTCCCTTGGTGACACGTCTTTCCTCCCTCCATCACATGCTGCTTTGCTTCTTGAGCCCCATATTGAGCCGGAGCTTCACAGCATCTCCTCCTGGAGCACACCAGGGTGTCAGGCTGCGCTTGGAGGGCCAAAATGCTCACATCCCCCCCACTCCGAGGCTTCGGCATCCCTTCTCCAACCCGAGCCTTCCTCCTAAAGGGAAACCCCAGGTAAGGCCCTCCCATGCCTCCCTCCTCCTCGCCCCAGAGTGCTGAGCCGGGTCTGCCCGGGGTGGGGGCATGGGACGGGTGCCAGGGGCTCAGCTGCTGGAGGAAACGGGAGAGACGGCGGCGAGGCAGGGACCCAGGTGCGAACCCACACAGGTAGCAGGGCTGTGACTCAGCCATCTGAGAGAAAGTGCCAAGGTGCCCCAGCCGCCGGCACGGCATGGAGGGGCACGTGGCCGGGAGGGCTCTGGCAGGGAAAGCAAACAAGCCACCGGCCTCGCCGCTCACCAGCATTTTGCTCCAGCAGCTGTGCTTGGCCACCCTGGGGGTTGTTGGGGTGCAGGAGTGCTGAGCTTCCAATTTTAGCTCATTTTGTTTCCATGAGGGAAAGCACCTCTTTCTCTTGGAGACCCAAGAGGTGTGTGTACCCCAAAGCTTTTCCTCCCCTCAGGTCAGCCTAATGTCAGAGTCTGATGTGGCCCAACCATGGAGACCCCTTCTCCTTGTAGGCAACCTTCCCTCTTCCTGCCCTTTCTCTGCAAAGAGTTAAATCTTTCTCTTCAGTTCAGCACTTTTCCCCTCCCTCCTGCCCCCGGGATAATGTTTAACCGAGCCCATTGCTAATTAAATATCGATGACCTCAGGCAGGTTTTGTTATCGTCTGGAAACACCTGATGCATGTGTCACCAGCAGGAGTTTTTCTTGTCTCAAGTAYGCCGGCAACCCTTGAACTCACATTGGCTTTTCCCTTCCCACCCCGCCGCTGGCCGCCCCTGCCCCCGGGCACCGGCGCTGACAGTTGAGGCTTCGCTGGCTGTTGAGCGGCTCGTGTGGGCTCGTCATCGCCACTCCTAATTGCAGGGGACAAACACGGTGGGAAGGAAGACTGTATTCCTCCTCTCCCATCCCAAAGTGTGGCCATTGCTGCCCGCCATTCACTGCCAAGCAGGCTCAGCTTGAACTTGATGAACCTTCCTATTCTGGGCTGAACCTGTGCTTTCCCACCCCATGCGAGCATGGGGATGGCTTGGCTGGGAGCTCAGCTTTCCAAAATGTCTCCCAGACCTTCCCAGGGGAGTGGCAAAGCCCCACAAGGAGAGGGACGCCCTGTTTTCTCTTCTCCTGTCCCCCAGGGCAGACCTGGGGCAACACCACCGGGCTGAGCAAGCTGGAGCTGAAAACCTTCAAGGCTGAGAAGGAGCAAGGGATAGAGAAAAAGGGGGGCAAAAAAGCAAGCCAGAGAGAAAGGGTAGTCTGGGAGGGAGTTGGAGATGTTCTAGGAGGGCGTTATCCGAGACAAGATGGACTTTTACAGGGGCAGAGTCATATCCTAGATGGGTTTGGGACAACTGGGCCCCCCCAAGCTGGGTGCGTGGAAGCGGAGGGGACTCCTCGGGAATCGCACGGCAGTTGGGGTTTCCTGCCGGCTCCACCAGCCTTGCGAACAGCCTCTGAGTCTTGCTGCTCAAGGAGGTCTCTCAGCCCTTCAAAAATTCTCGGGGCTGGTTTTCTTTGCAGCAAAGAGCAGAGGTTCCGCTGACATCATTTTCACACTCCACGGTATAAATAGCCAACCTGAAAAACAAAGGAAAACTCTCCACGAAGCCCATGTAAGGCAGAGCTACAGTTGCACCATTTATTTATTCGCTCACCGTAGCTATTTCCTGCCTCTGTTGGTCAGAGACCTCCTGTGTTGGCCAAAAGTCAGCTTTTTCTCCCTTGCCAGGAATTTATGGATCAGCAGCACCGCTGGTAACCGGGGGGTTACAACCCCCTGGCCCTGGCAGGACAGACTCACACCTACGCTTGGCCTTGGTCCCACCAGTTGCTCCAAGGTCCTGGGCATCTACAGGGTAGGGCAGTGGTCATCTCCCCTTGGAGCGGCAAGGTCAGGGCTAAGGCTGGAGGGATCAGTAAGGCTGGAGGCAGTGTCCTGCTCCAGCTTTGCTATGCAAGGCTGGCATTTGCTGAGTGTTGCAGCAGGCAGGACTTCTTTGAGCTCCTCCATCTCCAGGACATCTCTTGCGCTGCACCATCTCCAAGACACCGGCAGCCCCAGTGGGAAGCAGATGCCCCATTAAAGTGGGGCATGGCAGTGTTGTTTCCAGGCCGTAAAGCCAGGGGGGATGTCACTCGGGTGGTTTTTGGCACCCAGAGCCAGTTTTTGCTGCCCCCCAAACTGCAGGTCCCTGGCGTGCGAGGCGAAGGGAGCACCCGGTTAGGGATGAGCGAGCACCTGCGAGGGGGGAGGGCGGCGCAGACACCCGCCCGTGCACGGACCCAGCTTGTTCAACAAGCCAGTGCGAGGCTACAGACGCGTCTTCTTCAGGCTCCAGCTGTGCTCCTGCTCTGCAGCTCCTTCCCAGCGCTTGTCGCTGCCTCCAGACCTGCCAGCAGATCGGTCCGTGCATGCGCTTCCTAGCTCGCTTCAGGCAACGTCAGCCGGGCTCGCTCAGGCCCCTTCTTTTCTTGCCTCAGCTGCACCGGCTGGCTTTGCACGAAGCGAAGCGGGCGATGCTTCCCCCCATGGCTCCACCAGCGTGCTGGGAGGATGGCAGCTCCTCGGCAGGGAGCGGTGGCTAGCAGCCAGGGATGGGACCTTCTCCAGAAGCACAGCTAGATCCAGATTTTGGGCCATGGGTGAGGGTTCCCCGAATTTCAGATCTGCATCTGGGATGCTAAGCAATCCCAGCTCTCCCTCGGGCATGCCTGGGGCAGATGGAGGGACACTCAGGTCCAAGGCTACTGCTGCACAGAAGCTCATTTGCAGGCATTATATCCCTCGGTCCTGCCTGCAAGCCAGAGCTGCCTTCATCTCTGCTCACGGATGAAGCTGTATCGCAGTTGCCCTTGGCTGCTCCCTGAAAACGCTCTGTCCCCTGGGGAATGGAGCTGGGTTGGGAAGTGTGCTCCCTGCTGCTCTGCTGACCACCGGTGGGGACGGGAGTTGTCGTGGGGACAGTCAGAGCTGCTTTGCCTGGCCACCATGGCCAAGGTGTGGGGATGGACAGACCTGCTGGCGGGCAGTGGGTCACCCAGGATTTCCCCTTTCTGGCTGCTCATTCCCTTGCCTGAAATCCTTCCCCATGCACCAGCAGCCCCAGGGACGGGGAAGAGGGGGTGCCCAAGGTTGTCGGGAGCTGGCCGGGGCCCCGGCTCGGTCTGGCTCCGGGGAGGGTCCCCTCCAGCGGACTGTCTCCTCGGTCATTGTTATCAGAGTAATTCTCCAGCAGCTCGAATCCTGTTTTTGTGCCGGTGTTGCCTGGCTCTACGGGAGCAAGGGGGGAGAGAGAAACACAGGAAACAGCAGCGACGGAAGCAGAATCATCTCCTGGAGGGAGCGAAGAGCCGCTGACGCCACCGAGGGGAACAAAGACGGAGATTCAGAAGGGCTTATGCATGGGCTTGTGCTGGAGATGGCCCGGACAAGTTGTCTCAGTCCCAGCTTACAGCACAGCTCCTGCCCCTCCGGCACGCTGCGCCTCCATCTCCCCCAGCCTGAGCCCCCCGCGCCGAGCTCTGGGTGCAAGGAGACCTGGGGAGCGCAGGGTGGGGAGAGGAGGCAGCTGTAAGCCAACACCGACGTTTTTGGCATGGAGAAGCCCTGGGGAGGGCAACCCAGGGGGATGTCCTCTATCCTGGCCCCAGCTGCTGGAGCTTCGGCTGGCGCGGCGGGGTGAGGGCGGCCGTGGGGATAGAGCAGCACGCAGCGGTGGCGTGGGCGCCAGCCTCGCCGCTGTCTCAAAGCTCCCCCTCCCGCCACCCCGAAATGCCAGGAGGGCTGTCCCCGCGCCCTGCGTGCACAACAGGCCCTCTGTCCCACAGGCACAAATGGAAACTTTGATTAAAAAGGCCAGAGGGCCTGGCTGCTGGTCTCACCCGGGGCCGGGAGGAGCGTGCAAGCCTCTGCCTTGCAGAGTCCCGAGCCGCCCCTGTCCACATCCCCATCCATGGCACCTTTCCGGTCCCAGGGAAGCCCCCACGCGCTTCCTCTCCTGAAGGTGTGGGTCAGCAGTGCCAAGGGCTCTTCCTTGGCTCCAGCCCCTCATCCTCAGGGAAGACCAGCCTCAATGGGACATGTGCCTGCATGGCTCTGGGGCAGGAAACCCGCTCTCCTGACACAGGGCAAAGCCCTTGGGTCTCCCAGCCCCTGGCCCTGCGGGATGTGGGTGTCCTGACCAGGCTGGGCTGAGGAGCTCGCTAAGCCCTGGCCTTGTGCGTAGCAGTGGAGAGCGATGACAGCGGTCGCAACCTTATCCTCAACACACTTGTGCTAAGTCCAGTCCCCGTACCCCTAATTCCAAGAAAAGGATGTGTACCACAGCTGCCTGCAGCGAAGACCCTCCTTTTCTGTGTTAGAGGGGGCAGCACTCACATCTCAGACCCTTCTGTGGCGGAGGAGCAAGAGCCTGTCCCAGCCCCATCAAACACAGACCCCCTCGGTCCATAACCCCATGCCCATGGCACTTGCACTGCCTGCTCCAGAGCCAGGGGAGAGCTCCCATCAGTGACACCGCGAGGCTCAGTGCTGCTGCGGGGCACCGCTGACGCCTGGGAGAGCACCAAGGACTGTGGAGCCATGTGGGGTGGCACTGCTGGGGGGAAGCTCACAGCACCCCTACCCCACTGCCTGCAGCAAGGGCAGAGTGGCCAGGATGCTACTGCTGCCGGGAATGTTGTTATTCCCAGGGTCTGCCTTCGTGAGCAGTGATTGTGGCTGGAACACGAGCACCAAAATGTCATCGGCCCCTTATCTGCAACATATCCGGGTCCTTTTGGTACCCACTCAGCCTCCAAAAATAGCCCCAGCAGAGCGAAAGAATACATCCCTAAAATAGCACCGCCACTCGGGCTTGCCAGCGCTGGAGCTGACACCTGGTCAAGTGCCCATCGTGGCTTTGCAGGGAGATTTCAGGCCTATTCTCCTGCGCTTTCCCAGCCTAAAATAGCAGCCGCGACCTCACCGTGCTGCAAGGCGAGCAGGTGCTTTGCAACCTCTGCCCAAAGCAGCGCTGGCTGCCGCCCAGCCACTCCGTGCCACCCCAGGGCACCACCGGCGATTGCCCTGTGTGGGTCCCAGGCAGGACTGCTGTGCCCACGCTGCCCACGCTGCCCGTGCCGGGGCAGGGAGGTGTGAAGCTGCGGAGCGCAGCGAGGGCCAGGTGAGTCACCCCGAGGGATGCAGCCAGCGATGCGGGAGGAGCGGTCCGGCTGGCCGCCTCTCCCGAAAAGGAGAGCTGCCGAGGAGGAAGCCAGGAGGAAGGAAGGCCTTGTTTGTCTGTTCCCAGAGCGGCACAGGAACTGCTATATGAGGAATTACCTGACCTCACTTACATCTCCGGATGCTTTTCACCAGCTTCACCCCCCTTCCTCGTTTGAGCCTCCCCCCAGCTCCTGCGATCTTGCCCTTCGCCGTGCTGCCGCTGCTGCTGCCTCTCCTCTGAGCTACCCCAGCACTGGCAGCTGGTTTCCACCAGGCTGCGAGTCCTCTTCCGCTTCCTTATGCTCCAGATTTATCCACACCTGCTCTTCCTCCTGGATGGACCACGTTCACTCCCCGTACGTGGATCCAGGAGCCCGGCTCTGCCTGGCAGGCAGGGCATGGCCACAGGGCTCTGCCGACCCGGGAAGGCAGGGAAAGCCGTAGTGGGTGGGGTGGTTTGTGGGCTTCCAGTTACAGGGAGGATGCTGCAGGTGTGGGGTGGCTTGTAGGATGCTCTGTGGGACCCCGCTGGGAAATTGGGGACTCAGGAAGAGGGAAATTGGGGCTCTGCATCTATCATTGACACATGTTGGCCTTTCGCAGCACATTCAGACCCTACATATGTCGTTTTGCTCCCTGCACAGCCCCTGCCTCATGCAGTGTCGCACAGCTGGACTTCTCGGCATCCGTGAAGGATGAGTGGATAAGACCATGACGCAAAGGTTTCATGCTCTTTGTGGACTATTGCTTCCTCTCTTGCCTGGCCCTTTAGAAGATCTGGGCAAAGATGTTTATGCAGAATACAAAAGGTTTAAGGATGTGTGTTGGATACTGAGGGATGGAGCCCGGCATGAGATAAATGCCAATCTGGAGGCAGGATCCAGCACTGCTGCTCTTCGTACTGAACAGCGTTTCCTGGGGCAGGTGGTGGAGGGGGATGAGGCTGCCGAGGACTGGAGGGCTTGGGAATCACAAAGCTAAGAGGCTCTCAGGGAGCAGGATACAGCCACGGGCTGGTGTGTCTTGGATGGAGGCACATTTTGCTGCAGAGCAGACCTGGGGCTGTCACGTGTGGCCAGGAGCAGGGCTAGGAAGGGAAACATGGAAAGGCACACAGAGGAAGGGGAGATAGGCAATGGCATGTGCTGTATGGAGGTTAGAGCAGGGATGTTCTTGGATCAGGAAAGGCTTCTCTTTCAGGGACCATGCTGGGAAGGGAGTAGATGCTCAGAGTACCTCCAGGGACAGAGGTGCCCCTAAAAGCAAGCTTGAAGACTAGACAGCAATGGAAATGGATTGCTGCCGTACACCAGGGAGAGCTAAGAAGGTAGGGAGTGGCAAAACCTCCCCACCCTGTGCAAAGCTTTGTTTTCCTCCAGGGAGGACCTGTTCAACCGGAGGCTCTCCAGTTCTTTGAAACCGCATAGTACCCCACCAACCCATGGTTAAATTAGGGACTGATACCCTTCCAGGCTGGGGCAGGAGGAGGAAGGGGGTGTATGAGCAAACATAGCACTCTCAAGGAGGCTAATTTCAAGACTGGGAAGGATCTTCTGAAATAACAGGTTATTTCTAGACTTAGGAAATGAACCAAGTAGCCCACTGGCCCAGAAGGGACCACGGGGAGGTCTCATATCTCTGAATTCAATAACCTGTTGAGCGAGCTGAGGTCACCACTCATTGCAGAGGACAGGAACTCCGGGAGAGGAAGAGGGGACCGGATGTTCGGCCAAAATACCTTAAGAAGTGATGTTAAGGATATCCCCTCTCCTCCAGAGCCAAGATGTGACGGTACCTCCCTGAGGCTCCATGGAGAGCGGTGGTGAGGGGGTCGCTTGCAGCAGGTGTTCCCAGGAGGGGATGCCCCACACCTCTTCCCACCTCCGCCGTTTCTCCTAGCCTTCCTCCACCTATAGTGCTTGTTTCCCCCTGCCCCCTATTTTTCATTTGGACACAAGAACTGGTGATTGAAACCTTCTAAGCCCAGGCAAACAAGATACACATGG
Source organism: Oceanodroma leucorhoa (assembly GCA_030449065.1). Taxonomy (NCBI): domain Eukaryota; kingdom Metazoa; phylum Chordata; class Aves; order Procellariiformes; genus Oceanodroma; species Oceanodroma leucorhoa. Next base: position 3,821,196 of record JASVER010000071.1, on the reverse strand, counting down.
GTCAGAACTGAGCAAGGAGTAGTGTAGTGGCAGAGGGGCAAGATTGCTGACCCAGGTGAGGCCACGGGGACAATGCGATGGGTTTTGGGAGGTTTGGAAGAGCAAACAGGCTGGTGTTACGGCAGCAGGAGAGGCAAGAGGCCAGCCTGAGGCCAGGCCTTTCTCATCTTTGAGAGACCTTACAGGCACATTAGCCTGTTCAATTCCACTGCTCATCTGAGCGGGAGTTTGCCATTGCTCAAGTCAGCTGCAAACCCCAGCGGTGCTTTCCCTGGGAGGTGGGGGGAAGCCCTGCCAGCGCGGAGATCACAAGTCCCAAGGGGACGTGCTCATGCTTCTTGGCCTGCCTCTGTCTTGCAGACAAGTCACGGCTGAAGGACTCAGGTCACCTTGTGCAGAGAAGGTGGTACAGCCCCTTAGGGTCCCTCCGGTCGCCCAACAGACAAATGTGACTGACTGAACTTTAAAATCCTCAGTGAACTGCYGATGTTTATTCAAAGAGAGGGGGATGTGGTCATGAGTGGGGATGTGGCAGAACACGAGTAGAGATGCACAGCTTTCCTGGTTCCTGGGAAAGGAAGCCACCATCTGTTACCAGAAAGAGGAATACCAATGGAAGAACAATTTAATTAGATAATGTATCTAATTAAGACAGGTGACAGGCTGCAAATTTCACTCCTGGAGAGACCTTTGGAGAGACCTGAAGCAAGGATGCTCCTGACCTTGTCCTTACAGCCAAGGCCAAGTGCCAGAGCAAGAAGAGGGGCTGCAGGTCCCCAGCACCCTCCTCCCGGCTCCCCAGTGCCTGACCCCACCGGCTGCCCTCCCATCTGTGGGGGAACAGATGAGAAATGGCCCCTCAGCGCGGCCAGCTGGCTGCGGCTCTGCGGGAGCTGGGCGCTTCTGAGCTCCTGCAGCCCTCGCTCCCTCTAAGTGCCCTCTCCTCCGCAGTGCTTGGATTTCTAGCCCTCCCCTCTGCTAGGGTGGAGGCGTGGTGTTTGCAGAGCAAGCCATGGATTGCAGCTTTCAGTGGCCAGGTGGGACACTTCTGCAGGCCTGGCTGGTCATCACCTGGGGATCATGCGAACCAGTAGCCAGACCACGTCGCCAAAAAAAAGCACCCCTTATCTAGGACCGAGGGATCCCACAGCAACAGGCCAGGTTATGTGCAAGCCTGCTTTCCCTTGCAAGTCAACATCTGCTGAAGGCCCAGTTTACTCAGGCTGTGCTTAATCCCGGCGGCTGCATCATTCTTCCCCTCTCCCCACCCCCTTTTTCCCCTGAAGAAATTTCTAAGAGATTTTTTTTTTTTTTAATTGGCATTGTCCATTTGATCCCTAGTTCCTAGCCAGGCAAAACAAGGCATGCATCTTACCGGAGACAGGATAGAGGACTCTTGGAGTTAATCGTTTTCTCCATTGTCTTTCAAATGTGTGCTGAGATGTCCGTAGCTGGGGGACCTATTGTGCTGCCTTCCTGCTTGTTTTTCCAACAGTCTCCAGTGAATAAAAGCAATGCAGGGCTTGTAATACACTTTCCATGACCTCTAATCTTGCTGTACGATCTATCTCAATTGCCAGGTCGCATACAGTATTCATTAACAGCGGTTCCACCTCCACCTCACCTACTTCTCCAAAACCCTCAAGTTTCCCTGGCTGGCTCCAGCTTCCCTCATCTGCACCACCATCTCCACTGCCCTCATCCATACCTTCTTCTCCCTCCTCCCTTCTTGCTGCTCTCCCAAATGGTCTGTCTTCCCCCTTTCCCCTGGGCATTTGGTCTCTGGAGGTGTTGGCACAGGGATGTGCTGTGGCAGGGAAGTGACTCTGATGCCGTTGAAGGCCTGTACCTTCAAGAGGATGCTTGCTGAGGACCATCTTACCTCCTCGTCCCACCACGAGTGGGTTGGGGTGATGCTGTGGCACCACTCGTGGTGGGACGAGGAGGTAGTAAGCTACCGGCATCGGCAGCACAACAGGGAGCCAAAGTAATGGCTGGAGGGGACTTCACGGCGGACAAAGACTGTGGGTTTGCCTTCCCACCCTGGCTATGAGCTCACTCTGCCGCGTGGGCTTGATGAGATTCCCAGATGCGGAGGCACACAATGAGGCAGGGAAACCCTTGTTCTCCTGCGGTTATTCCGCACGGCTCCTCTGGGAACGTTTGCCCTTCCTACCGCTTTCCTGCCACGCCGGAAGCCCTCAGGTGTCCCTCGGCTAGGACAGCCACCTGGGCTTTGAGGATGAGTCACCCCCTCTTCCCGCGCTCTCCTCAGCCTTCTCTTTGGCAAGGACCGGCAACAAACAGCAAGAATGAATCAGAGGCCAGGATGGCTGAGGGACCAGCAGCCTCTGGGCATCCCGGTATGTGTGTCCCAGCCACAGCACCACAGAGGACTGGGCACTGCCCATTGCAGAGTGGCACAGGCTGGTGACCCCAGGGGACAGAGAAATCTCCGAGTCATCTCACTGAAGCTGTACTCAACAGTCCCTGCCTAAAAGGACTGAATTCCAGCTGCGGTCTTGTCCAGCACTAAGGGAACATTCCCAGATCCTGCTCTGGACAGAGAAAGGATCCCTCTCCCTCGCCAAGGGTTTGTGCCCAGGCCAAGAATAAAACACCAGCTCCAAGCTTTGGCCTTCTTGCTCCATCATCCAGCCTTTTCTCCTTGTTTTTTCTCTTGTTTGCTTCTTCACACCAATGGGCCCTGGCCTGGATGTCTGTGCCCACCTTGAAGAGTTGGCAGGTTATTCCTCTTGAACTGCCAGAGCAAATGGCCAATCTCCCCACTGTTGGCAAGGGGGCATAGGCAGGAAGGTGTGGAGCTGGGGCACCACCACAGCCCAAATCTCCAGCCAAACTGTTCGTCAGTCACATCTGCTGAGGAGGCAACCAGCAAGCCCAGTCATGTTCTGGGATTCCCGAGCACTGCGCAGCTGAGCCTCTCTTGAGAAAATTGGCAACAGGCTGAGCCTCACTGGGTCCAACCGCTTGCAACTTTTCTGTCTTCTTCCCATCTCCCAGAGAGCTGCCACTGAGCCCATAACGTGCCTGTACCTCATTGTACCACATCGCTAGGATTGGTCACTGAAGGCATCACAGCCACAATAACATGGGCAATGGGACAGGCTTGGCAAGCAAGATTTTCTGGACTGTGTCATGCAGGGTAGGGGAAAAGGGGATCAGACTAAGGAGTCAGAGTGGTCATCTTTGGATTTAGAAAAGGCAGCTGGAAATCAGCTGCTTCTTCTGGAGATGGTTCAGGTAGTTACAGAAGGGACTCATGGTTTGGTAGGACTGCTCCTTTGGGCCTTTCTTCCCAGAGCTCTGCTCACGTCAAACCCACCACATCTGTGGAGGCAGGAGATGGACTCAAGGTCTCTAAGAATTAAGATCATGGCCTCACTAGGCAAAGCTTGCAGGAGCCTCTGCTGGGTGGTAGCTGGAAAGACCACCACCATGTCATGCAGCGGGAGGGCTCAAGGACATCAGGAGCCAGGAAGGACTGACTTTCTCAATGGTGTGCGCAGCCCACACTGGAGACAGCGTGGGCAGGCGTTCAGATGTTCCCTGCTCCCTCCCAGGTAGGTAGTGCCGCAATGAAACACTACTACAGAATATTTATTCTGCCATCTCTATCAGCCTTGGCTTTACTGTCCATAATCTCACTCCTCTTTTCCGAATCGCTCCTCAGGTTACAGCTCCTGATAGTAAACAACGAGGCATCGTGCAAGGGGACCCGAGGACACAGATCAGACAGGGGGGGAAGGAGAGGAGTGCATGGTTGGGCTGCTCCTGTGGGAGCGCACTGGAGAGGGTGGCAGGCGTGGGTGCATATCCCGGGGGGGTGGACGCAGGGGTGGCTGCAGCTGTCCCTTCTCATGCTGGCAGTTCAGTGTCCCGGTAAGCTGCCCGAGACTCGCTTTATCTCTGATGAAAGGCAAACAGAAAGGGGAAAGTGAGAAGGAATTCCTCATCCAAGAGGGCTCTTATCGCCTTTCCGCTTCCCTCGCCCCGGAGAGATACAGCAGCTCAATGCTCTGTTGTTCCTCAGGGGGCCTCTCCTCCCCTACCCCCGGCCGCATGGGGATGCGATGGGGGCTCCCGGCCACAGCACTCCCTGCCCCACAGCTCGCCAGGCACCCCTAAGCACATGCTCCCCGCCATGCCTGCACCTCTGGCCTCACCTGAGCGCCCACCACAGCGCCTTTGGGTTTTGCACCCCTCATCAAACACACCAGAGACCCCCCAGGGAATAGAGAGCCGTTTGCTTTGCTTTGGGGGTACCACGGTTTCATGCCAGTCCCAGCACACGCTCAGCTGGGTAGCCAGCGCGGGCAGTGCATGGTGGCCCCAGCCACGTGACGGTGATATAACTCACCGCAACCTTGATCAGCGTCATGTAACTGAGGCCGAGAAACAAATCTCAGGCTCTTATCAGCCCTGCAGTGAGTTGCAGCACACTTACACAGCGACCAAAGTCAATTAAATCTCCGGTGGAAGCAGAGCGGGTCGAGCTTGCTGGCTGAGGATGGGAGGAGGTAGCCGCAGGTGGTTAGATGCCCCTATAGCAGCGAGGTCCTCAAGGGCAGGCAGAAGAGCTGAAATAGTCTGTGCCATCGCATGCACGACAGGCAGAGATGGCGGAGACCCGTGYTCCATTCTGGCGGCAGCAGGAAGAAACTGCTGGTCAACATGATCATGAAATCTTAAGGCTCTTTCCACCCATCCATGTAAGAAGAGTACTTGGGAAAGATTTTACGCAGCATGCCAGCTGCCAGAAATGGCGAAGCTATTGATCATCAGGTTACAGAGCTACAGCATAAAATCATGTGAATCCAAAGAGTGAACAGATGGCCAGCCTGAGTGGGGATGAAATTATTTTGTTGCAGAACTGACAAGCAGCTCGATTCAGTGTTAGTGCAAGAACCGGATTTGATTTGGCAGAGAAGACAGGGTGCTTGCAAGGCTTGGTAGTGCCACATTTATTCAGCTCTTGGATTTTTATTCATCCTGAGGTTGTTTCGCTCTAGTTAGGGATGCACTCTCAACTCACTCAGCTGTGGTTTGATGCAGTTGCCCAAATATTGGTATCCAGTTTCATTTTAGATGCAGTAGCGTATCCTGCCTGGCCTCCAGCTGCTACTCCAGACGAGTGTTGGTCTCCAGTAAGTCCCATGGCAGATCTGCCAGCCCCCTTCATGTGTCTCAGATACCCTAAGACATCTCAAATGGCTCTAAACAACTCAGTTTTGGCAACAGGATCCCAGGTTATGGATATATTGAAGAAAATACTTAATTTTGCTGCTGGGTCCTTTTCTGATAGCGCTTTGGGGCTTTTAGGTAGCACAGACAAACCTCTGAAGAAGTGGTCGTAGGGCAATCAAAATAAAAGGGTCTGTTCAGCACCGGGACGGGAGACAAAATTTTTGTAGAGCCAAAGTCCAAGAGAGTGCAAGTATTTCCACTCTCTTTTCTCATGCTGGAGGTTGCAAGGACCCTTCTCTCGGTAACTGASGTCTCTCGCAGAAGCATGTCTCTGAAGGTCTTGAGAATTTAGAAATGCCTGTGGCTGATGTGCTGATTTGGAATAAAATTGACCAGAAATCATAACTGGAGTATAAAGAAGAAACTGGCCAAAGAGAGGAACTCTGACCCAAATAGCAGCAGCCACCAAAGCTCCTTGCAGAGTCAAGCCCAGCAAAGGCAGAGGGATATTCGTAGCTAAGAACAGTCCATTCTCAGAGCTGTCTCATTTTGGTACCACTAAAGTAGGACGCCTGGGAAAGTCCCCTTATTTTTTCGTTGAAGAGGAGCCGGTGCCAACATAAAGAAGCCTGGCAGAACGCAAGGGCAGGTTTAAGCAGGTTCAGCCAGGGGAAGTCAGGCTCTGGAGGCTTCACCAGCTCGGTGCAAGCAGCGCTGCACAGTCTGCTCTCCCGGGGTCTCCTGCTGGCAGCGTGCTTTGGTGGACCTCCTTTTGCAGGCAGAGTTTGGAAAAGTAGCTCTGCCTTCACCCCCTTAGTCCCTGCCTGGCAGAGAAAGGACAGGGAGAAGGTTGGGAGGCGATATTTTGGGAAGAAGGATCCCAAAACGGAGGAGCCTCCTGGAGATTTGCAGACATATCCAGGGGCACAGCAAGGTTCCACAGGGTCTGGGGCAAAACCCAGGTCTGTGATCTTTCCTAAATGAGGATGTCTCATAACGTAATGAGCCAGGCCTCTCTCAACGGGTACCCGGGGGCAAACTCCTCTCACTTTTCTTTCTCCCCTGCCGCCCTGCCCACCCTCCAGCTCATCCTGGGCATGTTAAATGAATTAAAATTAAATGCATCTCTAATTTATCTCCATTCTATTCTCCCCGGAGAATGATTGTCCCAGGGTGATCCCTCTGATAATGAGAAGAGAACTGCTTTCGAAAATTAAAAAATACTTGTTATAGAAACCCCAAAACTAAATGCCCTGAGATTAACAAGGAGGCTAAAAACCCCGGTGAATGCAAATTTGCAGAGATTAGCAGCTGTTCACATGCAAGATGATCACCCAATGGCATATGCTTCCAGAGCATTGACTAAAGCCCTACAGAACTATGAACAGATTAGGAAAAAATGCTGGCAATTGCTTTGACTTTGTGAGTGGTTTCATGGATATCCTCGCAGGCAGGAATTGGTGGAGGCAGACGCCCACCCTGGGCTGGTAGAAGCCGTGTTACAGAAACCAGGGTGGGATTCATGGCCCAGACATCTGATCGTGAAATTGGAGGAATATTTGTTAGTGGAATTCCAGTGTGTTTTCCAGAGAGAGGGGATGAGGGGAAAGGAAATGACTGCCAGAATGGCTCCAGCCCCACTTCTTTGTGGAGCTTCAGTAATAAGCACAAAATGACCCACTGCTAACAGGCTGGGGAGAGAAGGTCTCACTGAACAGGCGTAAAAATCCCCAGCACTGCGTACACAGCACCTCGTTGGGACGATAAAGGCGATGGGATCCCGTGCAAAGGACATTCCTTCATTATGTCACACAGCACAAGGTCAGACATACTAAATCACAGCACTTGTCTGGGGACTGAGACGTGTAAGAGGAGACTAGATGATGTCTGTGGTAGGTGTGGTGCTAAAGACATTAAAGCCCTGCAAGTGCTGCGCTCAAGATGGGAAGAAAAGAAAAGCGCAGCCAGTTATGGGAAAAGCAGATTGCCTAGGAAAGCCTTGAGCTTTCTGGTGTTAGATGCTTCCCAACAAGGGTCCATGTGCTGCCCACACAAACACAAGCTTAACCCTGTGGAAATCGTCCGATTCCTCACTACGTACAGACTCAAAACTTCCCCCAAGCAGGAGGCAACCCAGACCTCCTCCGATGTCCTTGCCCCTTCCATCCCCTCAGTCCCTTCTGCCCTTTGCCCCCGCTTCCCTTCCCCGTGATCAGTTGTTCCAGCAGCAGCCTCCACGCTCGCTGCCGTCTGCGTGCCTGGCTTGGGTGACCTTTCCCCAGGACAATGGCTGCTATTGAATCTGGGCAGGCATAGCCGGCGATGACACGGAGCTGCAGACTTAACGGTCCCATGGCTGCAAAGAGGGTCCTGCCCAGCACAGCTGGGAGCGGAGGAGGCTGGCCTGGGAAAAAGGCTTCGGCCACGAGCCTGCCTTTCATTGCACTCGGTGGCTCATGCGTCACACGGATGGCTCCGTGGTTAGATACGCTTCTTAGCCCATTTAGTCCCACTGCGAGGTGCCAGAGCCTCAGCACTGAAAATTAAAGTCCATAACATGACTTCAGGAGCTTACAGTGGTGGTAAATACCTTCCCATGTGCCCACACACCATAACAACTTTGCTAGGGAAAAAATMATCTCAAATAGTTTTGGAGAGATGGTTACTTTGATTCACCGAGTCCTTTGTGGCTGGGGTACCATGACAGGGTAGTCGTCCTTTAGTAGACACTTATAATGCAGAGCCTTGTGGACGTGGAACTAGAAAGCAGGGACCGATTTATCAACTAAACCCCACTACTGGCCCTCTCCGCAGGGCTTGGGGTGTCTACTTCCCCACATCTGCCATGGGCTAACAATTCCTCCCTGTCTCACCAGGGAAAATAAATGAGTCAGTGCACACACAGAAATTGCAAGATGGAAATTGATATCTGAATGCTGTGATGATGAATATTACTATTGTTGCTATTATTGCTAGTGCCAGACAGGACTAAAGGATCTGTTCTGTATAATTCATGCTCCCTCCCCCCAGCCCCTTCCAGTGTGCCCACATTTTTACAGAAACATCAGTCCGAGTTGGGCATTTCTACCCAGCACCACTTCTCGGCAAAAATCACAGGTCTTTATGATTCAGAGCCCATTGCTGCATCCCTCCTTAGAGCTAGAGCAGGACCAGAGAACACCCCATTGCCGCCAGCTCCTGACGCGCCCAGTTCCTCAGCAGAAGGAGGCCAGCATCACTCCAGATCTGGGATGCAGTAAAGGTGCAAATGAGGGGGACGCCTGCTCCTTTAGCGTGCCAGCTTGAACATAAAAGGCAGAGGGAAAGACTCTTCTAGCCCCACCATGAGCTAAGCTGCAACCTCTCAATCCAGAAGAAGAGGCAGGAAAACAAATACACAGTATTAATATACTGAAGTCTTTAGATTGGTAGTTTCCATCAGTCCTAAAGGCAAAAAATGTCTCTGGAAACATGTAGAGTCAGGAAGGAACCTCAGGGCAAACCTCGAATGAGGAAAGGCACCACATTAGAAAAATACACTGATTAGTCGAGCATCAGCAGGTTTTAAAAGGTGCTCCCCATGCCTGGTTAAGCTGGCAGTCAGAGTGGCCCTGCACTAGCTCTGTTCCCGGGTAGAAAAGCTCCTGAAGGAAGGAAGCAGCCTCCCTCCAAATCCATTGATTTATTCTGAGCCACACAGCCAGGTCACCCCCCCGACCATCAGCGAACCAGCCTGTCTGGGGCCAGCAAACACCTTGCCAAGCTCTCACGCCTTTACCAGCCACTGCCCCGTTATCTGCTGGTGCCCTGGGGGCTTGCTGTCTGTTGGGTAAGAGAAATCCCAATTACACAATCCCACCTCTCCCTCCCCCTCTTCCTACAGTCCTCATCCTCAGTGAGGGTTGTGAGTGTCCCTGCACACACACGTGCAGGAAGGTTTAAAGGTCTGTACCAACCAGCCCTCTCCCCGCAGGCCACTCCAGCCCAAGTTCCCACACATGTCCTTGGGAATGTGCCTCCCTCGGAGCAGATAACAGATACCCGGGATTTGCTTTGTCCACTGGGATGGTTTCCCTGCAGAGGGGGGAGAAAAGGGGGGTTAATTCAGGGTTTCATTAACCTAACAGTTGATTGCAACAGAAACTTGTCCTATATAGGAATTGTGTCAGGAAATAGGCTGAGGAGGAGGGGGAGAAGACAGTGGGTTACAGCAACTCTGCCGCTTCTTCCAGCATCGCTTCCTTCAGCCGAGGCCCAGAAGAATGGAGCAGCTCGTGTGGGTTTGGCTCCCAGCTCCAGGCTTGTCAAACTCCATGTGGGCAAGGAAAAGGCAAAGCTGTGCTGTGGCACATGCCCGCCTCACACAAGAAACACAGATGATCCCACACACACGGATATGGGAACACACACGAGTCCATAGACAACTTCTGGGCCATTTGCAAGGCATCCATTCCCATGCAAGAAATTATATGACACAAGTCTCCCTGTACACACTTATGTGGCCTTCTGGAGATGTATGGAGCATCCCTTGAGTGGAGGCAGAGCCATAGATACATACATCCCACATAGCCGTAGGGATGCTCCCCAGCATGAAGAGAGAGAGGGTCTTGGAGTGAGTGGTTTCAGGATTGGTTTCCACTGGTCTAAGCTGCTGCTGCCAGCAAAAGGGCTGGTGCCTCCATCCGGGCCGTGCCTTCTTCAGCTTCCTACGTCAGCACAAGAGAGGAGGTGGCAGGGTGGTAAGTTGGAGCTGATCCGGCTGAAAACGATCCCAGGAAAACGAACAAACCAGGAAAAAAAGAGGGAATGCACAGCTGGAGGGAGAGGGGARAAGGCAGGAAAGCCACTTTCTCCGGAAGATTTTTTCCAAGCAGCTTGTGCCAATTTTTAAACCACACCCTCAGTCGCAGACAGAGATGTAAATACGTCTGTTCCCAAGCAGAGCCACATCACGGGGACACCCCTCCTCCCCAAAAGCACTCTCTTGGCTGCCCCGCGTGGCCACGGCCAGCCGGGCTGGGGGAGGAGGGCAGGAGGGGGGTTTTGCTCAGGACCTTCTGGAAGGCCCTGGGAGCAGCTCTGGGAACGTGTAAGAGCTGCAGAGGTGGAAGGAGGAACAGGGGAAGGAAGGAAGGAGCTATTGTCACCGGAGAGGGCTTTGTGCGACTGGCATTGCTGAGATTCCCGCAGCCCCGGCAGCCCCGCAGAGGCTCCCGCCAGGAGCGAGCACAGGGGAAGGAGAAAGAGAGGCCAGACAGGTTGACAAGAGGGGCTGCGCCATTCCTGGAGCTGTGTTTTCTCGAGATAAGTCTGACCTATTCGCAGTCACTCCGGAGCAGCGGCAGAAGCCGGCCTTTACGTCTGACTTGACCTTCTATTGTGGCTCAGACACTGGAGGAGATTAAGGCAGTAATCAAACAACTCCCAAAATTTGAGGCATACCTGGCATGGGGCCGGGGTGATGCAGAGAAGCCCAGACTTGTCAACAACTGCCAGGTCCAAAACAGCCAGTCTGGCATSTCCTGTCTTGGATCCATGCCAAGCAGATTGACTTGGGAGGCTGGCGTGTCCAGAGGGGTCTAACTCACAGCATATGCATCCAGTGACCATTGATCCCAAAATCCTGTAGGACACCTCTCAGAGCAAGACCAAACCACCTGGATCAATGGCCTGGAGTCAAGTCCAAGTCGATGTGGCAGATGAACATGCCAGAAGCATCCAGCACGCTATTATTTTCTGCTTAGTTAAGACAAGTCCAGGTTCGGGCCATAAATAACTGGGGGGGGGTGAGGAGAATGAGAAGAAGGATGGCAGAAAGATTGAGATGTGGCAAAGGTACTACAATCCATGTTTCAAGTATCCCTGGTTGGCTGCTTCAGTGGAAAGGACGAGGTCTTGTTGCACCTTGGACCACATGTCTCTTCTCAAACTAGGGAGTGGTGGTTGTACAGGACATGCATGCGATGAACTCCTCTGTCTCCTGCTGCCCACACAAATATCTTGGCAGGTTGGCGGGAGGGGGGGAAGGGGATGTGTGCTCCTTCATCACTTCTGGACCTTAGGGACCAGGGCAGTCAGCCCAGCACCTTTCCTCAAAAAAGAAGACAGGAGAAGAAAAGTAATGCCTTCAGGGAATCCCTTCAGGGGGAGCATGAAGAAAACAAAGTATTTTGCATGTTTTAATCAAATTTTCATCAGAGGTGTGATCGGGAGACTGTATGCCCTCGCCGTGCCTCAGGCTGATGAACGCACGCGCTGTGTTAGACAATCCCAATGCGGTGACGACAGTCCTCTGCCGGCGTTGGCAGCGCTGCCCGCAGCGCGGTGCGCATGAGTGGTCCGGGCAGTGCAAGGCTGCGGGGAGCTCCCGGGCCACGTCCGCCCTGCGTGAGGTCGGGAGAGTTGCCCTGGAGTGGCACATGGCCAATGCATGGGAAAGGGCTGGTCTTTGGGTGCAGACGGTGAAGACCTGCAGGCTGGGCTTGACTTCAAGTCCAGCAAGAACTTGAGACGGCTGATATTAAAAAAAAAAAAAAAAAGTTTTTTTAACAACAAGAAAGCATCCTTGGGTCCCAGCTGGATCCAAGGGCCTGCGAGACGTGAGGGTATATCTGTACCACACTCCCCTCCTTTATCGGGATTTTTCCATTCTCTGAGGTATCTCAACCCTCCCTCTGCCCAAGATAATGGAGAGGCAGCCAAAATGGCATTTTAAACTTTTGGCTCCCTCTACCAACAATTGGACAAAGCAAAGAGGCAGGATGGGAGAAACGGGCTTTCTGGAAACTTCTGTTAGATGGAGAGGGGTCACACCCCCTTCAATAGAGATTGGAGTCGGGGGTCATTTTACATCTGCCTTTAATGAAGAATGGTGGGAAGGGAAATTTAGCTCCGATGAGCTAATTAAATATATATATAATTTCCACTCTGTTAGCAAGGAAAAAAAAGCCTTGGAGCAGCTGCTAGGTCATTGTTTGCAAATTTAAAAATAAAAGTTTCTTGGCATAGATTTCAGAGATGGAGGCAGTATCTAGCGTTGTCATTCCAGAGGGAAAGGGAGAGCGAGCGAAAGAAGGATGAGGCCAGGCAAGGATAGTTCAGCTTGACTACGTGTTGCTCAGGTGTGTCTTGGCTTTCGAGCCTCTTTTCCCTCTGGCTGGTTTAGGTAATCAACATCCTGCCCAGATGGTGAGCCTCACCAGGGACAGATTTACAGGCCCCACGCCCTGAAGAGCTGGGAATGTCCTACCATGGGGATGGCTAATGCTTGGCAGTGCCCTGAGCACGTTGGTGGGGCTTAATGGCCCCAACCAGGCTCACCTGGGACCACCATTCCTCTGCCCAGGGGCTCCATTTAAGCTTAGGTCCAGGTACCTGCTTCTGGCCTGAGCTATGTTCTAGGTGTATCTGTGCCTGGCCTTGTCCCCGGCTGTCCTGGTTTCCTGACTGGTTGTCCCAGAGGGACTTCAGACCTCAGCTGGTGGTAGCTTTCTCTCCAGGATGCACCTTGGACCTACACTTCAGCCTTGTTTCCAGCCCTGTCTCCTGTTGCTCCTGACCAGACCTTGCCTCTTCTAGGGCTGTGACTGAAATCTGTCCCTGTTGTCACCTTGGCAGTGCTGATTGCCTGTGGGACCGCACTGGGGTTGTGCTTGGCCCTGGGCCGGTCCCCTGTGTGGGGCAGCCCTGCTCCTGCAGCTTGCTGGCCGTGAGCCGAGGTCTCTCCAGTCCTGAGCTGCGCATGATGGAGCCTGGTCCTCGGGCTGTGCGGGACCTGGCCCCATGCCTCCTCCTCGGGTGAAGGCCATGGACCTTGCACTCCAATGCTCCCACAGCAACCCTAGGGCACTACTGCATCCCTCCTTCTGTCCCTGCAGCTCCTCAGCGCTGGCTGTCCCATGCCACCTACCACTACCTGGCCTCTCCACAGTGGGGGCTTGGAACTCCTCCCCATGTCTGCCTGCCTCTGGGACCCCTTTTTCATCTCTATGTCTCTGAAGCAGATTCATGTCCCCACCCTGCTTCCAGGTTATGATCCCAACCTGGCTCCAAGTCCCCTGTCCCCACACTGTGACCCTGCTGTGGTTCTGTGCCACCATCCTGACCCATCTCCATGTTTCTGCCCCGGCTGTCTGTCACCCAACCAACAGCAGCCAGGGCATTTCACAAGGAGCCGTCCATCGAGCCCAGACCTCTCACACCAAAGTGTGAGAACATACCTTGATGGTTGTCAGGACCCTGAGTGCATTACTGGGCCTTATCTGTCCTGGCCAACCTCACCTGGGACTTGCACCCAGACATCCTCATGGCCCAGGAGCTCCATTTAACCCCATCTATGGTGTAGGTGTGCCCATGCCCAGTCCTGTCTCCTGCTGTCCTGGCTTACTGACTGGTTTTCCTAGATGGACTCTAGACCCACTTTGTAGGTTGCTTCATCTCCAGTCCCATCTCTGTCTCTGCTCAGGTACTGAGGGACTGTACCTGGATCAGCGGGGTCACCATCTGGGCTAGAGTCACTCCCGGCTCCTGWCTTGTCCTCTCTTGTGGAGCAGCCCTGTTCTTGCTGCTCCCTCGCACTGGTGACAAGCCAGACCATGGTAGGAGGCCTCATCTCCAGTGGCCTCGATGCTGGTTTTTCCCTTCCCACCCTGCTGCATCCATTAGCCTGATGCTTTCTGGCAGCAGCTGCATGTGGAACAGGAGACCTGAACTTTTCCATTCCCCAGTCTCCAGCACTGCCAATCCCTCTGAGCTGGGAACGGGCATTAAACTCCCTCTCCACCAACAAATGGCTCCTGGCTCTCCCTTTCGCTTCTTGAGCCCCACGTGCTCTTCACCCTGGCTGAGAGGGAAGGACGGGGGACATTCCCCTCTGCCCCAGCGAGTCCAGCCCCACTCGGTTTCTCTGCCTGCTCACACGATGTCAGCCAGGGCTGTGGTGACTCTCCCCCTCCCTGTGAGCACTTAGTGCTGCTCCTTCCCCGCTCCTATCCCACCGATGGCTCTGGCACACTTGGTGTGCTGTCCTTGGCACACATGAGCGTCATTCCAAAGAGCCTGCCCCCAAACTCTTGGCAAAAGGGAAATTAATAATAATAATTTTTAAAAAGACTCATAATCCACTCCCCCACCCCCAGTTACGCAGCCAGGGAAAGAAAGCGAAGCGTGGGAGAGCCTGGCTGGCCTCAAAGCCCTGCTCCACCTGCTCACCGACTCAGCCATCAAGCCAGGGAGGAGGCTCTCGGGAGACACTGTTCAAAACCGAAGGAGGGCAGGAGGAGTTTTCCTTGCTTTTGAGGCAGTCTCCCAGCCTATCTGCCTGGATCCCRCCATCGGAAAGGACCTCTGCACCTCCAGACACCCCGCAGATGTGCTGGCAAGCTCSAGTTAGCTCCTGGTGTCCGTCCTTGTACAGAAAATACTGCTGACCCACGCTCCCCTTTCCACTGACACTGAGCGGTGTGGTCAATACTCACAGTCTAGGCTTTTTTTCCTCTCCAGGAGCAAGACAGAAAGGCTTCCCGCATGTCCACTTAAGACAAGTCTGTTCGTCAAGAGGTGTTGGCTCCCTCCTCACTGTGGTTATGGGAAGGCTTTTTTGTTTAAAGAGGAAAACAAATGAATAGATTCCCCTGACACCTAGTCTTATCAGGCACGAACCCAAGGGAGTCCCTTGTTTAAACATCAGGAGTACATTGCTAGATAACACCCCTCCTCTCCCTCCCCTCTTGGCTTTTTTTCGGCTGGGCTGGGCTTTTTTCTGCCTCTATCTGCTCTTTCTGAGCTGCTTGCTTCTTGCCAGACCTGCTCGGGGAAAGTGGGAGGACAGTGAGGGTCCTACAAGCCAGGGCTTCTGGACTGGAACGGGGGCAGCGCAGCTCCAAGGACTTGCTGTGGCAGAGCTGGAGGCGAGGATGCTGTGAGCAGGTGGAAACATCTGGACAGAGTGTTTGGGACACGTCAGGGCCAGGACATGAGGAGACTGAAGTGGGAGAGAAAGTTCCCTCTCTCTTGACCTTAGGTTTCCCTCTCCTCTCTGCACATCTAAGCCGGTGAGGCAAAAAACGGTGTGCTCTCCTCCTCCCTGCCCTACAAAAATAGAGACTAGAGTCAAACTTGGAATTCCCCTCTGTCTCATCACTGGGGAGACAGGGTCTTGGTGGTGATCTCACCCCATCAGAAACCTTTCTGTGCACAAGGCTAGCGAGCAATGAAGAGGGAGGCTGGGGAGGAGGAGGGGAGTCATGGCAGGAAACCAAGAACACATCAGACACTCTAAATTTAGATCTTTTTATTCAGCTCGGACAATATTCCTTGATTTCTCATTGTTCGGGAGAGGGCAGAGGGCAGGGGATCTATTGAAAGGCTTTGTCCTGAGAGATGCCACTTTGTCTGGGTATATGGGGGCGGAGGAGTCACAGATTGGGTCGGTCTGGTGTGGRTGAGAGGTTCGTGTCCCACTGCTCCAAATGGCCTTGGGATGGGGTGGTGGGTGAGCATCTCTGAGCAGCCCTGGTACCTGCGAGGCAGAGCTCGGGGCTCCCCTCAACCCCACACACCCACCRCCATCCGCGGTCAGGGCGGCGGTAAGGACTGGCACATGGGCCCCTCGGTGAGCACCCGTGGCCGGCGAGCGGCACCTTTGCTTTGGGGCAGGTCCCCATGCCAGCGGGGCGTCAGACACAGGGCGTGTAGGATAAATACACACCCGCTCTATACGTCTCGCTGCCTTTCCGGCATCGCAGCTCAAAGTCTATTTTTAAACTCCCTCCTTTATTACACAGGCCAGCAGATAGCGATGGCCTGCCTCCCGCCGTGCCAGGGAGCAGGGTGTCCTCCACACCGCGCGGGGGGCACCCTGCCTGGGGACGGGGACAGGGCACATGGTGGGCTATAGGCACGAACCCGCTCGTCTTCCCCATCGCAGGCTCAGGCCACGGCGGGTGCAGGCAAACCGGGGTGCCTGGCTGCGTTTGTGCTGTTGCAAACCAGCTGCTGGCTACGCCGGCACATGGGTGCCGCAGGGTATTTCGTCCCGCTGTATCAATGGGATGCCAGTTTTGGTCAGGGACCGTGGCWTACGGCAGGTAAATAAGCTGAGGGTTGGGCGCAGCATCACCAAATCCGCCCACCGCTGGTGTCGGCGCAACCAAATCGTCGCGGGCGGGAGGACCAGCTCTCATGGGTAGTGCACACGGGGCTTTCCACCTCGGCCGATGCCCTGACCCCCAGCAGCAGTGTTTAGAGTGGGTTTTGCTCTGCCATGTGAGCAGTGATAGCCGATGGGGGGCGGGGGGGGAGAGCCGCTTGCTTTTGGTTTTCGACCCTCATCTTCATTTCACATCATGAGTCATGTTACGTTCTGAGCTGAGTAACTGCTGGGGCTATTTTTACTCCAGCTCAGCAAGCTTCCTTCCCTCTGCTGCCACCGCCACCGCCGCTCGCTGTGGACCCAGGGGCAAAGGATGGGGAGACGGTGAGTGGCAGAGGCCGAGGGCAGGGGAAGCGGTGTTTGGGGTGGTGTCAGTGGAAAGGGGGACCGCTGCCCACCTAATCAATTTGGAAACAAAAATAGTATATGCCTCTTGAAAAACAACAGATGACCTTCGATGTGTGGTGTATTCACACAGACACATACGTATATATTTATTATACTGGGAGAGGTGAAGGGGGGAGGGAGAGAAATTCCTTTCGAGTGCTATTCACCAGTCTGGAAAAATAAAGAAGGAAAGCAGAACATTTTTTCCTTTCATCAAAACAGGAAAGAGAGGGGGAATGGGGTGGGGAGCAGATCCATAGACATAATGGATGGTTGCCAGAGTAAGGAAATTGTTCCCTTCTACCCTAAACTTGGGGGTTGGGGGGGGGGGGGAGAAATACATGGTGGCGTGAGCAGGGAAGGCTGCATCCCCTCCTCCCAACCTGGTGCAGGAACGTGTATGCACACGGGAAAGCGCTGGGAAATCAGTCCTCCCAGCTTTGCCTTCTCTCTTTGAATCCTGCTCAAGCTGCACATCCGCAGAGATGTGAAATGCCTTTGCCTTCTCCTTCACCCCAAAGCGCGGGGCAGCAAGCTGCGGCCGGCGTGAGCCCTCTCCCTCTATGCCGTTGTCAGGGGCTGTGCTCTGCCCTCTGCATGCTTCTGTGCACTCGTCCCCCTTCCCCATCTTCTCCTCTCTGCCAGGTTTCTGCCAGGAATGGGTGAAATGAAGGAGGTGGTAAGGGGCTGGGGGAATCCCTCTGCCAAGGAGAGACAGGCAGAGGGGGGGTTCCTGGAGGAAGCCTGGCAGGTCCCATCAAATGCCTGCTCCCCAGGTGACACCTTCCCTTTCCCCTGGAGCCAGTTACTCTGTGAAGGCTTTACTCATCCTTGGAAAGCATTTTCCCTGCCAGCACCAGGGGCGAGAAGGCGAATTATGCAAGCCCTGGGCACCCCGAGGCTCTGCCTTTCTCCAGCACCAGATATAAACACCAGGCTCCCTGCCTGTCTCTGTCTCCTTCCTTTGGTCTCTCTTCTCCTTTCCTCCTTTCTTCCTCCATTAGACCAAACTCAGTCGTTAGGAAGTCGGGGCAGCTCCCACGGCGGTAGCCTCTGGGGCAAATGGTGTAAACAGCAGTGTAAGCTACGTACGATGACTCTGTTCTGATCACTTGGGTTGGGATAAACCTCACACAACCGGGCGGTGTGGCGTAAAACCGATGCGCCCACAGAACAGGCCTCCTGGTGTAAACTAGGCATAAAACTTACTCTAGGTGCTTCATTTCAGTGTCACGGCTGCTCCCCTCCATTGACGGCTGTGGCAGCCCTGCGGAGTAGGCGTAGGGATTGCTCATCGTTCTCCTGAACTTAGAGACCAGAGCGGGAGCAACACCTAAGTTAGATACCTTGAGTGGGCGGGCTGACTACACGTTGGCTGTCAACACCTCCTAATTTCTTTCCATTGATTGTTTTTCAAAATAGGACTCATCATGGAGAGGCTGAGACATCTCAGCTGTTCAGACTGAGTCTTGCTTTCCATTGTAAGCCCTGTTTTTCTTCCTGCTGTTTCACAATTCTCTCCCCCCTCTAAAAAAAAGTTAAAAAAAAAAAAAAAGAAGATATCACCCCTCACATCATGCCTCTGTGGATCGTTGGTGGCTAGTAGATCATTTTTTCCACCGACATGAGATGAGGGGAGAGCAGCCTTGCAGCAAGGAACTGCCTATTGTCCTCGGACACGTGTTGCCCTCCTCCCTAGTGATAAGAAAATAACCGAGGAGATGAGTTCAGCTGTTCACAGGTTAGAAAGCTGTAGTGGTGGTGAAAGTGTTTTAATAAGAAACCCTGCTACAGGCTCTTATGAAATCTCTGTTTTTGTTGCGGTTTGTCTGCAGGGCCACTGCCAGCTAGCACAGTTGCGACCGGACCTTGTCAAGTCGTGATGTTCTAATGGGACATTTTTACGGTCCAGCTGCTTCATGTAGCCTCGAAATTCTTCCCACCATACGCAATGGTGGTTTCAAACTTATCCTGTGATATCTGGGACACTGATAGCCCCGCAGGCCACTACACCCACTCCACAGGCCAGGTGAGGGGAAGATAGAGTTGTCCCCATTAGATTTAGGGGATAAATGACAAGCTAATTTCACAAAAGCAAGACAATCAAAGGAGCACCCGCCTGGCTCAAGGCACAGCAGTTTTAAGTGCGTGTGCCCTTATTGAACTCAACGCCACTGAGACTGGCCCGGCCTTTAGTGAGTCTAAAGACCTCTGTCTTAAAAGCAGAAAGAGTAAGGAAAAGCAACTGAAGCCTGAGCGGCTTGAATATCATTTTGCTCTATTTCCAGGCAGTCATAGGTAGATGATTAGTCAAATTCCAAACATCCTCTTCCTTGCTGTCTGGAGGTTCAACAGGGATTAGCTTTTTGTTTCTGACGTTGAGCTTCTGAAATCCACCCGGCATCATCCACATGAAAATAAATAACTCTATTTCTATCCCAGCTTGCATGTAATGTAGCCGGATATTTAAAAAAAAAAAAAAAAACACACCACACATAGCCCCCCCAAAACCAGGCCCTGCAGCAGCTCTTGTTGCTACTGAGCAAGAAATTTGCAGCAGTCCCTGCTAGCTTACTGCTGAGTCCTTCTCCTCTCCGGCGGTGATATCTGTCCCTGCTGAGGAGTTTAATCAACCCTCCCACACGCAGGCTGTTCTCTCCTGGCCAGGCAGCCACTATGGCGTGGGGGACACCCTACACAGCTTGAACAAGGTGGTGTGAAGGTGGTGGAGCCACGCCAGATTATTCGAGGCCGGAGATCTTCAAAGGGCAMCTGAGCCTCCATTTACCCCTTATGAACTTTAAACAGGTAATGGAGTCATGGACATTTGGGACCCAGCTGCCCTCAGCTCCCTCTACACAGATAGAAGGACTTCCAGAAGCTGGTTTGCCCATCCCAAATCTTTGGCTTTCCCCCCGCTGACCGCCAAGGAGTCCAGGGCTAAGGCGTTCCTTTGGCCAGTGCCATCTGGAGCGAGGTGAGATGGACCCAGGCCCTTTTAAAACATTTTTTTTGAGCGTCCTACAGATTTCAGAAAGAGTTTCAGCGCTCAGGTAGACGTTAGAGTAGTAGCTCCACCCTGCCAGGGGGTCAGAGACAAATTGTCATCACGTGAAATGGCTGGTACGCTGCTGGCGGGCCAGGATGGAGAATGAGGGGAATTCTAAGAACGTCCTGAGGAATTTGGGGTGGGACAGGGCTAGCATGGCTGGAGCATCTAAGGTAAAGTCCTGTTAAGGTCTCTGGTGGTGGAAATGAGCAAAGGTATGCTTTGCATTCACAATTCCTCCCACTTGAGCTCCAAAATTGGGACCAAGCCACTTCAGACTCAGTTCGAGGGACTCCCAGGACACTCCTTATCTCTACACTCATGCACCTCAGATGGCCCGGGCTTTGGAGCTAGCATGGCTCTGACGAACTCTGCCCCTGTGGGGAAATCTGCCCCCTCTTCTTCTGGGTCAGGGTGAAGTGCAGTGATCCCTCTTGACCCAAGAGCACCTTGACATGCTGCCCTACCATAAGACCTTTCATTTTATGTTTGAGTTATCTGTCTCTGTGATGGGAGGAGCAGAGGAGCTATGCTATTTTAAGAAAGCTATGGAGGACCCCCAGTCCTCCTTGTGTCCCTGTGCTTCCTGACCAACATCCACATCCGTGAGACCAAAGTCAGGTCTGGGGGTGTAGCTAGCGAAGCTGGGAGGTGTTGTCAGATACTTACTACAGAAGAGCATTTGGTGGGCTACCTGCTGCTCAGTTCTGGTAGCTGCACCTCGTACGCGGACACTTTGGATGGTGCATACGYGAGTGCTGGTGCAAGACCATGTGTTTTAGAGAGGGTTGGCTGCATGAGACTCGCAGGCACCTAGATAGTCTAGGGAAGCATGTGTGATGCTGTGAGATGAGGCCACTAGTATGCCAGTGGGTGTATGTATGTGAGAAAGGAAGAGAGAGGGGGAGAGTGAGGGAGAACACATGGATGCCCAGGGATGTGTGAATGAGACAAAATTTGCACGTAGCTGTGCATGCGAGAGGCTCGAATAGAAGCATGTGTGCGTAGCATAGAAAAAGCAGGGAAGATGCTTGGGATTCAGAGCGAACGCCTGCCGAGTGCCTGCGGTGCATGACGGTGCAGGAATGTATCGGTGGATACGAGCCTGCACAAAGATGGTGCAGAAACCCCTCCTGGTCGTATCCAGAGTGTGCTTTGCGAGTGTGCAACTCCGCACCGGGAGATCACTCGTACGTACATGAGAGGGCGTGCGTACGGGTGTTTTTTCAATAGGATATGACTCTTTCTTGAACTCACCTGTTAGCAGCCTTCCCCTCCCCAGCCCTCTCGCCCCCCCAGCAAATATCTGCTTGCTTAATTTCCCTTCAGATGTTTATTATATCGTGGAGATAATCATGCAGCAAAATACCTCCCGGTGCCACGAGCAACACCAGATTGTCTTGTAGCAACGTTTAAATTTCTCTGGCTTTTTTTTTTTTCCCCTGCACACAAAGAGATGTAAGATATTAAAGCCGTCTCTCTCCCTGGCGCTAGTGGTGTAGCAGGGCAGGGAAGAAGGCGAGTGGAGCTTAGAGAAACGGGCTCCAGACTGCAACAGTGAGAACCTGGGGCCAAAAAAATAACAAACTACTGTGCCGGGAACTCCTCTCTTCTTATCTCTTGCTGTGGAGGAAGGAATTTCTGTCCCCATTCCTCACGCGATATTAAAGCCACATTATACAGATTACTACAGCATTAGTCATTTTTAATTAATTTATCATTTAAATTAACACACTTTTTATTTTGTCAGCAATGGACTGCTACTCCCTCACTAGATTTTTCGCCTTGATACCCAGCCAAGAGGAGGATGGCAAGTTATGCTCCACCCATCTCCTCTCCTCTCCTTTATAAAAGGAGCAGCACGAGTGCCAGTTTAGTCTCTCTTGCAGCTTGCAGACTAAAATAAAGACCCATCGGCTCGCTCGCCTCCCCTTCAATTTTACCTTTTCTGTCTTTTTTTTTTTCTTTCTTGTTGCAACAGAGCGCGGGAGGCAGTAGCGGCTCCGCTCTGAGGCTTGTCAAGGCTCAGCGCACGCACGCACACACACACACACACACACGCAACCCAGAGGGAAAACATTTGCTCTCACCTGTCTTCAAACCCAAAGCAAACCTCACGTCCAAGCAAACTGCCAACACTTCGAACGAGAAGGCACCCAAGCCAGAATTTAATGTAAAGGGAAGAAATTCAGTGTGCAGTAGCAACTTTTCGCTACAAAGCAAGCAGGCATAAGGAAGAGAAGGAGCATTTTAAGAAAAGGACACCTTAAGGAAGAAGATTTTATTTTTTGGATTTCATACCAAACTTTGGAAAAGTTTTTTTTAATTATTATTTTGTGCACCTTTTTCTAAGAACATTGAGTCGTTGTTACCTGTATGTAAAATCTTTTACATATACATATTTTTAAAAGGAAGAAAATCAAGAGGAAAAATAGCATGTGGACCTCCTAGCAAAAGGCAATACTGAAGCATCCCTTGTGGCGAGAGGGACGCAGACTCTGGATGCGTATAATTTCGAGGGACTGCATTTTTTTTCCACCGGGCTTATGAGATAGCACAGAGGCAGGCGAGTCACCGAGAATCACTTCTGTCCCCCTCACCACCACCACCTCTTCTTCCAAGGGCTCCTGCAACTCTCCCACCAGCAGCCCGGCTCGGAGGGGAAATGGGGACGCGCGGCGCCCTCGATGCCTGAGGCCGGCCGGCCGCGGGGCTTCTGCGGGAAGCGCTTCCCTCCCGGGGCTCACCGTCCATGTGTCCGCAGCCGGCGGGGCCTGAAGTCGGGATGAATTTCGGCGTGGTCTTCGCGTTCATCCTCTCCCTGCCTCTGGCCCGCCTGGAGGTGAGTTTCCGTCGCCGGCAGCGGGCGGTGCTGCCGAGCTGCGAGCCCCGGAGCTGGTGGGGGGAGACCGGTGGCGGCGGCGGCGCCTCCCGCCCCGCAGGTGCGGCGGGGTGAAGCCCGGGGTGGCCGGGGGGGAGCGGAGCTGCGCGGCGGGGGCGAAGAGCCCGGGGCGGGCGGCGGCTTTCCTGCCCCTTTCTGAGAGAAGGGCTCCGCAGGGGCGCGGGCGCGCTAATGGCGGCCAGAGCCGGCCGCCCCCGGCCCTGAGGGGGAGCGACCGTTGGGGCCGGTTTCCTGCCTCGCGGCGGGGGCTGCCCTCCCTCAGGAGGGGTCGTCTGCCCTCCGGACGGGCCCCGCCGGGGAGGCTTCGCGTGAAAATAAACCCACCCCCGTGTATGTCCCAGGCTGGAGTCAGCGCCAGGCTGGTGGGGGAGACCGGGCTGAAGCGGTCCCTGGTTAATGCGGGAGCAGGGGTGCTGCTGGGGAGCCCCGGGGAGCCCGCAGCCTCCGGCCCCGCCGGCAGCTTCGTCCAGTGGCTGTCACCCCGGGGCGCGGCACCAGATGGTGGCTCCACCGAGCTCGTTCCCTCCGGTTATTTTGGCATCTGGGCAGCATGTGCGAGGCAGGGACCGAGGCCCGGTTGCCACCTCCAGAGTAATGCACGGCGTGAAACCCAACCTGGCATCACCAAGGGGCCCATGGAGAAAGGGCGGGGGGGGGGCTTTGAAAGATGCAAGGAAGGGGGCAGCGTGGCTAGAGACACTGACACTGGGGTGGCAGTTATTCAGTAAGGTCAAAGCCTCTTTTCCTCCTGAACCATGATTGAGGAAGAGGAGCCCCTGGCCCCCAAATCCTTTGACCTCTGCTGTCACATTTCATCATCTGATCGTGTGCAGATTGAGGGGATCAGAAAGCCCCCCAGCATTTACCCACAGCGCTCGGTTCCCTGTTCAGCTCTATCCAAAGTGACACTACTCATGGGTTGTATCTGCAGCTGGGGGTTGTCAGGGGCAGGAAATATCTTTCCACCAAAACTTTCCTCCCTTTGCATTATTTCTTTCTCTTCCTTCCTCATTTTCAGGCAGTCCCTCTTGTGGGTGGCAGGGAAGGGGTTGGGTGCAAAGCATCACATCACCTCCTTCTGGGCCCATTTTGCCCTTGCCCAAGCCACAAAGGGAAGCAGTTAGAACTGTGGGCTGCCCAGTGGTTATGTTTGTTTTGGGCAGAGGATGGTATTTCCTCTGTGGGTGGCTCAGATCTCTTTCTGCCATGCAACGTGAAACATCAGCTATGGTTGGTGCTGAGGAAGAGTGAAGATGGAAGTGTCTGATCCCAGGGGGCTGTTATTCTGTGCTGTAATCACATTAAAAGACTGCACAGCTCTCTGACAGCCTAGTAGGGTTAGAGTTTGGGAATTCTGGGTCTAGGTTTCTTGGGAGGAATCATGATATTCATCATTTTATGACCAGAGAACCGAGAAGGTTTCTGCTTGGGTAGATGCTTCTGCCTGCAGCCAGTCCCCACATCTACTTTAAGGGCAGTGTGTTGCACCTCTGCACCAGGCGCATACAACATGACTCCTACCAGGCTGCTGAACCACAGTCATCCTCTGAACAGGAGGCTTGCACCTCCTCCCCAGCTCTGCCAGAGAAAGTAGATGGGGAACAGTAGCTCCMTCTGATCAGCAGAGGCCTGAGCCGGGAGATGGAGCCTCCTGAGTCCCTCTCCCTCTTTGAGCACACCCATCTGGAGCTGGAGGGCCCTGGAGCTCTTCCAGCGGGAGGGAGTACAAGCCTCAGCGGGAAGGTATTTGCCAGTTGGGAAGCGAGGATGCTAAGCTGATTTGCATTTGCCCCTCGGGCTGTAATAGTTGCCTTGCAACATTTACAGAGATGGGCTGAGCCCAGCGTGGTTGTGCTGGGGTGAAGCCCCACTGACAGGGCTTTCTGGAATTCCTGAGGAATGGGGTGCGGCTGGGTGCTTGCTTATAACCTCAGCCCAGCTCTCCATCGCATCTTCCTGGTGCAAGGCTCCGGGGCTCTTCCTGAGTCTTCCTAGCATGAAGCTGTGACAAGGACAAAGCAGTGGAAGCCGGGATGGATGACATGTCTGGGGTGAGCTCGTGGAAGGAGCCAGGCGAGTCGTCCCTGCCTCTCTCTCACCATCAGCTGATGCGCAGCAGCAGGAGAGAATGACAGTGGTTCCTGCGCTGTTTCCAGTGCTGCTGGTACACAACCGGCCCCAGGGGTGGAAATGCCTCCAGCCCTCGCAGGGAGGAGTGGGGGGAGCATGGAGGAGCAGGGTGGAGCAGCGGAGTCCCCCTTGAAATGGGAAAAGGGTGGGTAGGTCTGGCTGTATTTTAGGAACGTGGGCTAGATCAAACGTTAAGTTTGATTCTTTTAAGAGAGAAAAACGTAAGCTGCCGTCCCACGTGGAAGGGGCTCATGTGAGGAGGGTTGTGCCTGCTGCGGGAAGAGGCACACGTGGTCCTCTGGCAGGTGGATTTTGGGGTCTGTCTGTAGCCAGGAGGGTGCTGGAAGGGTGGAAGCCCTGCGCCAGGGGAGCAAGAGCCCTCTGGGGTTCAGCGGGCCGGTGGCAGGTGCTGCTGGTCTTGCTCTCTGCCAGGGAATGCAGTGGAGTCTCCCCTCTGGGTCCTCACGTCAGCTTCAGAAGGAATTAAAAAATGCTGTTTGTTTGGGTTATTTTGCCTGGCTGATCACTCAAGACACTGCTGCCAAGATCCCCTGCTGCAGTCGGTGTGGAGGTGCTCAGGAAAGTCCTCCTCTCCTGGGCAGAGGAGCAGATAGCTGGGTGCTTCCCTGCCCTGGACTGGTGCTGCTGCTACCCTTCTGTCCTTCCGTGTGCAGTCATACGTGGGTGTGTAGACACACCATCTCAAAAAAGAGGACTGGAGGAGTCCTCCTCACCTTAGGAGTATCCTTGGCTGGTTTCTTTGAGCCCTGAGGGTCTGTCTTCCCTGCCAGTTGCACAATCTTTGCTCCCTCCTCCTTTGTATCTGCTGTGCTACCAAGAGAGACACACCTTCAGGCAAGACTCTGAAACCTTGCCTGTGAATAGCCGGAGGGAGGACCGAGAGCACAGCCCTGCATATGCCCTGCGCCGCCTCGGCAGCGGCTGATTGCAAGGGGACCTTTCAGCATCCCTGGTGCTCAAAAGCATATGTTGGCAGAAAGCTCCAGAAGCAGGGGGTGGTGGCGTTAGGGAGGAGGCTGATTTTGGGACAGTGTGTGCGTGGGGAGCGGGGACAGGGCAGTGTCCTGTTTGCAGGGCATTGCTGCATGTGCATCGGTTTGCAGCGGCCAAACAGTGCTGCTGACACGGGAGGAGGGAGGCAAAGCTGACGCACCGAGAGGCCCCGGCATCACATCCGCAGCGCAGAGTGGCTGCCAGGCAGGCAGGGCCCCTGCCCAGGTGCTCTGCAGCCTTGTCTCAGGTGTGCCGTGGCTCTCGCCCCACAAGCTGGGAGAAGGGGAGGGGACGTCCCTGCCAGGGGACTGGCAGAGTGGGGGGTGCCCCTGCGGTTCTGGGGAGAGCCAGGCACTGGGGGCAGAGGGAGGGAGGGAAGAACAAACTTACTTTCTTCTAGGAATTCAGGGCCTCGCAGGAATACGAGGCCAGGCCTTGGGGCACTTGACAGCCAGCCAAGACTCCATTGAGACAAAAGTCTTCTTTGATCTGCCATGCAGTTAAAAAAGGAGATTGTTAACCTGTGTTAGACAAATAACTCCAAAGGAGCTGCGAAGCAGGAAAAGCATGAGCTGCTTGGGCTGGTCTGTTGAGGATCCCACCTCCTGCAATGCTCCTCCACCTTCTGACCCATGGGATCAGGTGGAGGTGGCTGGTGGACCTCTGCTTCCCTGTGTCCCATTCCCACCAAGTGCCCTGAGCCCGAGTGTGTGCAGTGCCCCAATCTCAGAGCTTCCCAAGCATAGGGCTGGGATGGGGGCCAGAGGCATGGCTGTTCCCAGTCACAGACCCCAAAGGGAGCAAGGACAAGCTGTGCAGCTCGGGTCTGTGTAGCTGCTCTTAGGCCAGCCTTGGACATGG
Organism: Oceanodroma leucorhoa; assembly: GCA_030449065.1. Classification (NCBI taxonomy): domain Eukaryota; kingdom Metazoa; phylum Chordata; class Aves; order Procellariiformes; genus Oceanodroma; species Oceanodroma leucorhoa. The sequence goes on along the minus strand of JASVER010000071.1, from coordinate 3,794,493 downwards.
TTCTGTGGCACAAGAGGAAAGTGAGGAGCTTCACAGGCTTGCGGTTGTCACTGGCAGAGCTGCCTCACAAACCCCAGGGAGGAGGACAGTATTATGAGCCATGTGGGCTGATGATACACCGTAGCCATGCTGATAGTATCTGCAACAAGAAAAAATTGGCACCTAAAACTGCTGCTGTGAGCAGGGAGTGGAGCTTCTTCCTACAGGCAGTCCCCAGCAATCCAGCTCCTGAGGGCCTGCATTTGCAACCCCTGATTCATATCTCTTCCCCCTGCTCAGTTAGCAAGGTGACACCTCCCAGCTCTCTTCCAAAGTCGCAGAGTCTTGTAACACCTGCCCACGCTCTCCCCCAGCAAGTGCCGGAGTTTAAAATAAAGTTCCATTTCCTACATGTATTAAGTGTCAGGAAGGACCAGGGGCATCCGTGCACAGCAGCATTTGTACACAAATGCATTTGGCTGACAGGTGCAAACATTAAAAAGCCTGAAATTTCACCACCCAGCGCTGAGCTCTGGATGCAAGTACTGGGAATTGCAAATGATCCCTTTTCCAGTAAACGTGTGTGGTGCAAGGCAGGGAAGTGCTGCAGAGCCTCTCCGGCACTGGGCTGTTGGTCCCACTCTTCCTCACGCAGCAGGAGTTGTCAGAAGGCATCTTCATTTCGCAGCTATTCAGTGATCCCTGAATTATACAAGTCTCTCTCTTGCTGTGCATTCATCACTGATGCTGCTTCTCTCTCCCTCGGAGACTGAGGAAGTAATGCCTGGGGATGTAAAATCTGCTTTTTGCTGCAGGCCAACAGCCAGATCTGTGGTGAGATGTGACAGTGACAGGGACGGAGCGGGGCAGAGAAGCTCGATCTGACTCGAGCTCTCTGGTGAGTCTGGCTGCAGAGGTTTAAGACACTAGTGTTGTCTGCTCTGCAGCTATCCCAGGAGGTTTCTGCCCTGTGACTTCGGCTGCAGCAGCCTTCAAGCCACTGTGTCCTAGTTTAAGTTACAGTATTAGAGGGTGGGCTGGCAGGGCTGAGGAGGGAGCACTCCTATTGCCCTGTTAGTAGAGGCGAAGGGCGGGTGGCCAAGGGACAGGCACATGTGGGAGGGTGCCAGGCTCAAGCAGCCATGAAAAAGTGGCTGCAGGTTTGGGCTAAAGTCCTCAAGGTTTAAAAGCCAACGTTTAACCACCTGCCTGGCGGTTTTCCTCGACTCCAAGCGGAAGGGAAATGTTCTGCACTGAACACAGGCASGGAGGGAATAGCTGTACACTGGAAGGACCACACGCATGCCACCAACTGCCCATAAAAACGCACATGAAAATCCCACGAGCCAAGTTCTCCTCTCAGTTACAGGGGCATGTGTAGGGCTGTGGCTGAGACGGCATCCAGCACCCGGCTGAAAGAGCAGCTTTTCCGCATGAGTAGCCCTGAATGAAGAGAGCTAGGAGCTAAGCAAACACTTTGGCCAGTACTTTCCTCCGTCTCTTTTTCTAGTCTTTCGGAAGTATCTTTTAATCAGTGCTTGCTTTCCCACACCGCTCCTTTGTAGTCTTGTTAAAGTGCTGTCACTGGGGCCCATTCAAGCCTGGTGCCAGAGTAAAATTCCCAAGAGATTGATGGCGTTGCACCTGCCTGCACAAACCCTGAATTTGGCCCATCGTCTGATGTCTATAAACCTGCTTACTTAAGKTTTTTTGGCACTGGCATGCAATGACATCCAAACTCCCATGTGTTTCTTCATCCAAATCAGCCTTAGCCCACCGCTTCGAACAGCCTTTCGTGTCTTCCCTGCAGCGTTTGTGGTTTCGCCACGGGCTCATGCCGGAGCAGCCTCAGCTGCGAAGGTCAATCTTCCTCTCCAACCCCCACCTTTTTTTTTTTTTAAAGAGTATGCAAATGATGTATATTATTGGACCGCTGTGGTTTGAAAACACACGCGCACGCACACGCATATACACACGATAACTGACAAAGCCCGTGAGGGAGTTTCATAACAGAGGGAAATATTGGGAAGGTTTTATCTGATAGCGTAAGGGAAGTCTGTTAAAACGCCTTTACTGCAGGCAGCAGGAATGAGAGGCCACCTGGAGAAGTCATACAGCACCAGAGAAGGAAGCCTTGCTGGCTGCTTGCATAGCGTTCGGGGCTCTGCTGCGCAGCCCGGGCATTTTTTGGCTTTTTCAGTCTCCTGATCGCTTTGTGAGAGGCAGCGAGAGGGATGCTCGCTCTTTTGCTCAGGTTTCAGGCTCTTCACGAAGAGCATGTCTTTGCATTTTACTGGTTCTGTCGTGCCTCTTCCATGCTCCTTCAATTCCCCCCACTCCCACTCTGTGACACAGTCAGTATTTGCAGATCACCTCTCTAACACTTGTTTCTCCCCTTCTTTTCTTTTTGTCATCTGGCAGGGGGACCCCATACCCGAAGACATTTATGAGATTTTGGGTGGCAGCTCAGTGCGCTCCATCAGCGACCTCCAGCGTGCCCTGCGGATAGACTCCGTAGGTAAATCTCCTCTTCACCAAACACTCCTTTATTTTTTTCTTAACTCTTTGAGAGGGAGGGAGGGGATATTCTGTTTTCCAGCAGGCACACTATCAACAGACCTCACTATAAATATAGGAACCGTTCAGGAGCTATTTACACACCTAGCCCCCCTGAAACCTGTGGGAGTTAGGCAGCTAGATGCCTTTTTAGATCTCCTCCTACCTGCCTGGTCTATCGAGGGACACTGGCTTCCAAAAATGATAGGAGATGGGCAAGGTGAGTGGAAGGAACTGAGGTCAGCACTTTTCACCCTGGGAGATGCACAGGCAGCAGGGCTTGAACTGGCCAAGGATTGGTGGAGATGGAGAAATGGAGGTGGAAATAGGGTGATAGAGAAGGAAAGGGCTGAGTGGGTTCTCAGGTTTAGCATCCGCAAAAGGCCACGGGCTCCCAGAGGCTCTTAGGATGAGAGCAGCAGAGCACGTGTCCGTGGGTGAGATACAGGACAGGGGCTAAGTCAGGGTAGCATCGCTTCACCTCCTGCCTGTAGATAAGAGCTCCGGGGGCTGCAGTGCCTCGGGGTCACTTGGCCAGGGCTGAGCGCAGCGAGCGGCGGGAGCGGCGAAGCGTGGAGGGGTCGGCACGTGTGGGAATTGGAGCACGCGCCACGGCGGCTGGGCTGGCCCAGGAATTTATTTATAAACGGTCTCTTCAGAGCAAATTCCTTTCTATTCTAACCCTGCTCCCGCCCGTCGTCCCCTGGCCCCCCCAGCTCGCCTTCTCTCTCGTGTTTTGTCTGTTTGGAGCTTTGTAATCCTTGCCGAGACACTATCTACGGGGGAACAGAATTTCCTGCTTTTGTTTCCTATGCCAGTCCAACCACTGGCGCAGTCTCAAAAGCATTCCCGCTGCCTTTCAAAACGGCCCTGGAGGGGCAGGGGGGGGGAAAGCGAGGGGGAGGGCACCAGCTGCGTTCAGCTATTGTTTGCCTTAGAAAGAGGCGACGAGGCTCCCCACCACCACCACGGCCGCTCCCTGCCCTCACCAGTTCCCTCCTCCTTGTCCACGAGCCACACAATGGGGCAACTTCCAAAATTAGCTGTGCTGGATTGTCCCAGGCTGGTTCCCCCGCCCCAACTGTCTTCAGTCCTGACCCGGGGTGTAGAAGGACAACCTGGGGGAGGGAGGGACCTGTTTTTCAATAGGAGATTTGTTTCGAGTCAACAGTTGTTGCTATTTC
>JASVER010000071.1:3759678-3790729 GCA_030449065.1 Oceanodroma leucorhoa | reverse complement strand
CACCTCTCTCCTCTCATCAACTCAACCTCTGCGCAAAAGGCAGCCCCCACCCTCGTTTGATAAAATGCCAGGCGGCGCAGGATGGAGGGGTGGGGAAGGAGCGGCTGAGAAGATGCGTGCAGTCTGTCATGTCCCGGTGTCTAAGGAACAGATACATCTCTATTGCAGTTACTAACCACCCTCACGGTTAAGAAATAAAATGGGCTTCTCTTGTTGGCTGGAAAAGCCCAGGGATATGGGAGAAGGCTGCAGAGCTTTGAGTCACTGGTTTCACTTCAGGTCCCGGGTGGGAAACGCTGGTCAGAGAAACAGAAAATGGTGCTGTGAAGCTGTCTCTTTGTTGTGCCCTGTGGCTCTCATCTGCTCCCAGGTAGTGACAGAGGGGCATCACCATTTGCTTGCCCTGTGTGGAGTTAGTGTATTAGCAAATAAGTGTATTAGCAAAATAATCCCAAAGTGGCTGGGGCTATTATTTCCTGTGCTGTCCATGCCCCATGTATGTGTCACAGCTGCTGCCCTCCGCTGACTGCACAGGAAGCCAGGATTAGGCAGCTCCAGGAGGCAGGTGAGCTGAGATACTGCTCTCCTGACCTTACACGCTACTGTAGACCCTAACTGTGGCTGCCCACAAAGCAGGCGTGACCATCTAAGCCAGTCATCCAGACACCCTCGGTAACCCCCTGGAGAGCTACATGCCCTTCTAGAGCGTGATCCACCAGATCTCATGTTGGGTGTCTGCCTCAGGGCAAGATGAATGGTGTCCTAGAATTGGTCACGCCACTCCAGCCGCTTTAAAGGGTGTCTGTCTGTCCACCTCATGTGTAGATGTTGACTGCTCAGGCACATGATTCCTGCCTTGTGAGTACAGCCAGTGTGTGCACCCATCCCAAATCCTTCAGCAATTGCTTCAGAGCTGAGTGGAGAGCAAAGTCCCTGCTCCCCCCTGCACTAGAGCAGGACTGAGGAAGAGGGATGGGACATGATAGGTATGGGAAGTCTGCTCCACCGCACATCTGATAAACAGAGATCTTCCACTGGCCCCAAATTCCCTTTAAGAAAATTGCTCCCTTGATGCTGACGTCCATTCAGCTTCCTTCAGCTGCTAAAGCGGGTGAGAGAAGGAAAGAGCTGTGGCTGGGTGGGAGCTATCTCTGAGTGCGGCCATTGTCCGGAGCTCAGGAGGGGCTGCATACTGGAGTGCTCCGTGGGGATTATGGGCATTTCTCTATTCAGCGCTTCCTATGGGAAAAAGCAGTGGGGTGGGAGGGAACTGCTCAGGGCTGGCCTGAATGCTATCTGCCTTCCTCTCCTATCGCTGACTGAACTACCTCCAGATCCTGCAGCTTACCTTAGAGTAGTATATGGGAAAAGGAATTTTAACTTTATTTTTCTATTCTTCTGTCATAAAACTGACTCTAACCTAGAGTGGCTGCGGTGGGTTGGGAGAGAGAAAGCAAGCACCCCAGCTCCCACCCATCCTCCCCTTCACCTGCACCCTCACACCCCAACTCTCCCAGTCCCAAGTCATCCCAGCAAGGTACCTCAGTGTTACATACCAAACTTTCTGCTGGTCCCATCTGGTCTTTGATCCTCCTTGCCATATCCTGGTCTCAGCCAGCTGATCTGGATCCCTCTGCTACTCCTCTCTGACACCAGCAAGCCCTGCCATAGGCCTTGTCATTCTTGAGCTGTAGTTTTCCTCTCCCAGACCTGGCTGGGACGCCTCTTTCACGATAGGCTTGTTGCTTTGAACTGCCTAGCCTGAGCAAAGAGCAAACCTAGAGTCTCTGTGCTCCAACACAGCTGTGACCTTGCTGGTAGTTACACCTAGCGTGACGTACAGAGGCCATGGCTTATCCCACGTCTCTGCACTTTGCCTGGTGAGCAGAGCACAAGTGCCACCCATCTTCCCCTGCCTCTACCCGGTGCTACTAGGTCATATCTTTCCTTTTGCAGAGGAGGATAGCTCGAGCCTGGACCTGAATGCAACGCAGACTGGTCAAAACCCCGTGGCCCTGTCTCGAGAGCGACGAAGCCTAGGTGAGTCGGGGGTGTTGCACCTTGTGATTGTTGGGACACTCACCTGAGCTGCTGTGAGTGGGTGTAGATGCATGTCTGAGATACCTGTGTGGGGGCAGAGATTACAGTGCGCATCAATGTGTAGACAGATGAGAAGGAGGGTCTGGGCCTTGTGTAGGAGCTGGGTGTTACACCCCAGGAGGGCAGGAGAGGGAGTCTGGAGCTCTGCAAGCTGCTCTGCTTTAAATCCCGCTGGTGCTCATTTGCTCTAAAGAAGTGTTACCTCCTGCTTAGGACTGCTGCTGCAGTAAGAAGCATCATTTTACTGGGGCCTCCTTCACAGGGCGCGGCTCTGTCCAGGGGGGGAGCTGGAGGGGTGGGAGAAGGAGAAAGAGCATGTGTGCGCGTGTGAGAGCCGTGTGGGGTCTTTCTCTTCCAGTAGAGGTGGCTGCGGTGGGTTGGTAACAGCTGCAAAGCCCATTTCATCCCCCCTTCTTCTCTTGGCCCTCCATAGATGCTCTGGCAGCAGCAGAGCCAGCTGTCCTTGCGGAGTGCAAGACGCGGGCGGTGGTCTTTGAAATCTCCCGCAACATGGTGGACAGCACCAATGCCAACTTTGTGGTGTGGCCGCCCTGCGTGGAGGTGCAGCGCTGCTCCGGGTGTTGCAACAACCGCAACGTGCAGTGTCGCCCCACGCAGATTCGTGTCCGGCACGTCCAGGTAAAGGAGATGCCTCCTGCTGCTCCCTCCTCCCACAGCCCACCTCCGTCCCTACCCCCCAAAACCAAAACCACAGCGGATCTCAGGTGCAAGGCTCACACAGCTGTCTGTTCCCTTGCACCCCCTCTGCAGTCACGTCTTCTGCATTAGCCACGCAGCGCTGCAGCCTCTGGCRGGGTGACGTCCGTGCCAGCTGCTGRGAGGGCTGGTGCTGTCCAGCAGCTGGGGACTGTCACCATAACAGAGCTACAGGGCACCGTCCCCAGCTGCAGCTCCACGCTGCGGCTATTTCTGTGGCTGGAGGCRGCCTTGTCTGCTGTGTTAGAGCAGAAGAAACAGGACGCTTTCATCGCGCAACTGTTTTGATGCAAAAAGAGAAGGGCTTGCAATGTCAGTCTCCATGCTGCTGCTGYAGCTTCTTCCCAAGACAGGCACTGGAGCAGCTTCTCCTCTTTCTCAGCCCCACAGTTACCTCCTGACCCACTCCAGCAGCAAGCAGACACCTGATGGCTAACCTCTTGCTCTGATCCTGCCCTACTCACAGCTACCAGTGATCTCCTCACAGCTTCCTCCCAGACAGCTTGTTTAAAAATAATACTCATCCCGTACTAATCCTCTGCCTGAACCGTAAGAGACTCCCTCAGGCAGGCAGCAGAGGTTGGCTGGGAGAGRTTGTATTCACACAGCCCTTTTCATCAGGAAATTCCTTTCTCAGAAAAGCCAGGCTGAATGAGGGAAAAATGGGGGGGGAGCAGGAGTTGTTTTTGTGGAAAAAACAAGTGAGAGGTCAAAAGCCAGCCTGAAAAAGTGACCTGGAAATGGTTTCTTTGAGGACAGAGGTCTCTCTATTGTTTGGCTGGAAGTGTTTGTCTAGCGAGCAGCGTGTGGTCTGAAGCGTGTGGAGTGGGCTTTCAAGGAAAGATAAACAGCCTGGCTGCTTCGGCGCTGGCTGAGGGATGCTGCTGGGGGCAGTGGGTTTAGAGGAATTCAATCCCAGACGCGCGGCACAGCGAGTATTTATAGCTTGCGGAGCACTTCAGGGACCGCAGTCTTGTTAGATAAGCTGAGTGGGGTCAGGCCCGGCCGCTCCTGGAGTGGGAGGACCCCCTAGAAAGCTCGTGCCCTGTGGTGGGATGTGGAACAGTGAGTCTTCCCTCTGAGTCAGCACTGGTGGAGAGTCCGAGGGAATTTCCAGAGTACCGCCTTTCCCGTGAAACACAGAGCTGAGGGCTTCAGCCCTGCAAGTTATTAAAGAGCTTGAGACAAATTCAGACAGGCCTCAGCAGAGCTGGTGAAGCTGCGTTTGCTTGCATCGGGCCTGAGGTTTTCTCCTTTTGCCCTTCCTGTAGGATCCTGTGGGAATTAATTCTGGTTGCCCCCAGGTCTCTGCCATCACAGCTATCAGAAACAGGCTAGCGTGTTCTGCGTGTCCCATCTTTCTGTCTGTGATCAACCAGTCATCCTGCTTAAGCAGCAGCAATAGTTAGGAACGGGGGGAACAACCAGTCACATCCAAACTTGCCTGGTCTAGGTCTGCTCTGCTGGTGCATGCAGAATTAGCTCCCATACACACCACCCCTGAATTTGAACCGTGCTCTATAAACTGCCTTCTGACCCTTTAGGAAGAAAGCCAGTACTGAAGCGTACTGACACTGATTATTTTTACAGAGTGGGAGCTACAGCTGTGTTCATCTTTTGCTTGCCTCCCTCTTCCAAATAGGTGAACAAGATCGAATTTGTCCAGAGGAAGCCAAAATTCAAAAAAGTCGTTGTGCCTTTGGAGGACCACGTGCAGTGTCGGTGTGAAGCGGTGTCCCGTCAGCCCCCCAGGAACAGCCGGCCAGGGCCACGTGAACAGAGACGTAAGGGTCTTGGCATTAGTAGAGAGGAGGGAGGTGTGAGAAGAGAGACTGGGGAGAGAGGAAAGAGCCCTCCACTGGTTTCAATCTGCTTAGCTCCAGTGAATCCCATGGGCCTTCGCTGGTTTATACCAGCCGAGGGACCTTTCCCAGGATGTCTGCCTGCCAGCAAGGGGCTGGAACCGAGGGAAATGAAGGAGGGGAAGGTGAGAGGTGAGGGGAAGGGCATCGTGGGAAAAGGGAGAAAGCAGAGACTGTGGAGAACAGAGGATGAGGAACAGAAGAACAGAAGGAGGCCTTGTGGCCCTCCTGTTGCAGAGCTCTTTGTTGATAGTGTGTGGGGAAAGGTACTTCAACATGACCCAGCTGCCCCTCGCTGTACAGACACTTTCCCCTCTGTTTTGGCAGGCTTGTCACCATCGTTCACTACAGCTGCTGTCTCACAGAGGCAGCGAGTACGCCGGCCGCCGGTGCAGAAGAGGAAACATAAGAAGTACAAGCACGTCAACGATAAGAAAGTGCTGAAAGAAATCCTCATAGCATAGAAGTGCTGGCAGGGGAGAGAGAGCACAAGGCAGGTAACACCAAGCTGCTTTTCCAGTCGGGAGAAGCGCTCGCCCAGGGCACGGTTCTGCCTGAGCACCTCGGATGCTTCCGACAGCACCAGCCGCTCATTCAGTGTGGGGCTGCTGCAAGGCCTGGGAGTGATAAAACCGGGGCTGACAGAGGGGGAAAGACTAGGCTGGGACCCAACGCGTGCATCCTATTTATGGCTTTATGGCTCTTCGCAGAGGTGGAAGGATCATGCTGCGATCATACTTGCTCTCGGGCCCTGCCCTCCCCTTTCTCTGCCTTCCTTGCAGGCAGAGAGTGAGCTGACTTCTCTCTACACCTAAATCCCCTCGAGGTCCATGTAATTAATCTCTTCTGTGGAGCAACTCCTGYTCTCCTTTCTTTATTGATTCTCCGTTGAAAGCAGAGTATTAATGTTGCTCTGGGGATCCCTTTTCCTTTTATTTCATTAGTTGAGTTTGCAGAAAGACTGAAAAGCAGAGACACCTTTGGTTTATCTCTCTCCTAGCGGGAAGCCTGTGTGCATAAGAAGGGTCATACCAGGGGAAAGGAGAACTGGAATCTCTAGCAAAAGGTCTGGACTTTGTCAGCCCAGGGTCTGATTCTTCTCTCCCGGACTTGTGTAAACAGGAGTAATTCCCTTGTCATCAGAAGAATTTCACTGGTACAAGGGAAAGGAGATAAGCCCTGGTTCCCTGTGGGAGAGAGAAAGGTGCAGAAAAGGAGTAGCCAGGGGGCTACTCCTGGGGCGGACCTGAGGGGGCTGAATTTAGAGAGAGGCGGCACAGCCTAACAGGGAAAGCCCTGTCCTGTGACTCAGCAGTTCCAGCTCTGCCATGGCCCCTTGAACGAGCTTGGGCCGCTCACTTCACGTTCACTTCCCCTCGCCTCAGGAGAGGGGGACAACGGGCTTCCATTGCGTGGCCTTTCAAGAGATGGGGACAAGGGGCACCAGGCAGTGTCTTGGGATTGGAATTCCCACGCTTAGCACTACAAGGGCTCCGATTATCCCAGGATCCTCCTGGCCAGCCCCAGGTTCCCAGGGTAGAAATGATGCAGACCCATGCAGATCTCAGATCTGGCTCAAGCTGTCCAGAGGAAAAAATAGAGAAGGTCAAAAGCCCTCCTGGGCTCCTAATCTGGCACTTTGACACAAACATTTCCAGAGGAGAAAATGGGGGAGGAGGAGAGTTGCAGGGGCAGAGGGTTACATATTCTAATGCCATGTCTGTTTTTGTTTCACTTCCAGGTTTATTTAATATATTTGCTGTATTGCCCCCATGGGGTCCTTGGAGTGATAACTTTTCCTCTTTGTCCATCTGCCTCGACGTCTGATTCAGACGGCAATTGGTGCTTCCCTTTCCATCAGTGGACCTTCTCCCACCAAAGCCTCTCCCTTCTTTCATTTATTAGCATAATTTTAAAGTTTTACACACAAAAAAAAGGACAAACATGACATATATATGAGAAAAGAACAAAGTACAAATAAAACCATGAACCCTGACAGCCACAACATGCGATGAGGACAGGACAATGCCTTCCCTACTCCAGAGGACAGGATGGAAAATGTGAAAAGGAAAGTGGGTCCAATTTCTTCTGAGAGGAGGAGAAAAACAAATGGACAGAGGGCGGAAGGGGAATATTCTCCCTTCCCCCTGTGTTTCGGGTAAGACTGGGGGGCCCGGCTGAGATCAACACTTGCACTGGACCTACATTTTGAAAGCAGACATATCTCAGATTGCAAGCGGCAACCGATGATGGAAAATGCACTAAGGACTTTTATCACCCCACCTGGACAGATATATATTTTTAATGTGCGTGTGTATATTTTATTTTAAAAAAGAAAAACCAAAACCACTAAGATATACAACATCTCGGGGAACAGAACAAAAACAAAACAAAACAAAACAAAGAAGCCAAATGCATTCCCCCCTCCCTTTCCCCTCCTGCTCCTGGTGCTGACTGGAAGGTGTTTGGATCGTGGGGAAGGAGCAAGACAGCGGCAGAATCGTCTCCACACCCCTGGCCCCTGCCAAGGGGTGCCATCTTTGCACATGCTGGTGGAGAACTCAACTTTCCAGGCTTGGACTCAGATTATTTTTTAAATTCGCTCTGTATGTGTGCGTGTGTATATGTGTGTATATATATATATACGTGTGCGTGCGTGCGTGTGTGTGTATGTGTATTTATACATACATATATAAATATATATATATATGTTCTTAAATGGATTTCATTCCCCGGTGGCAGGAAGCTCAGAGGCACGTGCATGCATCGGCTTCGTTGGGCTGGCAGAAAAGCACACTGTTACTGCAACGTACCGGCGAGGTCCGGGACAGGACAGGCAGAGACATCATCTGATCTCCCTCTGTCTTGTTGCCCTTTTCTCTCACTCTCCACCAACCCCCCAGCACAACTTCCTTGCAGGAGGCAAAGTGGCACCACAACAAGACCAACAACAGCCAAACTTAGAAGCATGACTTAATCTCAGTGGGCTGTCCTTGCCTGCTCTGTGGTCCTGAAAGCAGAATCATGACATTCCCTTGAGGTTTTTAACCCCTTCGCGGGTGTCCTGGGCACCATGCCTCCACTGCTCTCTCCGTGCCAATGTCCCCACATCTCCCACCGTTCTCCTCACATTTTCCCTCTCAAATTCTTTCTGGATTTTTGCCCATTAGATGTTCCCAGCCCACCTAGCTTGGAAGTTGGTCCAAGATGTGGGCAGCTCTCTGTAGGTATAGAGAAAGAAATGAGGATGGTCTTTGCAGTTGGCAGCAGCCATCTGAGACAGAAACGAGCTCTTCTAAGTGAGGAAGAGAAGTTGTAGAGTTGGTCAGTTGTAGAGTCCCTCCCGGGCCATTGCCTGCTCTGGAGGATGGAGGAGGACTCTGAGGGCAAGGGCTATTTCTGCACACCCAATACTCAGTCACCATTAGCAGAAGTGTCACGTATGATGGGAATTTCCAGTGTCACCTCGGAGTCCCGGTCTTGGATCGTGCCATGCTGGGCGCTGCAGAGTTACACATGAAGAAAATGCCTGCCCAGAGCTAGCGCGGCAGCCCTCCCCTTCCCCTCCTGCCTCCAGCCGCTTCTCCCCTCACACACACACGCACCCCTATCACGGGGCAAAGCCCCGGAGGAAGTGAGGGGAAGGAGGCGAAGCTGCAACCTGGGACCTGTTAAAAGTTGTGGAGGGACACAGCCCTCGCCTCCTGCAAGCCCAGAGCACTTCTCCTACCACTGCCAAGGTGGCACGTTGCTCCCTCCCTGCATCCCCAAGCCCTCAAGTCTTAAGACATTTTGTTTTCCTGTTCCAAAATCTGTTTCCTTTTGTTTGTAAAGATGGTGAGGTTTTATTTTATTTTCATTTTTTTTGGCTCTTTTTTTTAAATGTAAGATTAATTTATACTCAGTACTGTATTTAAAGTTGTAAAAAAAAAAAAAGAAAAAAAAGGAAACCAAACCTCTCAAACAATTTTTTCTCTTTCTTTTGTGAGCTGAATGAAATGCAGAGGCCAAACCAGCTCACCGCGGGGCAGAGCGGGATTCCCAGGGCCTCCAGTTTCGTTTTCAGGACATTTATTCTGAGATTGCAGAGAGAAGCGACCAAAGCCGGGAAAGTCCTGGGAGCCTACGCACAGCCCTGCCCACGGCCGGCAGTGCTGTGCTCCTCCTTCCCGCCTGTCGCTTGGGCTGGTTTGAAATGACTCAGGCGCTGGGGATTTCGTCTCGAAGAGGTCCCCTTCTCCTTAGCTGCTCTGTTCGGACACCCGGCCAGAATTTCCCTGCGCTTTCATCTGATCTCCGGATTCCTCTGCTTTGAAGGGCTTGGGACAGTCGGCACTGTTTACACTCCCCAAAGCTGTACAAACAGTCGGTCCCTTCCCTCCTTAGTCACATCGTCTAGACAACGGCGGTCCTTCCCTCGGTCGGAAAGGCCGTTGCGTTTCCCTTTCCTCCCAGCAAGGGAGGTATTGCACATCTGGCACTTGGGCGCGAGGCCACGGGGAGCGAAGGCAGCTGCTGCCCCATGCCTCAATTTTGGGGTCCCCCGGCACACGCACAGCACCCCCAGTCCATGGCTCAGCTGTGAGGAGCATAGACCCGAGTGGGGACTTGTGCTGCAACAGTGAACCCGGGGAGCTCGGTGTCTGGGTGTGCTCCAGGCTGTCCTCGAAGGACAAGCCTGGCACTCCCTGGTGTGTGCCTCGCTCCAGCGTGGTTCATTTTGGGGTGAGGACATGTTTTCCCTGATCCTCCAAAGGGAGCTGGAATAGGGGTGGGCTCTATCTGCCCCCAGGGATGGAAAGCACGGGCAAAATCTCAGCAAGGATAATAGCCACATCGCTGCTCTGATTTCCTTAGGATAATCCGGTGAGAAGAAAGATTTTTGGCGTGAGACTTCTTTGGGCTTGAGGGCCTGTCAGCAGGGGATTTGGGGAGCAATGGGTGCAAAGAGGGGTACAAGGCACAGGAAGCATGGGTGCACCAGCCTGGACCGAGGGTGGGAGGAAGGGCTTGGCATCCCCGGGGGCCGGCACATGGCCTGGCCATGGCGGCCCCGGGAGGAAGTGTGCAACCCCATCCACAAGCGTGCGCCTCTGCTTTTAACAGCTCGAAATGAATAGGTGCTGAAAGAAGCCGCGGGCCCGGGCGCCTGGAGCTAACACCTCCGCAGCGCCTGGCGTCCGCTCGCGGCAGCTGCCCGGGCGCTCGCTGGAACGCCGTTTGCTCGCAGCGCCTTGGCGCGCGTTCAGCACGGGTCAGCGTGGGGCGCAGGAGGGCGGGCACCCGCGCCACCTCTCGAAGCTGGAGCAGGTGGTTTACATCCACCCCACAAAGCCAAGCTCGGGCAATAAATCCCGAAATAAGCCCCAGGAGGGCTGCAGCACGCCGCTGGAAAGCATCTCCTCCGTGCAGGGGTGCCAGCTTGGCTCGCCCAGTGTTACAGGTGATCTCAGAGGAGCTGGGGAGCCTTGGCAACTCTCCCTGGTTTAATTGCTGGACTGCTGCTTTACCTAAAGGCCCAGCCTGGGGATATGTCAGTCAACGGGAGGTTCAGCTTTTGTTGGAGGAAAGGCAGCCAGCCTTCGAGGCGGCAGAGAGGCTTCGGTGATGGGTCCTCCTGCGAGAACACGGCTCCCAAAAGCAGCAGGCAGATGGGAGAGCGAACTCGTGGGCTATTCAGGCACAAAAAGCAAACCCCCGTGTTTTAAAGCCAGGCTTCGGGCTTTTTAGCATTGAGGGTTTACAACGCTAAAGCTGTCGCATGGCTAAATGACATGAAAAATCAGTTTTCAAGAGTTTCCTCACTGGGCCCAGGAAAACCCTTGACTATTTGCTTATTTTATTGGTGCTCAGGAATGCGAACGGCTTAAGCTCACCCCCCACACCTGGCTGTGGCTCGAAGGAAAAGACTTCTTCAGCCCAGCCATATGGCACAAAGCCCACACAGGCATTCCCCTCCCCGCGCCAGGCTCGCGCCTCCCTGGCCTAAACTGTGCCCCCCACAAAGGCCGCCCTGTCCCACTGCCTGACCTGCCCACGCTCCACATGCGGCTGGGAAGGGGCTCGGTGGGAGCCATTGCCATCCCGCAGAATCCCGGGGTGGGATGGGGATGTGTCGGAGGGTGGCCCCGTCTCACTGTCCATGCACCAGTGCCTGGCGGGCCCTGGGGGTGGAGAAGCTGGCTGTGGCAAGGGAAAAGCAGGGTACAAGGAGGGAGGAAAACATGAAGAGTTAAAAGCTATTTAGGAAAAAGAAACAACAAAAAACCCTCGCCCGAGCACGCAGCTGTTCCCCGCTCGCCTTTACGCAGCCCGTGACCAAACGGTGCTGGCCCCCCCCGAGCCGTGATCTGCCCGTGACCGAGTGAACTCATTGCAGTCTTGGGAATTTCCCATCTTAAAAGACATTGTGAGGAAGCCAGGCAGCCTCGGCTGTTTTCGGCTTTCATCACAGGTTTAAAGGAACAACAGAGCCCCCCAAAAAATGAGCAGGAAGAGGGTGGGAAGTGGAGGGAACCTCAAACGCCGGGGCCTCCCTGCACGTGGTGCAAGCACTGGGTTAATGCGAGACCCCCCAGTCACATCAGTGGGTCCGTGGGGCTCTTGGCAGCGGAGCCAGGAGGGCGAAGAGATCAAAATATAAAATTATGGCAGGGGTCACCTACCCTTTTTCCTCCCCAGCCAGGCAGATACCAAATGGGACTCTCCGGCAAGGGACTGCCTTGGGTTTACAGCAAAGGCGGTGGCGAAGCCCGGAGGAAAGCAGCCTCGAGGGAAGCAACTCCCTTGTAATTACTAACTCAATAAAAGGAGCTGTTTGCAAGTGATTAAGCAGCAACCCAAACACGGCGGGGACCCGGGCAGCAGGGAGGTTTGTGGCTTGACAGTCGATGCGCGTTTTGAAATGTTTGCTGTGAATTTTTTTTTTGCACGCGCTGCAAGAAGAAAGGATGGACGGTGCAGAGATGGCAGGCAAGCAGCTCCACTGCAGGTCTTGCCCTGGCAGCTTTGGAAACTCTCAAGTTCCCAAATGCCCCCAACTTTGGCCCTGGCCACCGCTGACCAATGCAGCCAGGGAAGGCAAGCTCTGCTCCCCAAACCCAGGCCCTGCTCGGGTGTTTTCTGCATGCTGAGAAACTATTTTTCACTATGAATCTTGGCACAGACCTGGGGAAGAGCAGAGGAGAAGGTGTTAGCTACTGCTGGTCCCTGCAGCACAGAGCTGGCTACAAGCAATGATGTCAGAGACAAATCAAATGAGGTCAGAGCAGGAAAAGTGATGATTAATGAATCAAGGTGTGCTCCGGGAGAGAAGCCCTTACTGAGACACGTGTGTCCAGTGGCAGCCCAGGGCATCCAGGAGACGGCTGGCCAGAGGGCTCTGGATGCCCCATAGGCGATCTTCACCCCTGGTGACGTCGGATGTTGCCCCGTGAGGGTCCGGCACACGGACAGCCCGGTATACACACATGGGGTCACATGTGAACCACACCACGCACCTGCACGAGTGCTTTGGCTGCCTAAATTAGGCAGGTGGCTGTAAGGAGGCACTCTGCGGCGCACACGGCAGGTGGGATGCTCGCTCTCTCCTCCAGCGGGCAGGGGCCGGGGTCCCCCGCAGCAGGCAGGGCTGCACGGTGGGCAGCGGAGCTCAGCCAGGCGTACGCAGCTGGGTGCGGAGGAGGTCCTGGGAATGGCCACCTCCGTGGAGGGGATTTCACCACTCCCCAGGCCTCGGCTGAGGATGCCGGCAGGCTCCATGGACATCGGCAGGTTGGCGGGGCACTCAGGAGAGCTGACATTTAGGCATGCCGGGGCGTTAGCAGGAGGGCAGGGAGGTTTGCTGTGACCCGGCATATGCTGGCTTGGTGTCCGTGAGGAAAAACCCCTGGGAGGTGCCCGTGTGAGGTGCCCACATTGCCCCAAGCCCTGGGCTGGATGCACATGTCCAGGTAAAGCAGGATGGGGAACAGCCACCCCCGTCCCGCTCCTGTGTGGCCCCGGGAGGGCACCTCTTGGGGCAGGGGGGGCTGTGCAAGGGGCCCTATGCCTTTAAAGCCTGCAGAGGTGTTATTTAGGTGGAAAAAGTGTTTCACCGTAACGATGGAAATTGTTTGTATTTCACTAATTGGCCGAGGGGAGAGAAAGAGAGAGAGAGAGAGAGAGAGAAAAGACCTTCCTTCCCTCTGACAGGTTCAGGAATTTTTTCCGCTAATCAAGAAGAAAAACAAAACGCTTGTGCTGGGAGGGGGAGGGGAGGAAAAGGGGGTCTCCCTGGTGTCCCATAAACCCGGTGACCATGGACAAAGCACTGCAATCGCAGCATAGCCTTGCCCTGGAAAGTTTGAGGCAGCGCTGGCCAGCAGAGTGAAGGGGGAGCCCACCTCTCGCTGGTGGGGGACCCCGCTTCAGAGCATCCCAGGCTGGGCAAGGGGCAGCTCCCTCCCAGAAGGATGAGCAAATCCAGATGAGGCTCTCGGTCCACGAAGGGCAGGACCGGCACCTGCTGCGGCGAGGCAGACGGCCAGTGGTGCAGATTTGTCCCTGGGTGGGATGGGGGATGCTCTACTCATCAGAGCATCCCACCGGCTTTGTCAGCTGATTGTAAAAGGTTTGGCAGGGATGAGGCTCTCCTGGCTCCACTGAGGCTGGTGTGAACAGCCCAGTAATCGAATAAAGCGTTTTCCCAGTGCAGCCACCTTCAAGTGTGTTAAATGAAACAGAAAGGAGCAGCTGAACAGGATTTGCAGTTTTTTCCCCATGATATGTATTTTCCCTTTTCCATGGATAGTCCCACTGGGTATGCTGCGACCTATTGTTGTACTTATTTATTTACTCAGGTTTTGTAGATGGTTTCAAAGTTCGTGGCCAGGAAGGAGCAACCAGATGCTGCTACCGTGCGGAACAGAAAACTTGCCCCAGTTTCCCAGTCTGAACACAGATGCAGAGCCAGGTGCAACCCCCAAACCCGGAGCTGAACCCCGTTCCCTTCCCTCCCTGCTCTAACCCAGCCATTAGAAACCGGGATGTGTGATTGCAAGTTAATCCTGTGTGTTTTTTTCCAAGCAAGAGGTAAGCTGGTTGGAGCAGTTTGGGTTAAGGAGATTCTTCTCCTTTTGGAGAGAGGGCCGGGTTGGGTGGACGTGTGTAGGAGAAGCCCTGGGAGCTTGGAGGGTTCCCACTGCCACGAGGAGGAAGAGCAGGGGCTGATACACCACTGGTCCCTGAGGAAGGCCAGCCAGCAACAGGGGATTTTTGCCAGCTGGAAAACATGAATATTTATGAACCTGGATTAAAAAAAACCTCTAAGGAATCTGGGTGCATGTGAACACCCATCCGGGAAGCGGAGGCCCTCGGGCAGCAAACGGCGGGAGCTGGCACGGTGCTGCCGTGCCCACCGCGGTGCTTCGCCTGCGCTGCGGGTGCAGCTGGGGAAGGACGTCATCGCTGCTGGCAGCATCCCTGGCATTTGGGGTGCCCCTAGCCACGCAGCCAAAGTGTCACAAGCTTGACAGGCAGCCACCTTACACCTCCCAGCCCGGGGTCCCTTTCTGGGGTCACAACAGTTGAGTGCGGCAGAGACGGCCATTTTAGTCAGATAAGGCGCAAACACCAGGGTCTGGAGAAGACCTCGAACAGTTGGGTTTTTTGGAAGCAGGAACATGTATGTGTAGGTGACTCTACCTGCACAACCAGGACCAGAAGGACCCAGCTAGGTCTACAGCATCCAGGAAAGCCGCTCCGCTGCAAACTCCCCACCTGTTCAATGGGCTGTCGGGTCCCCTGGAGACCGGGACATGACAACTTCCCTGCCAGGCCTCCCGCCGAGCCGTGGGTAAGGCAGGTGGGCCCTGAACCTCAAATGTGATGAGTCCTTATTGACTTGGAGTGGAGGGAAATAAGAGCCTGATGAGACCTGGATGCCTACGGTCGGCTGGAGCTGGTACTGCCTGAGACTCACTGCGGGCTAAGGTGGGGGCAGAAGCGGTCACTGCAGGGCTTGAATGTGGGAGAGCTACAAACTCTGCTGCTCCCCAGGGCTGGTAGGACCTGGCTCCCTGGGGTATATGTCACTGGATGGGAGAGGTCACAGTGCCGGGTTTTGGCAGTATCAGAGGTGCTCTGGATATGGGCATCTGCATCTCAGGTGTCCATCACTCGTATGGGGTGGCAATAGTTCCCATCCACAGGTTTGAAAATGGACCTGAGAAGTTTGTGAGGAGCTGCAAAAAACAGCTACTGAGAGACAGAGTGAACTTGTAAAGGAATAGGAGGGTGAAGCTAAGCCCAGGAAATGCAGGAGCTACTTTTTGGGAGGATTTTCTTTCACTCCTTTCCACCCCTCACCCAAAGACCCCTCCTGCTTGCCAGGAAACTTGGTCGGGGCAAGCATTTTGCCACCTGGCTTATGCACGCACCAGTCAAGGAAACAATTCTGCAATTGAAAGAGGAAATCTYGGTCCCGGCTATTTCCAACCTCTATTGTTTGTTACTCAACTCATGCATTACACAGACCAGTAAGCAAAGCAGCAAGATTGCAACACTATGCATGTGCTTTCAGACATTTAATTTTAGCATTGCAAGAAGGATTTGTGGTATCGAGAAAGCCCAGTTCTAAGGAAAGAGGAAACCTGTGATTCTGACACTTGATTTTGACCATAAAAGGAAGCAGATCATTTGGGTGACATAACAGGTTTAGTCATTTGGGCTGTAATCCTCCGGGAGTCCAGCAAACCCCTGCTGGGGTTTTCCCATTCCCAAGGACCTGGGTTGCTTGGGAGCCCTGGGCGGGGCTGAAGTCCTTGAGTGACTGGAGCTTTGTGCCTTGGATTAAGCACTTGGATCTTTGGACCTTTGCTCTGGGCAGCACGGGACTCACGCACGCCATTTCCCAAGTAATCTTGGGCTGGGACGGGCTTTGCCAGCGAGTGTCAGACCTCGACACCATTCCTCCTACGGACCCTGGGTCGTTACGTGTGGTTATAAGACGCTTGTCAACATGTTGTCCAAAATCTTCCCACCTTTCCCCCCTACCAGGGCTCTCCTCAGCTGCACATGTAAAAGGCTGTTTGAAAAGAAGTTGAATTTAAGGGATTTAGGAATAAATGGAGCTCCGCATGGAACTTCTGCACAGCACTGGGGGCTGAGATCAGTGTGCAGAAGCCCCCTTTGCCTTGTCCTGCACCGAATGCTCTTCTGCAGTGTGGCTTAGTCCCCTCCCAGTGGGGGGTAAAAAGGCCCTCCACACTGGGAAGAAAATTGGGACCAATGCACCGCAGCTCTTCTCTGCAGAGACAGGCCCTGAGACAGCGAGGACCTGCCTCCAYGCCCAGCAAAGGCAGTTTATCTGGTGTTGACTGCAGTCCCACAGATACCCTGGCCCTGTGTCGCAGGGGATTCCCCCCCCCAGAAATACACCAAAGAAATACACAAATCTACAAAAATCGCAGTGGCTTGGTGGTAAGTGCCCCCGCAAACAGACAAGCACCAAACAAACCTCAAACCTCACCAGCTCCTCACCCCACCGCTGTCAGGGCACGGGCAGCGGGCGCTGGGATGAGGCCGAGATCCCTGCTGCACACCCAGTCATGGGCTGAACCTGCGCCCAGCGTGTCCCAGTTCTCTCCCTGATGGCTGCAGGGAGGGCTATCGCTGGGACTCCCTCGAGAGCCTCCCGCAAGCCTGCCCAGGGCTCGGGGGCATGGCTGTGCTGGCCGCTTCCTAAAATGCAGAAGCACCCTTGGGGTTTTTTTGAAATCTTGCAGATATAACATGCTTTCAATTCCTCAAAAACCGGGTTCTGCATGTGACCAGAGGCACCGTCCTCTTTCCTCCCTGTCCCTTCCCCTTCCACCAACACACGTGTGTGCAGCTGGTGATGGGAGCCAGGGAGTCTCCTTCTCCTTCTTTTTAGCGGTCCATAGGGCTGCAAAGTGTGCCTGTTTCATTGAGAAAGTTGCCAAACCCCAGCAGGTTGTGAAAGGGGAAAGCGGGAAGCTGGAGAAGGCAGAACAGGGGTGTGTTTTAAAGAAAGAAAGAAATCTTTCTTTTCCCAAGTACCTGGTTATGCAAGACCCTGAGGATCTTGATTTGACCGTGAGACAAAGCCATGATGACATAGCGCTGGCCGAGGGTCAGCGTTAGCCCTGTTTGGTTTGTCGTGTCAAGGGAAAAAAGGAGATTAAAAAAAAAAAAGAAAGAAAAGAGCTCTTCTTGCTGCAGCACTTGAAATAGCTGGATTGGAGATCCTGGCTCACCTCCGCAAGGGTGGAGGGGCTGGGAGCGGGTCCAGGCAGCTGGCTGAGGGGCACCCTTGGGCTCTGTGCTTTGTCTGGGGGTGAAGCAGGGCTGTGGGTGCTTTCCTGCAGCCCCAAGAGCTGAAGCGATGCTGACAGGAGGGTATCCCGCGGGCTTCTCCGTCGCTGTGCTGGCTCCCGACGGCAGCTTGGGAGCAGGGGAAGCACCGAGCATCCTTCGCTTCTCTGGACCCACTGAGAAGCTCAGTATGGCTGACGGGTTGAGGATTATGGAAAAGGAAGGGGCAGGAGAAATGTGCTTATTGAGAATGAAATTCAACTGCGTGGACCACGGTAACTTCTATTTCTATATATCCCATGTCCTCCCCATGCATAACACCCCAGCGGGGAAGAGAGCGGGGCTTTCTCATCCAGCGAAACCCCGGACCGCGAGACCTGAGCGTGAAGTCCTTGCAGTATGTCTTTGCCAGTTGGGCAGGGTGGCCGAGGACAGGACACGGGGACTCGGCAAGGTCATTCTGCAGGAGGTGCCCCCGACCCCCAAGCGTGGGCTCACGCCGGTGTGCCCTGCTGCAGGGCTGGAGCTGGGAGGCCAAGCTGGAAAAGGTGCTCCCAGGACACGGCCGGGGAGGTCAAACCAAGGGACAGGTGCCGGAAAAGGGGCCAAGACCACCAGGGAAAGAGGAGATGCCGAGGGGGCCGGGCTGCTTCCATCTAGGGACCTAGCAGCCACGGAGGGGTGGCCCAGGCTGACCCCTCGCCCCTAAGCTGCGGCAGCAAGGGAGGCAAAGCGTGGCTGTGCAGGTGGCCAGGGTGACCACCCATGGGTGCCCTGTCCCCCCCGCTGGGCTGTTTTGCAGTCGTCGGCCAAGGCAGGAATGCCAGGAATGCGAAATCCCAGTGTGCTGCCCTGTCGTTCCCCCCCCCCCCCGCCGCCTGTTCCCCGCTTCTCCGGCCGTCGCAAGAACAGGATATTCACTCGAGCGACGAGCGACGTACACTCACACACGTCTTGTTATCAGGAAAAAACACTCAGTCAGCGTCTGGAATGGCTCTGATTAACCGTGCGGCCACCGGGGCTTCCTCATGGGGCCGCGGGGAAAGCACCCGCTCGCGATGGGTATGGGCGGGYGGGCAGCAGTGGGTCAGAGGAGCCGGGGCTGCCGACATGGAGGAGGGTTGGAGGCGACTGTCGAGCAGCGGCACAGCCCTGCCATCGCCCAGTGGTCCCTTGCCCCCTGCTCTCCCTCCTGGCAGAGCCGCAGGGCGGCAGGGAGATCCTCTGCAGAGGGGAGCGTCTGGCCCCATGGTGGGGGTTCGTCCCATCCTCGGCGCAGTGAAGAAGGGACCCTCTGGCAAAGGGGTGCCCCCAGTCCTTCTCCCCACGTCGGCCACCCTGAGTCATGTCAACATGTCCCCGCTTCCAGCACGGGCTCTGCAAAGACGTCCTGTCTCAGGTAAACAGGATCTCGCCGCGCTGCGTGACCTTGTTTACCTCCCTGAAAGAATTTGGCTGGAATTTTTTTTTATTTTTTTTTTCTTCCTAAGGGCTGGTGAGTCACCCCGCAGAAATGCGCGCTGCCTTTCCACACTGACTCACCCCGCTGCCAGTGCTCCCGCCTCTCCCTCCTGCCCCCCGGCTCCAGGGCAGGCGAGAAGCCCCCGCTCGCCCAATGATGCAACCCACACGCCGACACCGGTGCCGGTGCCGGTGCCGGTGGCCGTGGCCGTGGCCGTRGCCRTGGCCGTGGCCGTGGTGTCTCTGCCGCAGGAAGCATGGCTGAGGGCTCGGGCAGCCCCTGTGCCAAAACACAGGAAGAGCACCGAGAAATTACCCCGTGCATTGTCAACTCCAAAAACACCAAAGAAAACAAAACAAAACAAAAAACAACAAAAAAAAAATTGGCCTCACTAGAACAATTGCCCAAAAGAAAAGAAAAGAGAAAAAAAAAAGAGGCCAATGGACCTGGCCCAGCACCAGGACCCTTGTTTTCCTTTCCCAACACAATGCATGTTAAATAATACTTCCTTCTCGCAACAAGGCCCTCCTGGGCCAGTTTTGTTTTTCTCCCCCACTGCGCAGGGGTCGGTCGGTGTGGATGGCTCCCATCATGGCAGCGTCGGCACTTTGGGGCCATGGATCGCCCGTTCCCAGCACTGCGGAGGAGCGAGGGCCCTGCGGTTGGGCTGCCCGCCACCCCCCCGGCTTTCCTGTGGGGAGGGGGCGGCTCTTCAGTGCTTCTGCTGACCTCTCCCACCCACCAGCATGATCCGGACTTAGCCACTTTGCAGGATAATATCTCTCCAAGGCAAACCAGGTAGCCATCCCAAGCCAGCCCTGCGTAGCCATACCCAAGCTATGAAGCCATCCACACAAGCTAATCACAGTGGTCATATCGTATACGTCAATTTGCTGCCAGATTAAATAAAACAGAATAACAAAACAATATACATCACAGGTGGGATGAACGGTTTCATGACATTTCTGGCCAGGTTTCCAGGCTGGGACGAGGGGAACCCCTGTTACTTGCACCTTGGCTCTTCAGTTCCCATTTGGCTTGCGCTCAGGTTTCTTYGGGATTTCTCTTCCCAATGACAGTGTCACTGGCACCCAACCGACTGTATTTAAATGTCTTTGTTGCGGAGGAATCCAAGTAAAACTGTTTTTGTTTATTCTAACTTCTTTCCTGAGAAATTTAGCATC
The DNA here is from genome assembly GCA_030449065.1 of Oceanodroma leucorhoa. Classification (NCBI taxonomy): domain Eukaryota; kingdom Metazoa; phylum Chordata; class Aves; order Procellariiformes; genus Oceanodroma; species Oceanodroma leucorhoa. Next base: position 3,771,089 of record JASVER010000071.1, on the reverse strand, counting down.
TGAGACACCACGCCTCTCATTTGTTGGCAGTGTCAATCAACAGTCTTCAAGGGGCTGATCAGATCTATATCTCTTTGTCTGAGGATTATTGGCATTTCTGATTAAATAACAGGTGCAAGAAAGAAAGGAGTTGCCCTTTTTTGAGTCAAAATGGGTTCTTTGTACACAAAATGGCATTACTTCAGCTGTATAAGTGTCTCCCCAGATTTCTATTTCCTTACATGAGAACCCAGGCTGCTGGGCAAGGTGGACCCAGTAGTTCTTGAGTGCTGACAGACATGGCACATCTCTGTTACCAACAAGGCGCAGCGCTCCGTCAGTAGCGTGCACAGCTGGCCAGCCTTGTCCTGGCACCAGAAAGGAGGACCTGACTCTGCAGTGGAGGATTGGATGGCAGGTCTAAGCAGCCATTTGACGTACATGTTCACTGACGCCCTAAGTTGAGCAAACTCATTTGTTTCAAGGATTGACTTTGTGCACTGACATTCCTAAAGCAATCCAGAAAAGCCAGATCCAAGGTCCCACCTACCTGCATTGTCTGGGCTCAAACGTCGGGTCCTGGCCCTGGCTGATGGATTGGTGTTCTGGGTAATAATAAATGCACTGCAAAGGTGGCATCTTCTTGGCACTGTTTTGGTCTGTTCTCCTCCAACCCAGAAGATAAACCTGTCCCCTGCTACAGGCTGTATGTGGTCAGTCACATCAGCAGTTAGGGTAACCTCTTGGTCAGAGAAAGCCAATTTCTGAGCAAATGTTAGCCATGTCAAAGGGGTTTTCGAGATGGATTAGTGGGAGGTCATTAGGAAGGAAACTGGGGCAGAGCTGGGATGCAGCATGCAGCCCCCCAGAAGGCTGTGCGTTTGTACTTCCCCTGTGCTTGCTGTGCCCTCCGTGCGTACCCAAACTCATTCATGTGTGGTGGTAACTCTGGTCACTCACCGGGGCAGAAAGCTCACTTTCTTGGCCAACAGTGGGATTCACCTCCCAGCAGACATCTAAACGTTGGCTCTGAAATCTCACTCAGCTGTCTCAGCTCCCTTGATAGTCAACAGAGTGAGATGGGCACATCCAGAAAGCAACTCAGTTCCCCAGCTTAATTTTTTGAAGGTTAGGATGAATCATGCTGTGGCAGTGCTCAACAGTCTCCTTTGTCTAGAGGAGACAAGGGCTGCTAGTGTTTGACTGCTTCATTTTCAGTCAGCTCAATTTAAGGTGCTTAATTTTTAGCTGGCAAACACCAAGCACAGTGAATCCCACCTCAGGAAAACAATGTGCCAGTGTATGACAAGCAGCAGCAAGTCCAGGAACACAGCTCCTGTCTTGATTTATTTAACGACTACAGTTAGTGCTAAAATTTGATCATGGGAACCACTGCCTCAGCAAAATCCGGCTTGCTCAACACACAGAGCATGCCTCGTCCTCTAACAGCATTGTCAAATAATATGTCCCTGGGGGACCTTGAAACATGTAGGAAAGAGGAGCTGGGGCTAGCAACTTGCTTCTGAGCGTGGGGTTTTCCCTGGATCTGGCACGGCACTTGTTTTTATCAGCTGCCAAACCTTTGGCAATTCACCCGTTCCTGATAACACAAGTAAACACCTGGAATAGCCAAACCAAAACATTTAGCCCAAATTACTGTTTATATGTGTCCTCATGCCTGGTGGGAGCAACCAGTTTGACCATATGACCAGTTTGCCTCTATGTCCAGGTCAGCCCCCGTGAACAGTTCTCGGTGACGGAGAGCAGTGCTGCTGACAGATCTCCCTCCCGCCGGTGAGAACTTGGTGGAAACTTTTATCCAGCAAAATGTTTGTTGCTTGGCCTCCTCTGCTAAGGGAACAGGTGCTGGAGGTTGTTTGGCTAGCTGATTAAACAAATCCCAGCGGTTCCTGCCAGACCAAGTGAAGTCAAGCCTTTTCAGCTGCCTCGTCCCTACAAGCTCACCGAGCAGCATTCAGCAGTTCAGTTACTGCTGAATATTTAGCTTTGAGGCACAGAGTGTCGTTCTGGCCATAGCCCTAATGACAGCCAAGAGTTCAGCTTTGAAATGGCCCTAGGAAACGCTGTGCAACTATGAAAAAGAAAGGGGAATATTCACCACAGGATAGTCCAGGTTGTCTCAATACTGCTGTGAATGTGCTCTTCAAACCATTTTTAATGGTCTTCACAACTCAAGCTTGGAGGCCTATGTAGATAAGTTGTGGGCTTGGCTGGTCACGGGACACCTCACATATGAACTTGTTGAAAGCTGTATCACTGTCATGACAACTCACCGGACTGAGGTATTTTCAAGGTGACTAACAAAATGGTCACTTCCCATAGCAACCTGTCACAGGGAATATGTGCTGTTTTGACTGGGAAAGTCCATCTGTAACTCTGTTTGCTCCCCCACTTGCACCCCATTTGTGGCTGCTCTGCTCACTACAATGGCAAAGTCCAGCAAGATCCCATTTTTGTTACGGAGGCAAGCACACATCTGGGATGTGTGATGAAAACCTGCCGAGCTGATCTGTGTCACAGAAAGTGGGAAGCAATGGTGGTGACATCAGCCATGGCTGAGTGATGAAAAGCCACAGGAACATTTTTAAAAGGAGAGGTAAGACACTACCCCATTTATTTGGTATCTCCCAGCTCTCTCCACTCAGGCATAAACCTCCTGCAGATGATGCCAACCCTACACTGAATGAAAGATTGCTAGTTCAACAATCCACCAATGTATGACCCACCACTGCTCTCACCTGTGAACAGAGGTGTTACTGGCGATATATTTTTACGTTCCTCATGCAATACGTGGCCTTACTTGGTGTTTCCATTACCATTTCTTTGGTACATCCCCCTTTAACAAACTACCCACTCCCCAAAACACTGGCCGTGGTCATGTGGAGCTGCAGCAGGCTGCTTTGGGATGAGGCACATCCACAGTGACAGCTTTACGGTGACATCTATAATGTTGATTGTCTATTTTTCCTCATGTTTAAATTATTTACATGTTTATCCTACAAAACAGTTCTATTGATTGGCAGCTTTCTTTGCATGAACTGCTAGGTGTGATGATGACTAGTGACTCTAGGGAATCCTACATATTTYAGGGGGGTTCAGTTACCCATTTGACCAAATCGGACCATGAGCCATCCTTCTGCCCAGTTTTTGCAAGTAGACGGTGCTATATCTGTCAATTAGGCTGAATGAACAGATTTCCTCAGCAACAAATCTAACTACGCTGCAATTTCAGGTTCTTCCTAAGAAAACTTTCTGAAATGCAGTCTAAGTCTGTATAATTTCAGATGGGAAGCGTAACTGCCTACTGAGAAAAACGGGAACATACACTCCATTTTAAGCCCATTACAGAAAGGAATTACTTAGAGAGTCACGCGGACGCAAAGCTAATATCATCCTCTAGATAGTAACTGCTGCATCTAGTACTGCTCAGCAATGTGCAGAAATAGAAGTGGACAGAAATCTACCCAGACAAAAGCCAAGATTTTTTTTCTGATGTCATTCGGGYGCCCAGACGTGGCTCCTGAGCTGCGAACATCCCGTTGGCCTGACCGTGTCCCGGCGCTCCCTCCTCGCCCCCATTCTCCCAGACACCTGCAGTTTTCTTTGAAGTGGGGACGTGGTGAGTGTTTCCCAGACACATGTCAGGACGCAGAGGGAAAAGCAGAGAGATGGATTCTATCTGTCAACTCACGATGAAATACAGTGACACACACCCCCCAGCCCCAAAAGAAAGCCTAATTTTTTCTAGTTAAAAAACGTATTTGGCTCAATCCCTAGACCAGCTGCTTCCTACATAAATAAGAGGCATGCACGGTGTACAGAAAAGAATATTTGACATTCCTAATCAATTAGATAAGGGGAAAAAACAGTCCATTTTCCTGTTCAAAATAAAATTATCGTGGTTACTTCAGATTTCAAGGGCATTTATCTTTCAGCTTCAGACAGAGGGGCACTGAGTAGGCTGCAGGTTACTGACCCGGGGCTGGAGAATGACTGAGCTGCCAGCTGGGATGGAGGAGCCCAGGCCCAGCTCTAGCGGGGTGCTGGGACGGGAATAGCCGAGGCAGCTGCCAGCCAGGTCAGGTGTGCCTTGCTAGAGCCGGGCTTTTGCGAGGACTGCGCCAGGCTGGGGATAACTGGCAGTGCGGGGGGAGGGAGTTAAAACACCTCAAACCAAATTCTTCAAGGGAAGCACTCCCGGATCTTGCCCGCGTGCTCCCTAGCTTTGAAAACTTGTATAAACATTTACCCAAGGAAATGCCAAGGAAATCAAGGTGAGGAAGAAGGTGGCTGGGAGAGCTGTAAGAGAACACAGGCACCTTTCCTACCCCAGTTCAGCTGGGGACATTTCCGTGGAAGAGGAACAACCTGAGACGTGTTGGGTATCTTCTACTCAAAAGCACAGGAGGCTCCAGGCCCCGGGCCAGGTGCTGGGCATCGCTGCCGGCCCCGCTGCAGAGGCAGAAGGCACAGGCGCAGTGGCATGGTGCCCTGTCCTCGAAGAGCACGTGTCTCTGGATCGCCAGCAGCCTTTGAGGCCTCTCCACGGGCTGTTGGAGAAAGGACGAGGTTTTTGAGAGGACCGGCTCTGCTGTCTCCCAGTTCAGGGGAAAGCAGCAGCCCCACAGCGCTGCCCTTTGCACTGCCTCGGTGCAGCCAGGGTGGGCGGGTGGACAGCAGGTCCTTTGCATGGGTTTTACCCCAAGCAGTTCCAGGCCCCCCGCTGCAATTCCTGGAGGCTTCAGGCCTGGGCGGCTGTATCAGAAGTCTTGATTGCTGCTGCTTTGCTTTTGCAATACCACTTCTGTGTTCTTCCAGGATTTGTCAGGACAGCATGTTTCCCCAGGAAAAAAATACGCAACTAGGGCAATGAAGCGTCTGAGCCTACAAACCCCTGCTCAGACCCAGAGGAGCCCTCTGGAGACCGCGCTCGCCGTGAAATCCTGGGCCTGCAGTGCCACCTAATGAACAAGCGCCGTTCAGAGTCCACAAGCACGCTGTTGTGTGCAGGGAAATCAGGCAAAAGCGGTTGCGAAGGCTTCCTTAGGGCACTTCATTCCTCTCTAATGCCTTTTGTCCCTCTCCCAGTGCTTCAAAAATTACTTACTCGATCCTTGCAACCCAGCCGTTAGGCAGCAGATAATACTAATCCTGTTCTGCGGACAAGTCACAGAGCAGATTTTGCCAAGCCCAAATACACAAGACAAGTCAACAGTAGTTGAGTAACAAATTAGAGTAACTCCTTTCTCTGTATCACTTCTGGAAATACTGCTTCCAAGGGACAAGGCAGAGAGGTGACATGGTGCAGAGAGTGCAACCTGTACCCTCCTCCAGGGACTCGCCGGCTTGTTCCCCGTGCACCACCAGGACCATCCTGAGCCACGAACTCCCATTTTTTAGGAGGCAGAAGTTGGGCTCCATTTGATTGGCAAGGACAGTGGTCAGGCATGAGGATCAGGAATGGCTCTAAAGAGCCTAAAGAACATTCCCTGAGGAAGAAGCCAGCTGGTGCTTGATTTTTACATGGGAAATCACGGACAAGAAGGAGAACGAATGCTCCACACAAGAGTGCAAGCTTGGTGCCAGTGGCAACAACTGCCTTAGACCCAGAGAGCAAGACGCTGAGGTATCGAGGTGCCTCCCAGGACTGCACTCATGTTTCTGGCCTCTGCTGATATAAGGAGGCACCCCAAAGGGCAAACCATCACCCAGGACAAGGAGCTGCCCAGAGGCAGAAGGCAGAAAACGTGAGAGCTCAGTCCTTCCCTGGAGCTTAGGAGTTAGAGCTGTGCATTCCTCCTCCTCCTCCATTTACCTTCTCTGTTGTGATCTCAGATCAGGCACCCACCAGAGCAGAGGCGTCTTGTAGAGGTGCTGTCACAGAGCACAGCATGTGTGTAAATGGTAGCTGTGTGGTCAGAGCCCTCTCCCAGAAAGTGGGAGGTCTGAGCTAAGTGTTCTCCTCAGCCTGGGGGGACTGTAACGCACTCTTTCCACCAGCCTAGTCTGCTCTAATCTGCCTGGCATGGCATGGCAGGGCACAGTTTAATATGGTATGTCTGTAATATGGATGAAGAGCACCTCCTAGCTTCTGCATCCCAAGGGCATAACCCAGACATGTCCTGCCTTGAAGGCTGGTTGCCTGCTTCTGGCACCAAAGCAGGAGATCTGAACACAAATGCCAATCACCACGTCACGGCCTGCACAGATGCTGAACCCTCAGCTAAGTGTGAAAGACTCTCTGGCCCTACACCTGGTTTTTAAGTCTTTCAAAATTTTCAGGGTGCTTCAGACATGAAGAAAGCGAGCACTGCAACGCTGTCCTTTTCACAGTGGAAGGAACAGGACACATGAACCGTCTCACATAGTCCTCTGTGAAAGGAAACATTTGTAGGGCTGGATGCTCTACAGGCAGGAGGTGCCGTGAGAGGCTCATATATGAGAGTGGGAGTCTTTGGGAGTTTTAAGCAATGAACAGCTGAAGAAGTTTCTATAGAGCGTGTGGGAGCCAAGGCTTTTCAAAGACATATCATATGTCCACAGATGGGCAGGCTTTCACTAAAATAACAAAACTCAAATTAATTGAAACAACAAAACTCAATTTCATTGAAACCACAAAAATATTAAAAAACAAAAACAAAAACAAAAACAAACCACAAAAGCACTTATTTTCCCTTGCCGACCCACACTTCAAGTCTAGGCTTCAGAGCACTGAAAACCCTACTACAGCTTCCCATAGAGGAATTTTTCTGAATAGTGTACCGAACCAGCATACTTCATTCCTGCTGTGACACAGAAGTGCTTGCTCAGCAGTCAAAGTGGCCCAGAGAGAAGGAATACCCTTCTCTAGCTAAGTGTTTATCTTGGAAAACGGAGATTGGCGTTTCAGCACCTTCACTAGGACCCATTTAGGTATTTCGCATGAGTCGGGCACTGGATAACATGTACACACGGTCAGGGATGGGGATCAGGACACAGATCTCCTCTTGCCCAGGAAAATAACCATGAAGATGAGCTGTGTCACACCTGTTCCCTGGCCCAGTGAACTCTGAATTTGTCTTGCATCGAGCGAGATAACTTTAGTGGGTGAATGTGCACTCCCCTTGCTCTTGAGACAGATAATAATCTGGTGTTTGGGGCAGTCTCCCAGAAGATGGGATTTCACAGCCCTCAGGACAGAAGAGGGACTGGACCTTGATCACCAGCACTGCTGGGTATGTGCTACAACTGTTGATCTATTGTTTAACAGGTAAGAAAACAACAAGTCCTCTTCCAGCGGCCTTTTCAAAGAAAAATGGTAGCTGCTAGTTTCTGCATTGATCTTGTTCTGGGAAGAAACACCTACCTGGTTGTTCCCAGTCACACCTGGGTGTGAGCCAAGGTGCAGAGGAAAACTGAGCTGCCCATCAAGTTGAGGTGGCACTAAGGGACAAGTGCTAGCCTTGCGGTGTTTAGAGGATCACAGTCTGGGATTCAGTGCTTACCATCCCATTTAGATGGTAGTCCAGGTGCCTCAGACCTGCGCCCAAGGCATGGCCACAATGAAAGAGAAATGCTGGGTGCTCTGATCTAAAGAGGATGAAAGGCTGAAGTAGACAACTGTCCTGTATGCCTTGTAAGGGGTGGAGAAACACCATGCTGGGCAAAAAGGGGCTAAGGGGGGAAGTGAAATGACATTGAACCCACAGGAGGTATTTTCCTTCATGGCAGTCCCCAGCCAGAGCTCTCAAAGGGACCTAAGCTCAGGCCAGTTGATATTACTTCTACCCTCTAGGACTAGCTCCTTTGGCCAAGGCAAGGGGACTTCCATGTTTGTCTTCCTTTTGTGTGTTGTGTAACCCCTGAAGGCAGTGCGCTGCTTTGCGCTGGGTTTGTGCCTCGCTGGCCATCCATCCATTGTCGGGAAATCCCTGTGCTGGGAGCGCATCAGAGCCAGGTGAGGAACACACAGCAAAAGCACGGCTTTAAACACATTGTTCGCTGGCTGCTGTCACAAGGGCTCCAGGTAAACCAAGGAGCTGCCAACTGGCAGCAGAGGGCAGCTGCATTCTTTCCATGGGTTTTAAGAAACTAACACTAAAAGTACTAATCGATATGGGCGTACCAACAGAGTTGGTTTTCTGGTGCCCTTGGGCTTAACTGCACAGGTATTCAGTGCATCCCGCCTGTGCCTCGGCCCACTCCACTTGCTGAGCCAGCTCAGGGATCTGGGCGGGCTGCTCTCCTGAGCCAGGGCGGCACTGGCCGTGCCCATTTGCTGTCCTTTATTTCTGTGATGTGTTATGAGGCTGCCTGCCAAAACCATGATCTGCGTATAAAATGGACCTGCACTTGCAGAGCAGCACGATGAGTGCCATCTACTGATAATTAAACATACAGCACCGCAGAGAGAGAGAGAGGCCGGTTCACCCATCGAGTCAGTGATACATGGCAACCGGCATCGGCAGTACGGCTCTTCATGGCTGCCAGCTCCCGTGACATTATGGAGTCGTGGCAGCACCGTGCTCGTAGGCTGCCAAGGCTTGCTTCTGCTGCAAGGTCATTTCTTGAAGCTTCATCAAGCAGCATTTTTTCAGGGGTGTGCTGGGGTGTTTTGAAGCTATGCTGATCTTTTCTGCAGTCTTCTGGAAAATAAAAAAATCTTTGGCAGGATTAGGCTTGGTAGAATATAAATGACCATTAATAAATTTTTAGTGTTAATATAAGTGCTTGTATCAACTGAAAGCTGAATCACTTAATCAGACTAGTAGCAATTAAAATGGTAATTTTTCTGTACTAGATTCTGCTTGCAATTTTTACCCAAGTAAAACTCTTTGAAGTTAATTGGAATTTTGATTAAAGCCTCCTGGATCTGGGTCTCTGAATTTGTACTAAGGAAGGTTCAATATTTGCTTTGGTTTTCTGCACATTGAGTTCACTGCTATATATTAGTGTGACTGTACAATTAGTTGTAACAAGAACAACTCCAATAAAGATTGCTGTAATCTAGTTCTTGATATACTTTAGAAGAGGTCTTTTATCACAGAATGGCTTTTAAAGTATTGCTAAAACAGGCTGTAAAATCTGAAAAACTTGATTGCTTAAATTGTTTGTCTTAATTATTTCTAGTCCCTATAAATGGCTTAGTAACATTCACTTAATGGTAGTTCAGAATTTGGGATGGGATGGGAGGAAGGGAGGCGTTCTTGCTCTTCAGTTTTTGGTTGTCAGTGCAAAAAAAAACCTACTCAAATTACATTATGACCATTAGTAGAATGAAAAGTAACTAACTATGGTGTAACAGCTGTAAAAAGCAACATTTTTGTCCAAAAGGTTGCAAAAAAACCCGAAACAAACAAACCCTCTGCAAAAAAAACTGACCAGACGATCCTGAGACATTGGGTAGCATTTAATGAGCCAGAAGCAGCCTCTTCCAGAGACACTGGAAGAACCAGGGGAGCACTGTTGTAGTAGTAGTCCTGACTCACACAGGTTTCACTGCAGTCAGTACAACCCCACGTGATAATAAAGCCCCCGTGAAGGAAGGAGGACTTGCATGGAAAAATCCCCCAGCAAACAAGGAACACATTTTTGTTGTGTCGTGGGATTTGCCTGGAATGTTGTTGCAAGCTGATGTCATCTTGTGGACAGATTTCATCACTCATCCTTCCAGGCAAAGGAGTGTTTTTTCAAAAGCTGTGACATAACTGATGCAAATATTGCTTAAATTTCACCTGGGTCAGTTGCTGGTGTGAGAAAGGGGAAAAGCAGAAAGAAGGCAATGATCCTGCAGAAATTATACTGATGATATTGAGCGTGTGGGTTCTTGTTGTATACCTCTGTTTATAAGAAGAGTATTATAGCTTGCAACCAAAATGCAGGTTGATTTGTTTTGAGAACTCCTTTAGTATTCATTAACAAAGTTTCTTTAATTTTGGAAAAAATATATATATATATTCTTGACCTTAAAAAGATACATATTAAATAACAAGTTGTTATTTATCTTATACTAAGAAGTGCATCAGTTTATCAATAATGGATTTGTCTGCAAGCTTGTTGTGACTGTGGGATTTATTTTGTTCTTTTATTTTATCCTAAGGTGGTCATTGGAGCACAGTTTCTTCCATTTTCCCGTTCAGCACTGCAGTAATTGGATTCAAGCACAAGGAAAGGAATTACAAACAGGTCGTTGCAATTCAGAGAAATGTTCTGATCTTCTTTTGTCTCTACTTTTTCTGAAGGTCTTGATTTTGAGAAACAAAGTGAATTTTATCTTAAATATTTTCTCTATTCCCTCTAAAACATAGAAACATAATATGAGAAAGGAAGGATTAAAAAGAAGATAAAAGCTTTTTATTATTATTTTGCAATACAGTACCAAAACCTTGAATATTCAACGGCTATGATGTTACAGAGCCAAAACTGTGTTATAAACTGCTAGGTCTATTTAATGGTTAGCCCAATGATCACAATTCCTGACAGTGAACTTTGAGTTCTTAAATGGCTGCAGTAAGAATCAGCACCCTGCCAGTTACTGCATCCACACATGTGGATCGGGTATGCTGTGTGAAAATTAACTCTTTCAAACTAAATGGCTAACATTAATTTGCTCTCGTTGTAAACTTCTTTTTGTATAATATTTGCCATTTGTACAGTAAGGTTCATCCCATCTCAAACTTTGCATATGAACAGCATCCAGTGACATGCAGACACAGCGGAGGAGCAATTGAGCACAGCCTTGGGAAGAAAGGTAGCTACTGATGAAAAAATGTCCTAGGAGACTTTGAAAAAAAAATCTGTTGCTTAATGCAGTGGTGGGGAAGCAAAAGCACATTTCTGCGTACCAGATCAGTGCGCAAAGGAGCCTGGACACCTCTGTGCTGAATGCCTGCTCACGATGTTCCTGTTTTCTCCTGCCTTACCCAAGCAAGCCTTGGCCACCTTGAAGAGGTGGCCTTAGGTCCTGTCTGTTTCAAGATGTCAAATAGCTACGTGTGTGCTATGCCTGTAAAATCCCTCAGCACTTCACGAGGAGGCACTTGAAGCGGGTGCCCGGACAGACGAGCCACACCGGATTTCTTCTGCACCAGTCCGTGCCGGCTGCCGCTCCTGCCTCAACACTTTGTCACCTGCTGGTTTCCCACCCGCCGCCGATGACACGCGATCGCTGAGGGCCATTCCCGTGGAAAACACTCGTGAATACTACCGCTTTGCGGCGGCTAGGGACCGTGCCGGCGGCGGGCAGCGGTTCCTTACGGCGCTCCCCCACAAGCGCCGGCGTGTTGGAAACCGACGGCCCTTTCCGTGAGGAAAGCGGGGTGGACAGCGGGAGCCTGGCTCCCGGACAGGGGAGGCCGGGTGCCGGGGTGAGGCGGAGCGGCGGCGGGAAGTGGGGGCTGAGGCAGGGAGGCGGCAGCGGCCCCTCAGCCGGT
>JASVER010000071.1:3715615-3759553 GCA_030449065.1 Oceanodroma leucorhoa | reverse complement strand
GCGAGGGGGCGTGTGAGGGGGAGCGGCGGGTAACGGCCGCCAGCGGGCAACGGCCGCCGCCGGGCCAGCCTCGCCACCGCCGCCACCGCCACCGCGGGAGGCAGCCCCGCCCGCCCTCCGCCTTGCGACAGCCGGCTCCCCCGGTCGCGGGGCCGCCGGTGGCCGGCGCCAGCGCCGCTGTCCCGCCCGCTGCATGGAGCTGTCGGCCATCGGGGAGCAGGTGTTCGCGGTGGAGAGCATCCGCAAGAAGCGCGTGCGGAAGGTGGGCTGCGGCGGGGCGGGGCGGGCCCCGCCGGGCGGCGGGGGGGGGAGAGGAGCGCACCGAGACACCCCCCGCCCCTCCCGCCTCGCACAAGCGCGGCGGGTGGGGGGCGTGGTGGGCGCGCGCGTGGCCGCCCTGCCTTCTCCCCTCGCGCGGAGTAACGGGCGGCCTCGCGCTGCCGGCGGGGCGGGGGCGGCACTGGCACCTGCCTCTGCCTGGGGCCTGCAGCCTGCAGGGCCGGCGGGCGAGGGACGCGCGTGTTGGCGGGAGTCGCTGGTGAGGCGGGTGGGGTTCTGGGGCAGCCTGGGGGTGGGGTGGAGGATGTCGTTGCTGGGGGGTTTCAGTTTTTGCAAAATCAGTGCTGGTGGCAACAAACCGGACGCCCCGAATCAAGAAGGGGTTTGGAAAGGTTTGGCGGCCAGCGTCGTGACTCAACACGCCCTCCGTCCCCACAGGGTGTTACGAGGATTAACCCGTAAGCACTTAGCGTGTGGAGATCCTCCGGTGGAAAGTTTCTCATAGGGCAGTGTTTTCAAACAGTGGGAAGCTGATGAGCCCCCCCCCCCCCCCCCGGTGAGGAAAATGAAACCGGTTCTCTGGCTCAAGTACCAGAGTTCTGTGCTTGCTGTTCTGTCGTGTAAAGGTGTCCGCAGCTGGCACTTCGAGGAGTGGTCATCCTGCACACATGAAGGCCTCTGCCATGCTTTGGGAGGTGCTTAACAAGCCCCTCAGTGTATTAAAGATTTTAATAGTTGTGCACATTCCTCAGGAGCCCTTGAACATGGTTTCCAAACACTGCTTTTTTCTTTTTTTTTGCTTTTTTTGCTTTTTAAATCTTCTACTTAGAGTGTCCAAATAAATGGGTAACTCTGAACTTTAGTTGTGAGCTGCTGCTTGGGTTGAAAGGTTGAGTGACTGTGATAGATGGAACAGTGTTTGAGTAAAGCGTGTAGCAACTGGAAGGGACCATGCCAAAGAGATGCTTCATAGGTTCTGAAACATTGTATTTCTTCTCTCTGCTGAAAAAAAATTCCTCTGATGCTTGCTCCTGGCATACATCTCCCTCTCGCGTTTATGCGTGCTGACTTCTTGTAGGATTGCCTATAAATGCAGGAATGGTTGCAGTCTTGCTCTCCGGTTGGCTTTTGGGGTTCTGCCTGCTAGGCTTCTGCAAAGGCATGATCCCAAGCTGATGGTAGTTCAAGCATGCTTAAATACCCCTGTGTGCCCATTTTCTGGGGAAAAAGGTATAGCAAGTGTAGTTGAATGAGGAAGTGGCTTTGTTTTGAAAATAAAGTGATGGGAAATGAGCTTTTCAGTTGCAGAGTTTAGTCCTATTGATTGGTTGCATCTCTTACTGAGGCCCATATTTGGTTGCGGAGTTCACCTGTTTTCTTCTTCCTTTTTCCACCCTTAGGGTAAAGTAGAATACCTGGTGAAGTGGAAAGGATGGCCCCCAAAGTAAGTTGTGTTTTACTTATCTTTTACTCTTTTTTCTGTAACATTCAGTAATAGCTTACACTGTATCTCTGCAACTAAGCATCTCATTCTTAATGGGTAACCTTTTGTGCCTCACTCCAACAACAATAAACAAAAACAAAGAGCCACAAACCAAAACCAAATCTATTTCTGGACTGGCAGCTGAGGGATACAAACCGGATGCCAATCTATTCTGACCGGTTTTTGCCACCACTGAAATATTCCATTGAGATGCTTTCTAGATACAAATGTTTTTAAATTCATTATGAGTTCAACAGGGAACCCTGATTCTTCTGAACTTGGAATGGCTCCTGCTTTTCTGAGTCAGCACCAAGAGGGCCCCACTTTATTTTTAGGGCTATATGCAGTCTTCAAAAATACAAAACAAGTTGATGGTCTTGTCTTGTTGTTCTACTGCTTCCCCTCTGCAATTCACAAATGGAAAGGGGCAATGTTTCAGATTTATTGATTGTAGACAAATGCAGGTGATCTTTGTCCCTTGAAAATTACCCCCATGCCTTCATTTCCTTGTCTGAAACCTTCTGTTATTCTGAGTGCCTTTTCTGCTTTTGCTTTGGTTGCTATCTTGCAAAAAGGGAAAAAAWTTTTTTTTTTTGCAGCATTGCTGTGCACTGTTTACAGGTATTTCTCTTATTAAAATGCAGCTGCCTCTGAAGAAGAGTGATTGCTCTGTGCCTAAACAGTCTGTAAAATGCTTTTAGATTAAAAGGATTAGGTAACTGGAGAATATTACTATGTTTGCTAGCAGTCTAGTAGAACAGCCTCCTGGCCAACCCATATGGGGCCCTGCCTTTGCTTTTCTGTTTGTAACTCTGTGTGTGTACGTACACAATGTGCGTGGGCACAACTACATTACACATGCAGTTGTACATGTGTTGCTAAGCAAAGGGGGCTGCTTTTACGGGTTCATCCTTGCAGTTGCAAAGCAGGGCCTACTAGGATGGTCCTGACAGATTGTACCTGGTGTCCAAGAAGTTGAAATATGTTCCTGTGTGCCTAATCCTTGTGCTTATAGGACATGTGTGACTATAAGCAGCTTCCCGTCTGGTGGTGGTGGGAGAGGGTGACTTTGTTCTTGACTGTAAGTTCTGCTGTCAAAGTGTAACCCTATGTACTTGTTGAGCACCAGTTACCATATAGTGTGCGTCAGTTCTTGGACTGCTTGAGCCTTCTAAGTAGCCAAGCCTAATTTAATCGCTTGGTAGAGGTTGGGAAGTGTATTTGTAGTCTGTGAAGCACCATCCCCTTTTGGCCAGAATACTGATGTTTATCCCATTCTCCTTGCAACAAATGCACTGAGGTCCTTCTCTTGTAAAGTCACTTGCCAAGAAGGTGGGCTGAGGCATGGCGTAATGTTTCCTTGGACAGAGCAGCCCTTATTCTTACTGCTGCCTTTCCTTGCCTTGGAACTCTGGGGGAGCCAGAAACTCTCTTTTGGGAATTAAAAGCACAGCCTTCTGCCCAGGGAGCAAGGGGATGTCAGGGTTCCCCTCTTTTCGATGCTGTGACATGTCCAAACACCTTCCTTCTTCCCCCAAACTCCAAATCTGAAGAGCACTGATTTTTTTCCTCAGCCCCCCCCCCCCCCCCCATTTTAACTGTTCACTCGCTGGTTTGAGTTCCTTAAAACCAAGATGCTTTGAGCACTGAGCATCACTTTCATCCTGCTAGCAGTCTCTGTTCCTTATTTCTAAACATACATATGCCTGTGATGGCATGCAGCACCACAAGCTGTTTGCTTCCAACATACTCCGTTTCCTTGTCCCATGTCGTATTTCTCTTCATTCTCCTCCTCAGCCTTGTCGCACTGTTCTTTGTAATCTCTGTACCAGTTATCCCATCATTCCCATTGGAGGCTTCATGGAAGGCAATAAGGATAGGTCAGCAGTTCGCTGCTTTCCCATGTAATTGATATTTCACTTTTTTTTTTCCTTCTTAATAAAAAATTCTCGTTAATGCCCTGCACCTCAGATTTCTGGATTGTACTGCTGGAGTCAAGAGAACGGAGGAGTTACAATCTGATTCTAGCTACAAGCTTGTTTACAACTTGTGTTGGAGTTAAGAGGGGAGGGGGAAGAGGAGGAGTAGAAGGAGGGGGAAGGAAGATCATATGATCTATGTTTTCAGAGTGCCTGCTCTCTGCAGTTCTGCTGCAGCCTGGGCTGTGTGTACCCGTATATATAGCTCTGTGTGCGTGTGTGTGCGTGTGCGCGCGTGGCAAACTGAACCATGTTTTTTTTTTTATATGCAGTGTTTTGCCACTGCAGCGAAGCCAGAAGCTGAGCTGCAGAGAAAAAGGCAACACCCACCATGTTTTTTTAAAAGCAAATCCCGTTTCTTCTCCTGCCCATGAAAAGCAATCCAATGTCTTTTTTCCCCCCTTGTGTTATTATTTTTCTTAAATTTGTAGAATGAGTGCCAGAATCCCTGCAGCTGGGAGGAAACCCTTCTCTCTTCAAACAGCATCTTGGCTTTGACAGCCCACAGTCAGGTTGCTGCAGGAGGCTTGAGCAAAGGAGGGAGGGAGGGATCAGGCGGTTATGAAGATATGTCTTAACTCTCTGATGTACAGTGCACCTTGGGATATCTGAATTTCATCTTTTTGTTTCTCCCTTTTGTAAAAGAATTGTACTTTCATTTCTAGAACCATTCTCCAGGAATGCTCCTACATTTCAGTACCTTTCTTCTGTCTAATGGAGAGATGAAAGGGAAAAGCATTCGCAAACCACCTCCCCTGTGTACATATATGCGTGTATCACGTGCCCTCATGTGCAGTCTGTGCTTCATCCAGAACTGTAAACATCTTAAAATGCTTTCCCCCTGTTTAAAGGCACTGATACAAATGCACCCTTGCCCACCTGCATGTGGCTCGTCTCTGGCTGTCCTCCCTAAGGGCTGGGAGGGGCTCTGCGTCCAGGCCCCGGACCTCACATTCCAGGAAAATTAATGTTCTGAGTCATTTGGGGTTTCAGAGTTGCCTTTCAGTTTCTAGGGTAAAAACGTGCTACCCATCTTTTCTGGGCAAACATGACCCCTTAGAAGCAAACATGCCATGAGGACCACCTTGTTGTGATCCCTTCACCTTCCACAATGGGAGTTTTTGGCTGCTTCTCCCTAGTATTAAGTGCAGCTGTGCCCCTTGGGAACCATTTTTGGCATTGCCTGCCGGGTGGGTTCAGTCCTTTGCTGAGCATCTGACTCCTGTCACAGCTGTCTGGCAATGGAGGAGGGAGATGGGGCCATGACTGACACTGTTAACAGGCTAGTTTCAGAGCATCAAGCTTATTTTGAGTGGTTTTGGTAGCCCCGACCACAATGCAGATAGATGGGTTCCTCCTGCGCTGGTACAGAAATACTGATTACCTCTGCTAGATAGAAATAACCTGCAGGGGGAGTTGAGCAAGAGGAGGAATAGTTGGAAAGTCGCCATTAACTTGCCTCAGGGTCCAGGTCTAAACATGTTTAGTTGAATGCCATCAGTGGAGAAAAATTAAACTCTTCTTAAATGAATACTTTCAGCTCCAGTGATTAGAGGTAATTAATAATGCAGGTGAGAAAGCGTACTTACTCTTTGAGCACTCTAAATTAAGAGAGACCTATTTTTCAGAAAGCTGTATCAGGTCATGTCTCATTGTTCCATAGGGTTTGTTGGATTTGAGGGAGTGCTGCAGATGAGACCTGTTTAGGCATTGACTTAAAATCAGTTTGCAAGTATTTGCACAGGCTTTGCAAATAGTGTGGAGGGGGCCCTGGGGAGGAAAGTCTTCCCTGTTCTCCTACAAAGAGCTACTTGACGCTTGGCCCTGCCTGTTTTGGGAAGGGGAGGTGGTGTCTGCGGGAAGTTGGGGAGGGAATGGCTGGGATTCCTCAGAGCTCTCGCAATGTTGTGGCAGGCCCCACTGACCCTTGTGAAGACAGTATCCAGGGCTGCAGCACACTGGTAGCAGGCCCACAGAGAGAATGTTTCATTAAAGTATTGTTTACTTTATATTCCTTATGTTTTTCTTCAGATACAGCACATGGGAGCCAGAGGATCATATCTTGGACCCTCGCCTGGTAGTGGCTTATGAAGAAAAGTAAGAGCCCATGTTCTTTCTCTCCCTGGACACAGGAAAAGAAAATAGTGTGTTTATTTTGTAGTGTGCATAAAGTGCCCCTGTTGTCCCTACTTCAATCAAAGATGAGATGTATAGCAATGAATCCTGTTTGATCTCTGTATCCTGGTGTTGGCTGAGGCGGACAAGACAGGGTTAAAGCAGCTCTGATTGGCACTGTTTGGGAAATGAGGCCAAGAACAAGCAGCACTGAGCCAAAGAGCAATCAGTCTCAGGTTTTAATCAGGTCCAGAGCTGGACTGGAGTGATGCAAGGTGATAAGTTCCTCTAAACCATCCTTGATAGCTGAGTCAGAGAAATTCCCTTATTGGAAGGCTTTCACTCCTACAAGAAGCAATTCTGGGATGTTTTCCAAGTCCACACTGGTCACCATTGGGTTTTAATGAAGGAAATGAGGGAGCTGTGCTGTGAAAGGTAGAAGTCCCGACTAGGCTTTGTGCTGTGGTATTTAGTACTAGGTTTGACTTGTGTTCCTCTTTCCCAGGGAAGAGAGAGACCGTGCATCGGGGTACAGGAAAAGAGGCCCCAAACCAAAGCGCCTCTTACTGCAGGTAGCCCCTTGCTCTTCTCTGTATTTCTAACTTGTTAGCTGCTGGGCTGCTCCTCTGCTCACAGGGAGGTGGAAACTGTCCGTTTGCTGTTGCATGGAAAAAATTGGACGTAACAAGCTAACACAGCAACATGAACTCAGTGGGTAGGCAGATAGTTTTAAGCTGTTAGCTGAAGAGCCAGCTAACTTGTCTTTAAAAAAGCAAAACAAAATAAAAAAAACAAACCGACAACTCTTGCTCTCTGAACTAGGATTTTATAAACTTTGGGCTTGGGTGGTTGCAGGTTACCTGGTTTGCGTGCTTTTTTAATTTCATGTTGGGTTTGGACTTTCCATCATGTTAAAGGTAGCCGCTGGTTGGAAGTGGAGTTCCAGCATGCTTTGACTGTTGCCAAGCAAAGCAGCCAATCCTAGGAAGTACATGTTAGGAAGCTCTTAGATGGCAGTTGAAGAGGTGAGAGAAAGTGTTGCAGAAGCAGCACAACTTATCCTAGCTCATCTAGGTGTTCAGGGACTGAACAAAGAATAGTTTCCTGGCTCCCAGGTAGGAGCCCTGACTGTATTATCAGATTTCCGCTCTGACCCTTGCTGCGTTGATGTCTTGGCAGCGGCTGTATGGCATGGACTTGAGGAGTGCCCACAAGGGAAAGGAGAAGCTCTGTTTCTCTCTTGCACGAAGGTTTGGAGGAGGAGACAGTAGCCTGCCAGGGGCCAAACCGGGGCAGGGAGAGTTCTCAGAGAAGACTGGGGGAGCGGTCCTGCCATTCTCTCTCCGGAAGCAACGCAAAAACCAGAAGTACCTGCGACTGTCAAGGAAGAAGTTCCCCCGCATGGCGAGCCTGGAGAGCCGAAACTGCAGGCGTGAGTTCTTCCTGAATGATTCGGTGGGCCTGGAGGCCAGGCAGGGCCCTGAGGACTGGGAGGCCATGCAGCACACCAGCAAAGAAGGTAAGGCCAGACACTGCTTGGCTGTGAAGTTCTGGGGCATGTGAAGGATGCCCTGCATGCTTCCTCCTTGCTTGCATCATCCTGGGATTGTGGTTTAGGTCAGGTCCTCAGAGCAGCTCTTCTGTCTGCAAGTTCCTTTCTCGTTTGGATGAATAGCACATCTTAATCTGCTTTTTTGGTGCTGTCACTTCTCTGTAGTCTCATATCAGTGACGCCCCTCCCAGTGTTAGAAAACATGTGGAAGATACTGCAAGTTACTCTCCTCTTCTAGTTTCCTCGCAGCAGAGGTGACATGCAGGCGTGACAGTGATGAACTCTGTCCACATACTCGCATATGTTCAGCCTGCTGCTCTGCTAAAAGGAGCATGGCTGGCAGTGGACAAGCTTGGACACCAGCACTCCTCTCACAGTGCTGCTCTGAGGAGCATACAGGAATGCCGCTAGGAACCCACAGTTCGTTCTTCTGCCTCCTCCTTCCCTTTCCTCTCCATCCCACGTTCTCTCTAAAGTCTCTTGCTATAGAGCTATGTGAGAGGGGGATGAGAGAGATGAAGTGAGGTTGGTAATTCCTGCCTGATCCCACTGAGTACGCAGCATGAGTGTAGGCACGGGAGATGTCCAAGCACATTTGGCATTTTGGGGAGGGATACCAGTGTCTTGTGCAGGAGGGCTGTAGGATGTGCGTGTTGCTCTGAGTTACCAGGGAAACTCTATCCCTGCATTATTAGAGCTTCTGAAGGCGTAGCTTTCCTGAGGAGTGGAAAACTGGGGCTTGTGCTGCTTGTAGTAGCTAAGGGAATCCTGTTACTCCTTGCTAGGAGTAGCTGTTAACCAGGATTTTGGGGAGAGGGCTGCGTTCTGAGAATCAATGCTATCCACTCCATTCTGAGAGGGACTCAAACAGCGCCCAAAATCCAGGGAGGCAGCAGTGGGGCTAGCAGAGAGGAACCCGGTGTTGCATCCTGGCAACGGGCAAATGTGTGGGGCTGTTCCCTCCTAGAAGCGCTGAGCTCTAAAGCACTTGGGGATTGGAAGAGTGAGTGGCACTACAGAAATGTGAAACTGGTTTTGTTCTCCCCTTGGCCTGCATGGAATTCCAGTTATTGTTGGGGGGGGGATTGGACTCTTTCTGAGGTGAAAGTAGACACCAGGAAATACACTCTTGAGTGGCCCTTGTTCCTTGCCCAGGTTGGGACAAGGTGTATAGTACAGATAACAGTGACGGGGAGAGGGTATGTTTTCCTTCCTCTCTCTGTGTATTTTTGTGGCTGCCTCTAGCGGTTGGGGGGAAGTGAGGCTTTGGGTGGCAGAGGGACTGATAATTATTCTTACAGTAAGAAAGTGCAGGGATGCTTGGGTTTCTTGTATGGAGTTATCAGGGAGCAAAGAAAGGATATGAGAAAGGGAGAGCAGCCTCTCCATGAAGCAGTATTGATGGATTTTTGAGAGAATCACACCCAGGCAGCGTTGCAGGTGCAGTACAAGGAAGACTCTCCATGTTGGATTCCTTTGACTCCCATAGGAGTATCTGAAGAGCGTGTGTAAGAGTTCGTGATTTTTTACTTTTCAGCAGGGTAGGACATTTACAAGCAGGTGAGCTCACACCTGGGTGAGTGTGCTTTGCTGACACAGAGCCAAATTAGGGGCTGAAATGGGGTGAGAGGTATAGGCTGTTCTGATGCTGGTGTGTGTCTGGACATCTTTGCTACTCTTTCCTTTTCCCATTATATCCTGTAGTGATCCTCCATTTTCCCTTAGCCTCTGAGGGGAGGGCTTGCCTATGCTCTTTCTTGCCTTGTATGTGCAGACTCAATACAGCCTGATTTCACCCACCGTTTGTCAGAAAGGAGGCCCCTCTTCCATCCTTCCCTTCCCTCTCTTCTTCCTCCTTCCTTCTCCCTCACCCTCTTTCTCTCTCACTAACATGCTCTTATCTGCCTCTCCTTCTGCAGCAGATGTGGATGGCAGTCTCCCTTGGATTCCCACTGTGCCCCCCAGCGAAGTGACAGTGACGGACATCACGGCAAACTCCATTACCGTCACTTTCAGAGAAGCGCAAGTGGCTGAGGGCTTCTTCCGAGACCGGAGTGCACAGTTCTGAATCTCCGTTTTCAGTGCTCCCCAAAACCAGTGCTTTTAGGGTGGGGCTAGGGAAGGGTTATTTTATCCCTTAAGAAAAAAAAAAATCCAAAACGTCTCCCCTTAAAATGTTTACAAAGACCTTCTCTTTTTTTTTCTTTCTCCTTTTTCCCCTTTCAGATACGCAAAAAAGGGCAGTGTAGGGGGTGTGTGTTTGTCATTGCTTTGTCCATCTGAAAAACTGACAGCCCTTTCCCTGGCAAAGACTCCCCTCCTAGATGTGAAAGCAGCCAGCTGAACAATTCGCCTTTTATCCTGTTAAGTGGCAGCAGCTGCATTTGTGGGGAGAGGGCATGTGGAGGTGGAAAGAGAGCTGGGTCTCTAGCCTGCCACCTTGTTCTGCAATTGATATCCCTTGGATAAAGATACTTCTCTGTGCATTGCTCTTCCCACCTTCTTCCTCCCTCTCTTCCTGCAGCAGTGAGAGGCGATGGATCCTACCTGTGTAGATAACTCCAGCCTGTTAAGACTTTCTCTCCAGTGCTGTTTTCCCTGTGGCCTGCTGTCAGGACTTCAGAACCGTATTTGCCTGTCTGTGGTAAGTCAGTCCTTGCAGCACAGATCTGTATAGACAGCAGAGGTTTCTCCCTTTGATTGCTGATCATGCAGAAAGACTGAAATGCATCTCTGAAATCTAGATTGGCGACGTAAATTCAATTTGCCCTCATTAAAAGCTCAGAAACCCAGCGCAGTCGAGACATACCATTCTGTATATGCTAAACAGGATTTCCAGGCTCGGCTCTGCCGTGTGAGGAACACGTTATGGAAAGTGGGGTGTTCTTACCCTTTGCCAAATTCAGTATTAATAACAAATGCTGCCCTGAATCTGTGGTAATAAGTTGGTTGAAAACTGACTCCTCTCCCCTGGGACGAGGGGCTAATAGGACAACCGAAGCATTGCCTGGCACTGCCAAGATATCCAAGATACTGGCACAGGCCCAGGACACAGGAATTGGACAGAACTGAGCTAGAAATGGACCCTGATTAGCAGCAAATCCTGTTCTTGGATCCCATAGAGAGATCCAAGGTAAACAACGTGGGGAAGGCACGTATCAGATTTGAGGAGGGGAAAAAAATTCTTAATTCTTAGCAATGAGAATTCTTGGATTGTACTGCCTGAGTAATATTCTTCCATGACTCCAGTCTCCTCACAGTATCTGTGATCCTGTACTACTTTACTGATGGGAACTTCCCCTTGGAAGGCTTAAAAATCTTTGCCAAGGAAAGCAGTCTGCATTTCAATAGACCCTGCCTGATCTTGCACTTAAAAATGCCTTGTGCTGGACTGCCTGTGACACTTTGAGGTTTTTGAAGAATTGCTGTATTTTGAGTTGGTAGTTTAGCATAGCATCTGTTCTTGCACATGCATGTTCTCTTCCATTTTTTTTAAAAGCAAATTTTATTGAAATAACTTACATTTTTAAATATAGACCTTTTCCTATGGAAAGCAAGAAAAGTAAGCTAGAGTCTAAGGTGGGAACTGCAGGACAGAGTGCTGTAGGGTAACATTGGCTACTGTCATGATTACTGTCCTTGAATCCTTTGTTTCCTCTCTCCACCCCACCTGAAGCATCCCTTATGTGCTATATTTATTCTAAATGAAGCAACGAGCCTTCTGAGCTCTGAGGTGAAGACACCTGTGGAAATCCTCAATGTGTTCCTTTGAAGGGCTTGGCTGCTGGCCTGCAGAACTTGGGGCTTCTGGTCCTCCAAACATCTGGGGCTTCTGGTCCTCCAAACATCTACTTTTTGCAAAGTGCTTGGACTGCCCCTATGGTTTTTATTAAAAGCAGGTTTTACCTCAGATAGGATATGGCAGCTCAGTGGAGACTTAAGATTTCCCCTTCCATCTCAGAGCTGTTTGAGCAGGCCTGTCTTCCACTGTGTCACAGCAGCTGCAGGACCACTGGGAAGATCTTGAATTTCTGGACTAACCTTTTGTCTCTTGAAGTGACATGGGAGTTTTATTACGGAGAAATCTGAGAGGGTGAGAAGTGGAAGCTGGGGAGGGAATTATGTGGTGGGAGGAAGAGTGAGTGGGAAAGAAGCTTGCAATAGCTGGTAGGGGCAAGTTGATGAGGTAAGCATACAGGCTCAGGATGTTTGTTGAACGTGGGTGTCCAGAGCAAGGCTTCTGTATCTGGAGTTGCACCCTCTTTTGCAGGATGTGGGGTCAGACAGTGTTGTCATCATCACCCCCCCCACACACACCCTCTTCCCAACACCTGCCAAACGTGCTGAATACCTGCATCTCTCTTTTGTTGTGACCAGTGGGCACACCACATGGCTGAGTCCACTCTTGAGGGTTGTAGTAGGTCAGGTAGTTATGGTTGCAGAAGCATAATATTTTAGCTTATTTTTTAAAAAGTCTTGAACTCCAGCTCATCCTGCTAAATCTTCATGGCATTTATAGGATCCTGTTTCTTTATTCTAATGCAGCTACTACTGCCTTTGTCCTGTCTTCGTCTTGGTGTACGAATACACCAAAAAGCTTCTTATTTACTAAGGTTCCTGGCTTTGGCTGGCATCGGAAGCAATACCAATCATGCGGCAGGAAAGAGCTTGTCCTAATAAACTGGATTTCCATCCTCTGCTTTTCTTTCCACCCACCAGCTGAGACTTCTCAATGTTTTGTTTTGGCATTTCTTTTTAAACATCTTTTCTTCCTCTTGCAGTGGAGTTTTCAAAGACCTGTGGTGGTCTTTCAAAGAGGATCCACCCACAGCTTCATATCTTAATCATTTTTTTGGATCAGGCTAGCTTGTGTTCTGCTGGTGACTAATCATCTCACTACAAGAAGGGTTGAACAAAGTACCTGGCTACCGTGCTGCTTTGTGTACAGGTCAATGAGGAGTTAACCCTTATCGGTTTAAGACGCAACAAGTTGCATGTGCGTGGGTTTGGTTTGTGTGTGTGAGGAGGAGTTTGTGGTAGGAAACTAAGCAGTTACTGTGTTGGGGTGGACTTTTTTTTTTGACATTCATGAATTCTTGCTTATCTTAAAGATCTTTTTGAGACRATCTTTATCTTGATCTTTTTAAAATGTGGCTCTGTTCCATATTGTCTGGTGACATATTGTTGTAAACTTCCTTGGTACAGCTGGCCTTCAGGGACTTTAAAATTAGCTTTATTCCAGCAGGTGTAGAGACGTATGGATGTTTTACTTGTGATGGCAAGAGAGGTTGTCTGGGTTTACTGGTCTCTTCTCCCCAGTACTGTCCATCTACCAGTTCAACCCAGAATCTGAAAACTGAATTGGGACTTCTTGTGCTAACATATCATGAAAATCAGATGCTGTGCTCGGAGCTTCGTTAAGCATTCCGTTTGATTAGAAGAGCCAGAATAGCATCCAGCTGAAGCTGAGTTTAATAATTCTATTTGAAGCACAAGCTGAGAATAGAAATGGACTAACTTTCCCATACCTTGTTTGTCTCCATGGCTGTAAACAAGAAAAACAAACTTCAACCAGTGGAAATTACTAAACTGTACGCAAGAAACAAACTTCTCAAAGAAGAACTGTTCTAATAGTCATTCTTAGAACTGTTTCCATGTGAGAATTTATCAGGCATGTTTGGGGGACAGAAGTTTTTATTTCATAGATCTCGCTGTATATACGACAGAATTGAGGACCTTTATTGTTAACACTGTGTTTAAAAAAAAAAAAAATATAAAGGAAAGGACTGCCTCTGTTCCTGGATGGTTATAAACTGGATGTTATTGCTCTGGTATATAAGTGATGCCTTGGAACAGTAAGTTTTAACACATAAATAGTGGCATTAAGCAACCTCGTATCTCCTGCATGCTCCTTATTGTCTTGCATTTGCTTGGGGGCCCTTCTGCTTGTGAAGTCAGACCAAGGTGGGGTTTTGGTTTTGTTTTTTTTTTCTTTTTCAAGCAAGGCCAGGATATTATTGTGAGAACACCCAAAAGCAGTTCCATTTGCCAAAATAAGCCCGAATTTGTTAGTGAATTGACCCTTGCTTATGTTGGAGCCTCAGACAGAAAGAAGCTTATTGAGAAATTAATGGCTTTTCTGTTGTTGTTAGTGTTGTGAAACTGTCCAGAATTGTTCTTCTGGTGTTTTGTGACTGAATGTATAAAATTGTTTGTTCACCTCACAGGGGGCCCTTGGCCCCAGTACTGTTTCCTGCTGTACGCCAGCTAGTGTTGTTTGATGGTTTCACTGGAATAGAGAAGGGAGGCCTCGCACAGGTCAAAAAATAGGCAGGGTAGCTCATGCAAGACCCTTGGTGGTAGCCACAACAGAGGCCAGGGTGCGGAAGACAGCAGCGAGGGTTGTCAGCCACATCCATGTGTTTGAGCAAAGCTAAATCTACCACCACCTCTCCACCCCTTCCTCTCCTCTCAAGCTTTAAGTTTGTGCTTTCTGAAGTAGGGAAAGCGCAAAAACCTCCTTTTCTAAAATTAATTGGTATCTACCCGCCTGCTGTTCCTCCCTTGCTTACCTGCAGCTGAGGAAGAAGAGGGCAGTGGGCCTTTCTACGAAAATAGTAGGGGCAGCTGCTTGTCAGGGCAGGGAGGGAAGGAGTTGCCTCAGTTGCTCTTGCCAGGCAGTTGAGGACAGGCCTCTGGGTGAGCTGGCAGTTGAGAGAGAAGACGTGTTAGAAATGCGAAGAACTTGTAGTGAAGCTGATCCCTTGCATCAGTGGATGGATGCCCCTCAGAGTTCTGAGTGGGCCCTGTGGAGAGGAGATGGACAGTGCTGCATTTATGTATCTGTCTTTTATCATTTGGGAAAGTGAGGGAGATGTGTACGTTAACAGCTTGCATAGGGTAACTTCTATAGGGCACATACAGGTAAAGAGAACATGTCGCTTTTGCCATGCTTGTCGTAAAACAGTTTTCCCCAAGGGCATGGTAAACTTGTTTTGAGACAATTGCTTGTGATCAAGAGACCATGTTGTCCTCTGCCTGCCGAACTTACTGTCCTCTCAGAGAAAGCGTGAACCTTCTGGGTGTCGAACCACCTGAATTCCACCCAAGTAGCTGGTCAAGATGGGAAGGCCTACCAAACAGCCCCAGGACAATTGGAAGGAGAGAGAAGCAATCACTTAAAATTGAGCTCAGACCCTTCAAATCCTTTCCTGTAACAAGCACTTCCTGGAGTGATGACCCCTTTTTCTTTTCCACCTCTCTTTCCCTTGCACCCTTAATTTCTTAAAGTACGTGGTTTAGCAGGGAGCGGAAGGGAGATGATCCCTAGTTAACTGGGAGTTGTAGAGAGGAGCGGAGCTCAGTGGGAGCACGTAATGGCTGATAGGGGGGAGATGGATCGCTGCCAAGTTGGGATGGGGTAGGAGCTTTGCTGCTGAGATTGTTTCCATCTGCTGTGGGCTGCTCGGCAAACATGCTAGGGGCTCTTGTCCGAAAGTGCCAGTCGGACGTTGAAAGGGAGAGCTTGTAAGACCATTCGGAACCTCTATCAGAGTTTATCTTGTTACAGGGGTAGCAGAGTTTTGACTGGGAGGGGGATTTTGGAGGAGGATGAGGTGGAAAGCCTTTTTTATTATTATTATTTTTTAACCAGAAAATGTAGTGTCAGCACAAAGAAGCTTTTTGCAAATCTGTCAAAATGTTAAGCAGCTTTTTTTTTTGCTTTTAAATCTGAAGTATGTTTTGAAGCACTTTGGAAATGCAAAGCACTAGGAGTGTTAAGTACTCCTTATCGTCTGTCTAAAAGTGGCATTTGAAAAGCAAAAGATGTATCTGATTCAGGCCGCTGGCTGCTCCTTATAATTTATCCAGAGCTGCCACCCAGCCCTTTGCCTCCCTCCCATGGCTGAAGGGGGAGCATGCTCTGCCATGCCAAGTAAAGGAGGGCTCCCGAAGGGAGGAGAGGAAACCTGCAAGGTCCCTGGCTCACCTTCAGGGTGCAGTTGGCTTCCTCTTGCCCCACCTCCTTGGTCTGAGGAAAGGGAAAAATGAAGTTGAGTTTCAGTTTGAGTGGTCCTAGTCTGGAACTACGATCACTTCTTCCAGCTCTGGAGACATCTTTATAGTTTCCTGTCTGAAAAATTGCACCTTATTAGCTTAGCTGAGGAACGGGGAGATATCTGCCCTTCTACAGGGAGTGGGGAGAGGAAGGGAGTGTGAACCAGGAGCTGTCTTCAGTAGCTGCTGGATTTTTCCAGAGACTGTTTCCTCACCTCATCTCCAACAGAACGGCAACAAAAGAACTAAAATCATTTAGATGAAGCTTTTGTTCTGCGCATCTCAAGAACCTTTCGAGCAGGCTAAGACAAGAGCATCTTTTTTTCCTTACCTAGCAAGCTCTACAGCTGGGGGAACCCCAGTTCCCTCGCTGGGTTTTCAGCACCGACCTTTTCCCTCAGCGTAGGCACATCGTTTGGGCTCTTTTGCACACTGACTCATCTAACTTGGTATGCTTCCTTTCTGTTGCAGGGGGAAGATGGGGTCAGTTAGAGGGGAGGGTCCCCAGTTATTTTTGTTCTTGTCTCTACAGTTGTTGCTGTTGTTCCTGTCAGCACGCTAGAGTATCTGAGTCTTTGCACACAGAAAGCTTCCTTTTGCACAGAATGAGCTTCTAGCTTTTGTACAGACTAATTGAATGTATTTGGGGAGGGGGGGAAATAGGGAGTAAACCAATTCCAAACAAACCAATCCGAGTATAATGCCTTTTCTGAGCGAGTATGTGCTGTGAAAGGAGATTGTAATAGCAAAGGGAGGGCAGGCTCAAGTATAATCTGACACAAAGTGTGGTTTTATTTTTGTACTGATATGGATAAGAGACTGTACAGCATCTATTTATTTAGATGATTTATGTGGTAAATGTTGCAAACAAAATTATTAAAATATTAAATATGAGAACTGACATTTACCTAATGGTTTCTTTGTGTGGTCATTTACCTCCCCTTGCTTTAATTCTACAACTGAATTATTTTCCGACAGTCACTTCTGTTGGTATAAACACGCAGCGTGGCTGGAAAAAGAATGGAAAATGTGCATGTGCGTGAGAAAGATCAGTAAAGAAGGATCGATGAGGAATGGAGCCTGCAGAAGGCTGTTTCTGACATTACTCATTACATTGATTCGAGGAGGTTAGTTTTTTATTAATTTTTAACCCACTGGGTAAGTTTGAGCTGTACAGAGGTGACCTGGGATGGTTGGTCTTTGATGGATTAGAATTTGAAGAGGAGAACGCCGATGGCAGGGTGACTGCTGCTCAGGGTTTAGGGAGTTCTTGACATCCTCGCACAATGCCACCGTGCCAGGACAGCTCTGCCAGCACCAGCCGGAGGAGGGTGCTGGTGTGCCCCATGTCCTGCGTCTCTTGTGGGAACGGAGAAAATCTGAGACGAGGCCTGGGCTGCCAAACAGGCTCCGCACCGGTTGCCAGTGGGGAAGCCTGCTCTCCTCCAAGCCAAAGCCTCCGGTGGGTTGGCCTGCAGGGCTTTCAAGGAGGTCCCCAGGAGCACAGCAGCTCCTGCGTGGAGTTTGGCCCCGATTCACTGCAGGTAACACAAGGCTCAGCCAAGGAGCCCGAATCCTGGGACTGCTGATACTCCATGGAGAGGATCCCACAGCGTCATTTAGTCCGCTTTGGTTTCTGACTGGCTCCCTCAAGTTGTGTGCCTCTCCATCCTCTGCGGAGGGGGAGGCTAGCCATTAATCGAGGTACCTCAGCAAGCGAATGGGGCTGTCTGAGATTTCTAGATGTCTCTAGATGTAACGTGGGGGTGAGCCCTGAATCCAAACGCAGCTATGACATCAGTCACAAAAGCACACGGAGCAAAAGCAGAGGGGGATGGGGTGTGTTTCCTGAGTCAGTCATGGCTCAAGGCAGCATGGTTAGGTCTTGCCTGCATTACCAAAGCGCAGCCAGCGTGCTTGCCCTGAGCCAGGGAGGCTGGATTTGAGTGATGGCATCGGAGCAGGACTCCAGCCAACCACGTACATTCTGGCAGCAGCTAGCAAGTCAGGTGAAGTTGTAAGAAACTGCAGTGCAGAGTTACGGGAAAGCCTACTCCGGAGATTGTTTCTTCCTACCCCTGCCAATGCTGCAGAGGCTGGCTGGCACTAGAAACTCGTAACGGCTTGTCCTTTCGCATGCATGTGTTGGTTGGATTAAAGGTTAATCTATGCTGCCCCTCTGATCCATGCAGTGCAGCCGGCTTGCCGTGTGCAGCTCTCACGATAGGATGGCTGAGAAAAAGGGCACTCAGCCGTGCCTCAGGACGTGCCCCGGGCCCCTGCTATGGTAGGCAGCACCCGAAAGGGGAAACCACGCGGTTTGAGCAGCTCGGCACTCTGAGAAGCACGGAGTGAAATGCAGTGTGTGTGGCCCCTGCGATGGCACGTGCTGCCAGGAAACTGGCAGTCACCTCCTCTCTGTTCAGTGCCACTCGTCTTCCCTGCTCTTGGTCCTTCTCTTCCCAGCGTTTTGCTCCCCAGGTGACTGTTTTTGAAGCAAGGATGCTAGAAACCTGGGGGGCTTGTGTAATCACCCTGATCCAGTGGCAGCCTGGGCAGCTGGGCCTGCTTTGCGAACTGGTAGGCAGGCTCCAGGGATATCATTGTACCCCAGTGGTGCAGGCACCGCATGAACCCCCACAGGCCTTCTCCTCTCTCCGCTACATCAGAAAGTCGGTGGGCTGGAGGGGTGGTCATCCTGGCTGCTGCTAGGGCCGCGCTGAGCCACCCAGAACTGCTGCGCGAGGATGTATGTGGTTAGCTCTGAGGGCTCTGTCTTTGCTCTTGTGTGTTTCAGAGTTGCAGCTGGGAAATCTCGCCACGTTTTGATATGGACGACCATAGCACCAAGGGTTTGCTTAAAAAACAATGCAGTGTTTGCTTGAGGGGCTGGGGTTGTGCAGCTGCACCAGCTCCCGGTGCGGACGAGGGAATGACCATTTCTTTACAGAAATCTGCCGCTCCTGACAGCGACCTCCCTGAAGCAAACAGCAACAGAGTCGCTGAGCAACCTTTGGGGTTGTTCTAATGGAGATAAGCGCTGTTACTCCTGCCAGGCCACAGGTCCACAAAAAATGAGCCTTGAGGCAGCTACCGGCTTTGAGCAGGTGAGTTTCCCATTATCTAGTGCCATTTAAAAAATAAATAAAAATGTTCTTGCACCTGCTGCTCTCCCCCTACACTCGTACACCGCTTGCCAGTGATTCTGGTGAGAAAGGTCTTGTTGCTCCCCCAAAGCTTATCGCTTCCTAGTGCAGGCTTCTCCGTGCTAGCAAGAAGTGCTACGGCGTAGCCTACAGCACCAAGGTCTTGAGGGCAGCGAGGCGCCAAAAAAATACTTTATTTCAGTGTCTGTAGTGAACAATAACTGTTCCGGGAGAGCCATCTTCCCAGGTTGTTTGTTTTTTTTTTTTTTTTTTTTTTAAAGTGTTTTACTGGAAATGTGAATGAAACAAAGGAAATACCCAACAATGCTGTGAACAGCTGGATATTCTGCTGCTATTTTGCTTTGCAAGAGAAAAAGTTAGATGAAAGAGCCTGGGGTCAGGCAATACCTGTACAATGGCTGCTTGCAGTGATTTGAGCAGTCGCTGTGGCTGGAAAGAAGGTCCTGCTGACGGATGGAAGGAGAAGATAACTGGAAAGAGCACATGGAGCGCTCTGAAATGCTGCTGCCCCTCCTGGTCCGTGGATCAGGGGTGCCTTGTGCTCCTGCCCTGAGGCAAGGTGTGATGCTCATGACCCTTACATCTGTTTGGGGACAAGACAGTCACAGCTGCTGCATCTGTGTTTGTGTTGCTGTGTAAGGACTTTCCCCCAACTTGATTTAGGAGTGCCTGCTTTTTAGGGTGGGTGATATTGATGGTTGGAAGTTCAATTATTTGACGCTCAGCCACAAGTGTAAAAGCGGTTGTTTAAACAAAGTGAACAGTAACAAATTTAAATGTGCCAATTTAAATGTGGATGGTGTTAATGAACACTTAATGTGCAAAGTTAAAAGCAGTTAAAAAAGTGAAATGCAAAACGCAACAGGTGTGATCGACTTGTTCTTCTGAAGTCACCTTCAAGCATATAAAGAATTGAGATTAAAAAAAGTGGTGTCTAGAGAAATGGGGCAGTCCAGAAGGACTTGACCCATTCTAGGTGAGAGTCTTGAGTGATGTGTCTGGGGTTTTGTTCTCGATTGGCCTTTGATGGTAAATACCTGAGAAATGGCCTCTTACAGCCTATTCTCGAAGCGAGTGATATGACCTAAATGCAGAATTACCGGTGGTAAAATATGCTGTGGTTCAGTCCCTGACCACAGAAACACCTTGTTCTCTGAACTGTTTGCATCTCCTGAACCAGGGTCCATGTGACTGTCCATCTGCTGTCTCTTCTCTGTCAGCATTCAGCAACCTCTCCATCCACCCCCCTTCGAATGAGGACAAGGCGGTGGGGAACGCGTCCTCTTTTGACTCACTTTTCCTCTGGTCAGAGAGCTTGTGGTGGCCACAACATTTCAGCTGCTAAGGTTAAGAACAAAATGCTAGAACAGATCTTGCCTGAATCGCAGGCAATGATGAAATGGCTAGTTTTCCTACCTGCCCACCTTGATTTTGGGAAATCCATCCCTTCTGGTACTGATAAATATGGCCATTTCCTGAATATCCTCCTCCTGGGTGGGACTTCTGAGCCAGAGGTGGAAAGGGGAGGTGAATGCGAATGGAGAAAGGGCCACAGGGGCT
Source organism: Oceanodroma leucorhoa (assembly GCA_030449065.1). Classification (NCBI taxonomy): domain Eukaryota; kingdom Metazoa; phylum Chordata; class Aves; order Procellariiformes; genus Oceanodroma; species Oceanodroma leucorhoa. Next base: position 3,739,360 of record JASVER010000071.1, on the reverse strand, counting down.
GTGAGTGCTCCCTGTCAGGCTGGCTAAAAGCAGGTAGCTGGTGCGGTCGCGGTGGGTTGAGAAAGCAGCAAAAGCAAGTTGGTCATTGCTTACAGCCCTTATCACAGCTCCCCCTTCTTCCAGAAGACATCATCCTGAAATGCACCCCCTCCTCACCCTGAAAACAGTGCTACAGCAGAAGACTATGCTGTTCTGCTGTGTACTGGGTGGTACCTCCAGGTAATGGAGGACCGTGAACTCCACATGAAGACAGCTGCAGGGCCGGGAGCTTCCATTTTGAATCACAGAGAATGATTTGTGACTGAGGTTTTTTCTGTCTTTTTAGCACCTGCAAGGGAGTGTAAAGCACACTGCAAATTAAATAGGATTTTGCAGTAACACTCAGGGCAGGGAATTCCTCTAAGTGACTTAACATTTTTCTTTTTTTAAAGGTTTATGTAGCATGCTTGGCCCATTTACCTTGCAATACCTTATACTGGCTCAAAAATGAGGGCATATAAATGCACCAGCCAAAAGGAAAAAAGAAAAAAAATATTTAAGTGCCTTTATTATTAGTTTTTGCCTTCGTGGGTACTTCAAGACTGCCTGCTTCCCTGCTTACCCCCCAGTGCCACCCTGCTGGCTAGAGGTGGGTGACGGTGCGGGGTGATGGCGCATCTGCGTGTGCAGAAGGAGGAGAGAAGGCTGCACGGCCCCCGCTGCCGCCATTGTTTTAAATAAAAAAAGGACCCGTTCGGGCGGGAAGGGGGCTGAGGCAGCAGAGGCACAGCAGCACTACCGCCATGCCGAGGATCTGCCCGGGCGGGCTTCCCCTCCCGCTCCCCCGGGAACTGCCCGCCGCCGGCCCCTGGCCTCGAATGCCATCTCCCGGGGCAGCGGCCGCGGGCCCCCCCCTCACAGGGGCCGATGGCGGAGCCCCCGCCCTCACACCACCCGCCGCGCGGCCCCTTTAACGGCCGGCGCCTGCGCGCGCCCCCCTTCCCTTAGCAACCGCCCCCCTCCGCCCCCCCACGGGGGAGGAGGGTCACGCGCGGCCGCGGCGGGAGGGGGCGCGCGGGCGTGCGCGAGCCGGCGGCGGCACGAGGAAGGCGGGGCGGGGGGCAGGGGGCGGGGCGGCGCGGGCGGGCGGGATTATTATGGGCTGTGGGCGCCGCCGCTGCCGCTGAGGAGCAAGATGGAGCTGTCTGCAGTGGGGGAGCGCGTCTTCGCCGCCGAGTCCATCATCAAGCGGCGCATCCGAAAGGTGAGGGGCCGCCCGGAGCGGGGGTGGGGGGGGCGGCCGCGGGACTCCCCCGCTCCCCGCCGCCAGGCCCCCAGCCGCGCCGTTCGCCGGCCCGCCGGGCTCCCGCCTCACACACACCACCCCCCCCCTTTCCCCCGTGTGTTGCAGGGGCGCATCGAGTACCTGGTGAAATGGAAAGGCTGGGCCATCAAGTGAGTGCATCCCGCCGGGGGGGCCCGCCGCCCTGCGGGGGCCGGCCCCGGGGCTGCGGGGCGGGGGGGACGGGACGGGACGGGATGGGATGGGTGGGGGTGTGGGGGTGTGTGTGTGTCTCTCTGTGTATGAGGGTTTGGGCGCTAATCCCTTCGCTTGTCCCCCGTCCCCCCCCCACTGCCCGCGCCCCCGGCAGGTACAGCACCTGGGAACCCGAGGAGAACATCCTGGACTCCCGCCTTATCGCCGCCTTCGAGCAGAAGTGAGTGCTCATCCCCCACCCTGGGCTGGGGGGGACTGCAGCAGGTTTGGCTTTGGGTGGGAAAGGGTGTCCAGGCTCCCTTCTTTTTTTTCTTTTTTTTTTTTTTTTTTTTTTAAACTTGTATGCTTCTGTTTCTCCCTTTGGGAAAAGTTTTAACTTTTTGACAAATTTGACTCCCTAAAGGGAACGAGAGCGTGAGCTGTACGGGCCCAAGAAGAGAGGACCCAAGCCTAAAACTTTTCTCCTGAAGGTAACTGTTACTTAAATAACTTAGGCCTAGCTAAACGTCTCTCAAAACTTGCCAGTTCGTGCCCTTGGAAGGACTGGACTTTCAAGTGACTTGTGCCTGCTGCCTGGCTCTGGGAAAGCAGGGATGACCCGACTGGAAAGTGGGTGGGGGGCAGGGACGCAGAAGCGTGTGAGGGGAGAGCATGTGTGCGTGCGACGGGTGCCCCAGCAGGACAGTCGGTACACGCGGATGTGCACGGTGAGGCTGCAATCTCTTTTCCAATATCCTCTCCCTCTCTGTGGCCGTCTGCTGCTGCAGTGGAGAGCTAGCCTGCCCCGCTCCCTCTTCCTTCAGCAGCTTATTCCATTTAGCCCGTGCCCTGCAACTTAGCAGCACGCTGAGCAATTGGGCAGCTGTGGCGGGAGTCCCGCTGCCACTTGTGCTCCTCCAGTTGTGTTTTGGGATGTTCATTGAAACTCCACAAGAGTTTCATGAAGGGTTCATGTTTTGATTTGTAAACGGCAGGCTTGTTTTGCCTTTTTTTTTTTTTTTTTTTTATTTTAGGGGGGGAGGGGGAGTGTTTCACCTCTGCGTAGGATAGCAGCCAAAGTTTCCAGTTCCCCTCTGATAGACCCAGCATCTCTGCAAGAAGGTATTGTCGTAGCATCTCTGCTTGCTTGCAGTGATGGATGAGGAAGGTAGTCCTTAGTGCAGCTCCCCCACACACACTTTTTTACTTTCTTTTTTTTAATTAAGAAATCTGGTAGCTGCATGACCACTATGTGAGCTCTGAATTTATTAGTCTACAGACAAAACTCCATGCTTTGCTCCCCTCTTAGTCCCTTCCTCTCCAACTGTCTCAGTCTCAGACTTCAAATGAATGTAGAAACACAACGCACCTTTGTATGATTAAGATACATGAGCGAGTTCACAGCTTCCCTGGTTTTGATCCGGTATAAAGCCCTGGAACAGCCAGGGTGGACCCTGTGGTAAGGCATCGCTATCACTAAGTCATCCTATGGCTTTGGGCAAGTCATTTAGTCTTTGTGCATGTTTCCCCATCTGTGAAACAGGTTAATACTTTCCTTTCCTGACAGCGGTAGCAGCTTTACTCAAGTCAGCACAGCACTTTAACTGTACGAGCACCGGAAAGAGCGGTGAGGGGTAGGGTGTCACCTCTCCTCTGCTTTAAGAGGACATAATGAAGCACAGGGAAGAAATGCGGGAACAGGCGTATTCTGATGCTCTGAGTAAAACCCAGGTGACTGTGGTAATCCTTGGAAAGTTCTGCTGATGGAACTGTCTTCCTCCTCCCTTGTTGCCTGTTTTTCTGCTAACAGTTTTCTGTAGCTGCAGACTGAGAACTACCAGCATAACTGATACGTACCACCTCTTACTCTTTATTCAGGGAAATTAGACTAGTTGGTTTTTCTCTTTCTGGCAGTCATGCATTAAATGAAACCCTTGTGTCTAAGTTTCCAACAATGCAGAGGAATGCTTAAAGGGAAACCACCAGCTTAAAATAGTTCTCTGCTTGAATTAAAAAATGCTGGTATTTGTAACACCTGACATTGTTCGGAGTGGTAGAGAAGTGTTTATGCTGTGCTTTTAACATTACTGTGTGTAATCAGTTTCTTTTCTTTTTGATTCTGAATGTGATGTGGCAAAATCCACTGCCAATTTTTCACTCATTTGAAAAACCAAAACCAACCCCCAAACTCAAAAATAAAACCCACTCATCCCTCCTCTTCTCCCCTTGCCCTTTAAACCCCTCCTAAACTTGGAACCTGAATTATTCAACAGCATCCTTTGAATCACGTCCCTGACACGTTTCTGTGGCACATCTTCCTTCTGCCAGCTTCCCAAACGCTACTGAAAACCTGTAGGTTTGCAGAGCTAGCTTGGTACTTTGTAGAAGATGGATCGCGATAGGGAGTGAGATGAGCTCTCCTGAAGGCTGGTGCCACGTTGTGGGAGAGGCTGGCAGGGCAGAGCGCTGCCAATGCCGCTTGGTTTGCAGCTCTAGGAAACGGAGCTGGTGAAACTGTTAGTGCTCTGACTTGCTATTTTTCTGTGACTTTGGATCCTACCCTAAAAATAACACCCCAGGCCAGGCAGCAAGTAGTAACCCTATCTCAGCTAGCCCTATCTGAACTTGTTTGAGCTCTGTTCAGGCAAACCACTAGCAACGCAACTGCGGCTAGAAATGCAACCAAGACCAGCATGACAATTTGTGTTGTATGCATCTCTCGGTCAGTTCTTCCGACCTGCCGAAAATGCAGGTTTGACCTCCGCTAGCCCTGCAGCACTGGTGCTGCTGCGGGAGGAGTGGGATTCAGTTCTGCCTCGTGCATTGCTAACAATGTTTTCGGTTCTTTCAGCTGCAGAATCTCTTGCCAGTGAGAATTTCGGAAGCAGGGGAAGAAATTTGATTCTTGCATCCCAGAGGGAGTCTTTGGAGTTGGCAGTTAGAACAATATTCTTCTTGATCTGTTAACTGAACAGATTAGGCCTGGATGCAATGATGTTTAAGCAGGAGTCTGGCCTAGGACTGCTTTGGTAGACTAGTCTGCCCTTGACTCGGTGGCTTGCTAGGATTTTTCATGTGTGTTAGTGCTTAAACTTAGGCTTCTGAGTCTCCATTGAAGGCATTGAAATAAATGCCCCGATACGCCGCCCAGTCCCCTGGCTTATGTGGGTGTTTTAGTTTGCAGTTGGGGCTAGATTTATCCTGGGATTAGTTCTCAAAAGATGCAGATAGGCACCCAGGGGGATTTGCAGAAAGCATTCCAGCAGGTTAGTGGCCCACGCCTCTGGAAAAGCTTTGAAAAGCTACATCTTTGGCCACCTGCTGCCTTTGTAAGCCAGGCTCCTGTTGCTGAGAGCTGTCTAACACTTGCCCTTTCGATCAGACTGCAAAGGGAAATTACAGTCCGGGCTTTGTAATATCACTATCAAGATGGCTGGTGTTGAAAGTGACCCCTGCAAACTTCAGCTGCAAAGTTTTGGGCAGGAAATGGGTCTTTATCCTCTGCATACTAGGGGCAAACTTTCCCACAGCTGAGATCAAGCTTGGCGGGAGGCTGTAATTCTTGGGAGGCTGCTGGTATGCTGCAAGCTTTGTGCTGAGTGTATGGGAAGCGGAGTCCTTGGTCTGAAATGGGTAGCACTGTAAGTAAGGCTCTTACCTTACTGCCAGGTGTCTGGCAGAAGTCATCCTTGAGAACAGGCCCTTCAGCTGCACATCAGAATGGAAGCTGGGGCGAGGTTAGAAAGAGACATAGCACATGCTATAGTGATCTTCTTTTCCCCTGCTCAGTTTGCTCTTTTTATTTTGCTTTTCCCTTGGCACTCCACTGTGTGGAATGCAAAACTCGCCAACTAATCTAATAAAGTCTAGCAAGTGCTATTAAGAGACAGAGCCTGGTCTGCAAGCTCAGTGGGTGGCTAGCAAAGAGCCCTAGTCAGGGTGGCTGTAAATACTAAGGTGAAAAGACTGGAGAAGCTTAATGGGGGAGGAAGAAGTAACCGAGAGCACAGTAAGGGAGAGCCTTAGTGGGAGAGGGGGGGAAAAAGGGGCCAAGCAGCGTGTGGTGTTCTGTCGCTTCGCCCTTCCTTGAACTCTAACGTTGGAGTTGGGTTTCTTTTGATCTCCTCCCTGTTCGTAAATTATCCCCGAGCAGTTTGAAAACAGGCCGTTCCCCTTTGTGGCATTTTGTTCCCCATCCAGTAGGGAAACTTTAGTTTATGGCAGTGTTGCTTGGGAGAACTGTGCTATGAACTGGCTTGCTGTTGCCTTGTCACTTGGAAGACTGCAGAAGAAAGAGGGCGATAAAAAGGCAGAATGGCAGCCAAAAAGGGGAAAGAAGAGCTCTTGCGAATGCTGTTTGGAGCAGGACTGTGGGAATGCAGGTGGAGAATAAAAGACAAAGCAGAACCAGTAATTTATAATAGTAGCGCTACTATGGTGCAGCAGCACTACTGGAAATGACTTAATTTTGAAATAATTAACTAGAAATCCGTTGCCTTACAAGGTCTTTTTTTTTTTTTTTTCTTCTTTCTTCCAAATTGCAGAGGTTTTGATACAAATCAGGTAAGAGAGGCTTTTCTAAGCACGTGTCCGTGTACGTGCTTATGTGCCTCAGTGCGTTAAGGGAATGAATGAACAAATATGCTTGCTGGGCCTCAAGGGACGTTTATTCAGAAATAGTAGGGAACAGGGGAGGTATACTAGTTCCCAGGGGCAATGAGGGAGAGCTGTACAAGCTAAATAAAGGTGATACATATCCCGAAAGGAAAGGGGAGGAAGGGCAGGGAAGGGAAGCAATCCTAGCAATTGCCTTGCTCTCATGACGGAGCACTGCAGCAAGCCTCCAGAAGCTGCATCCTGATGTAGGCTGAGCTGTAAGCAGAGAGTGAATTACGTTGTATACATGCTGAATACCTCTTCAGCAGTGAGCAAATCCTGCAGGTGAAAACTGCAAAACCCAAAGAGGTAGTTTCCATTTGGAAAACTTCTCAGTTAAGTAACAAGCTGTGGTGACACAGCCAAAAGGATTAAACAGGTTTGTTTTTCAAAGACCTCATGCTCGTACAGCTCATGAGTGTGACAGAGTAATGGGTCCGTAGCAGAGAGAAGTGCGTTTCCAGCAGATAAAACTGAATGCTGGGTCTTCTCCACACCAGAGGTAGCAAGTTACTTAATGTGAAGTTGGAAGCAGGAGAAGGAGAGCCCAGAAAATGCGCTGTCCTCTGCAGGGAAGGGACTTGAGCTCATCGTAGTTGATGCCTAAATAAACCTGATCCTGTGGCAGGAATACTGAGCTTTGCAAGTGAGAGGGCTCTGGGGACTGGTCTTAGATAAAGCATCTGATACTATTTTTCTTGAAACCGTACCTGGAAAAACAAGCTAAAGGTAAGCTGAATATTTGCATATTGATCTTTGGATCTTGTGTTGAAGCGGGTCACTGGGGACAGCAATGTAGCACCTGGAGGGGACTGTTGGGTCCCAGCTTACCCTCTCTCTTAATAATCTGGCCAAAGAGGCTGATGGTGCATGTAGTCTACCTGGAGACTACTGAAACTGGAATTTAATAAATGCAGAGAGCTGAAACATGAGTTAGAAACAGCTTCAGCCTTGAGGAAGTGCCCCAGAAGTAACTGGAAACGCAGACACTTACCGAGTAAAGGAGACCTAGTGGTTCTGGCACAGTGGAAAAGTCCTAGCCATGGACCAGGGCTCTGTGCTAGCCACTGTGTAAGCACAAAAGCAGAAGAGGTTTCTCTGTCAAAACAGGACAGGAGCTGATTAATGTACACAGGCTGAGAAAGTAAATTCAGCAGGACAATGGAAGTGGCTGGGCAGTGACCATCCCAGCATTATCGCTTTTCATTTAACGTGGTTGATGGGAAGCTTTGCTGAGGAATTTTGGGGTGTATAAGGCAGCTGTGGGTGTTTGTGAGTGCTTCCCCCAGACTCGGGGAAGATGTGGGGAAGGCCTGCTTCTTTCTCATGTGGGTGATAGAAGGCAGCGCTGTGGGCAGGTGGCAATTAGACTTAACTCCGCACAGAGGGGCACAAAGGGGACAGAACTCCTCACTCCAAGGTGTGATTACAGGGTAGGGAATTAATCTAGAAGACATGCCGTGTGGCAGCAGGAGAGGCCCTGAAGGATGTCTTTGTGTATCCGCTGAAGCTATAGCTCGAGGATTTTTACCGGCACATCTGTCTGTATCCTCTGCCTGGCTCCCCTGTCCTGTGTTTTGGAATGGGACATTGTGTTGCACTTTGCTCTCACTGAGCAGTGGTAAATTGGTGAGAAGCCCAAAGCACAAGAGCAGCAATGCTGAAAGGGCTGGCTGTAATGGGGAAGGGGGGGAAAGAAGAATAAAATTGTTAATTCAGGCTGTGCTGGTATGTAATGTCAGAAAGCAAACTGTAGCTTGTCCTGGTGTCTGCCATCTGCTTCAGAGGGACCTGTGAAGACAGGGTGCAAGCAAAGCCCTAGACGTCCATCTGTCTGTGCTTGTGACCCCCTGACGGGGTCTGTGGGGTTACTAAGTTGTGGATCATTGGGGTGGGAGAGGGAGAGTTGATGCATGGTGCAGGGAGTTTGTCTTGTCCTGCTGCTGTGCTCCAGCCTGTAGGATGCCTGGGACAGGAACTGTGTCTACTCATTTTCTGAACAGTTTGGGGCATGGAGTAACGTGTGAGGCTGAGCAAAGAGAAACTAGCTGCACACTGGGATGCTTCCTGCTAGAGCAGGACGTGTTGGGGTTTGTCTGGGCTGGGGATGCTTCCCTCTAGCTAGGTGAAACAGCCCTGTACAGCCCAGGGTTAATGTGGAGAGTGTCTGTGCCTGCCTTGGCAGTCATGTTACTCATCCCTATTTCTTTGCCGGTTGGCTAATACAAAGTTTAGAGTCCCTGGTGCAGACGAGCCTTCAGTCTGCATTTTCACATAGTCGTGGAAGGAGGCCTCATCTTTGCAGTCCTTTTAGAGCCAGGATACAAGTAGTACTGCAGGGCATGATCCAGCATTAGCCAGGAAGGAACAAAATGTCTTCACATCTCTGTTCTCTGCTCCTTCAGGATCTTCTGCGGTTCCCATGGGGATCTCGGTGGGAGAAGAGGGGTGCTGGGTGACAGCAGAGTTCTGGGGATGTAGGGCCAGGGCTTTGAGCTTATTGTGCAAGAGCTGGCCTGGGCCCCTCACTTAGATCTGTTAGATCACTGCCTTTACACACACATTTTTTTCCCAGGCGTTTCTCTGGTAGGAGGCACAGCCTGCAGGGTGACAAAGGAGATGGTGTTGGAGTGCTTAAGCTCTTAGCTGGCAAGAAGCCATCCTGATCTTCACGTGTGCTAGGGGGCAATGGGATGGAAAAGTTGGGGAGGAAAAGCAGCTGTCTTCTTCTAGCGCTGCAGTTCTTGTTGTGCCCACGAGATGGGGGAAGCTGCTCACTAGATGGGCAATCAGAGGGGGGCTCTCCTGTCCCCTCCAGGCATGGGTGACTTCTGCCGATGACCACTGCTGAGAGGGAAAAAGGAAAGGGGTTTGTTTGGGCAAGGAGCGGGGTGCAGGTGGGAGGCTGAGCTCTACAAGCAACTGTGCTCTGAGAAGGGGTGATGTAAGAATACGCTCTGGGTTTCCATGCCCACAGGGTCTTCGGGTCATACTGCCTCAACTTACCAATGAAATTGTTGTTACTGCTGCAGGAAATGTTCCTGTCTCTGGTGCATGAACCAGGGCAGGTTTTGGCACTATCTCCAAGTACCAGAAGAGCTTAAAAGTCTTGTTCCCCTGCCCTGGCTCTTGGGGAGAGCTGGCACCGAGCAGTTGAACCAGTGCTGTTCCTGCTCTGTTTCATTAGTAGGTTTCAAAGAAGTGTAGTGTTCAAAAGGACAAGGCAGTCTCTTCTCCAGCTGGCCTGATCTCTGGCTTTAAACACTGGACTTTGCTCTCACAGCAGAGTAAGGATATATACAACTTGCTTGTGGTCTCTAGTTAAAATCTCTGCATTTCTTGTGTTTAGCTAAGACAGCTCTGTCAGACCACCCTCACCCGCCTCCATCTGTGTTCCTCAAGACCCTCTTCTACCATGCTTTCCAGAGCAGATAAGGTCTCCTCGCAGGTTGTGGGAGAGGAAGAGCAAACTGGATGCATTACTCTTCCTCTCACCCTTGTCTTGTGCTTATTTTGTAGAGGACCTGATACAGTCCCCTGTCTTGGGACTAGTATGTAATTCTGGGTGCTAACTCAACACTAACAGTCCCAGTGCCCTAGGAGGACGCTTGGTTGTTTGGGTGACAGTGGAGGGTTGTGCACGTTGGCTGATGGTGACTGAGGGGAGCCTTGGAAACCATTAACTGTAACCCTGAAACATGTCTGGAGGGTGGCAGTTTCCTCCTGGGGGAAGCACGTGTCAACAGGGGCACTGCCTAGGGAGTAATTAGCTGCCCAAAAAGGATGCAGGAGTGCCCCGTGCTTATATGGGGGCTGTGCTGTGGCTCTTAATAGTCCATAGGTGTGTATGTGTGCTTGTCATTAATGTGGATATAAATGTGGCATTCTTGTCCTGAGGTGAGCAATGCGCGATTTGAGATTTGGCTGCATCTAGGCTGCCTCTCTGACCCTGTTTTTTTTCTCTCTCCCCACCACCGCAGGCTCGGGCCCAAGCGGAGGCCCTCCACATTGGGGATGTACACTTTTCTGTCAAGCCTGGTTCCAGCACCTCCTCTCCCAAGCTCCACTCCAGCGCCGCGGTACACCGGCTCAAGAAAGACATCCGGCGATGCCACCGCATGTCCCGGCGTCCCCTGCCCCGTCCAGACCCCCAGAATGGCGGGAGCGTGGGTGGTGGGGCTGGCATCCGTCCTCCTGTCTCACCCTTCTCGGAGACCGTCCGCATCATCAACCGTAAGGTGAAACCCCGTGAGCCCAAGCGCAGCCGCATCATCCTCAACCTCAAAGTCATTGACAAAGGTGGGAAGCCAGCCAACGGGGCTGGGGGCCTGGCTCGGCCGAAGATCCCATCCCGAAACCGCGTCATTGGCAAGAGCAAAAAGTTCAGCGAGAGTGTCCTCCGCACCCAGATCCGTCACATGAAGTTTGGCGCCTTTTCGCTCTACAATAAGCCGTCCGCTGCGCCTGCCCCCTCTCTGGAGAGCAAAGGGGAGGCCGAAGGCTCCCAGGCAGCCTCCTGTGGGCTCATTATGGGCTCCACCCCCTATGATGCCCCCAGCTCCAGCTCCTCTGGCTGCCCATCACCCGCCCCCCACTCCTCCTCCGACCCAGATGACTCCCCTCCGAAGCTGCTCCCTGAGACCCTCAGCCCAGCCATCCCCGACTGGCGCGAGTCGGAGGTCCTTGACCTCTCAATCCCACCCGAGTCGGCTGCCACCAGCAAGCGTTCTCCCCCAGGAGGGTGCAGTGGGGGGCAGACGCCCTCCTTGTCCCTTTCCTCTTCTGACCCGGAACAGGAGGCCGGCGACTGGCGTCCTGAGATGTCCCCTTGCTCTAACGTGGTGGTCACGGATGTCACCAGCAACCTCCTCACYGTCACCATCAAGGAGTTCTGCAACGCGGAGGATTTTGAGAAAGTGGCGGCGGGCGGCGGCGGCGGGGGAGGCAGCAAGTGAGCAGCCAGGTCCCCCCGCTCCAGGGGCGTGGAGGGAGCTCTACCTGCGAGAAGTCATGGTGCGAATGGCTGTCCTTAGTTTTCTCCTTCTCCCCTTGGCTGTCCCTCTGCCCTCACTGCCACCCTTCCTCCTCCTTTCCCCCCTGCCCACTCCCTCTTGCCTGGAGGCTGGAGCATGTCAGTGGGGGGGAGTGGGGGCACCCACCATTCCTGGGTGTCGCTGCCACTGGGAGGAGGTAGGGAGGGTCGTGGTGGGGCTGGGGAGTGGTTGTTTGTCCTTGAATGTGGTGTTGTCCAACGGGCGGTGGAGCCTTTGGGGATGAGAGATGGGTGAGCGTCTGTCTGTGTGCCTGTGGGGGTGGTGGGGAAGGTGCTCTTCCTCCTCCTTCCCCTTCCGTCTTTGACAAAAACTGAAGAGGAGCTCCAGACCCTTGAGGGGAGGATGTAAGAGGATTGGAGCCCTTGCCAATGCACCCCAAGCCTTCTTCCACAATGTGCATGCAGTCTCTTCCATTCCTATGTTTCCCCTTTGCCATGACTCCGATCCTGCCATCCTTCCCCTTCCTGGCCTGCGGCCTGGATCTGCCCTCTCTTCTGCTGTCCTCATGGCAGTTGCTGATCCAGATGCCCCCAGAGCGAGGGGGAGAGGGGCAGGTGAAGCGTCATGCTGGAAGGTGCTTTAGACAAAGGTGGGGTGGTGGGGGGTGCCCCATGCAGCATATGCCCCATGTTGGCTTCCCCCTTCCTTTGTCTATTGGTGCTACCTTGGCAGTTGCATGGGCGCTTTCAGGTGGCCTGGTCCCTCTTCTCCTGCATCTTCCAACTTGCTCAGTTTTGCAGGGGGAAGGGAAGAACCGGGGAGTCTGCTTCTGGCCCAGATCTTCCTTCTGGTGTTCATCACTTGCACTTGCTTGGGGGAGAAGGCATGAAATGCCCTTCCCTGGCCTTTCCGTGGTGGAAGCGGGAGTGGGCCGTGCATCCATCCTTTGGTTTGGAGCAAGATACGCCAACAGCGTGACGCTGCTCCAGCCGGGTGAGGCTGGTCTCCCGCCTTGCGCGTAGGCTTCCCCCAACCCTTTTTGCTTCCCCTGCTCCCTCGGAAGGAGGGAGGGATGGATGGATGCTAAGGTGGGTCGTTTGCTCTTCCTGCTTCCTTTTGTCTCTCCTGCTCTCCCTTCCCTGTGGTGGGTGGCCTGGAAGAGGATTCCCCTCTGGTTTTTCAGCATCTGAAACGGCCCTTACAACTGTCAACCAAAGGTGCTAATAAGAAATAACTGTCTCACATCGTATGCGCGTGCGCTGGATCTCTTCCCCCAGAGCTCCTGTGAGCTGATCTAGAAATTCCTTCTCTTTACCCCTAGCAAGTAGAAGCGAGCAAGACCACAGCTTGCCGTTCTTTACCCACAGCTCCCTCTTTCCCTGACCACCCTTGTTCACATCCAAAATAAGCTCACTCTTTCGCCTGCTGTTTCTGGCTTGCTCCATTTCTGTATGGGTGCTAAGCTTCATAGTGAGGTGCCATTCCTTTGCTCTCCCTTCTCCCCCTATTCGCACAGGGCTCAGCCTGTAGAGGCAAGGAAAAGAGGTGCTGATCAATCAGTGGGAGAGCCTCAACCCTCTCAGCCCTGTCCCCCCTATCTGGGACGGAGGAGAGGGGCGTCATTTCTACATAACATGCTGCAGAGGTGAAAAGGGTGGAAAAAATTCCCCGTGCTGGGGCTCACCTACTTACAAACCTGCCCTGGGCGGGCGAATGCGAGTGGAATTGGCCCCTCTGGTGCTTCCACACGAGGGTGCTCTGGAGCCGCCAGCTCTGAGGAGTGCCCTTGTGTGGAGTAGTGATTTTGTGGTTGCAGTGGTCTGAGGGTAGAAGGAAGGTGGTTTCTGGGAGAGAGGCAGTATTTGTCTGCCCGGTGGGGCGGTAGAGGGTAGACCAGCTTCTGACCTTAATTAGGGCTTCTGTGCCCAGAGCTTGTCTTTTCCCCGCCTCCAGCGCCTGGGTTGGTGTAATAAAATCTTTGCTGCCCTCCCCACAAGCCTTGCCTTGCAGCGGGTGGAATTCAAAGCCATGGGGCATGGTGAATTCACGCCAGTTGTGGCTCGGTGTCTGCACAGACAGTCCGAGGGGGATTCCAGGTGCTGTTAGCACCACCCTTTGCACACCTCTTTCTTTTTCTTTCCTTGGTTAAAAAGCTTAGTGGACTCTTCAGGGATGCGGTTGCATTCACAGCTGAAGCTAGGGGCAGACAGCAAGAGACTTCCTCGATCCATTCACCAAGCTAAGGCTTCCTATAACTTGTTGGACTTGTGTGCGTGTCTGTATTAATACCTGCCTGTATTTTTCGTGTCTTTTTGGTTTTTTGCATCTTTCCTGTGCCTGGCACACCCGGGGATCCCTTGTTTTAGCATAGCCTATCCATTTGACTGCAGCTTCAAAGATCAGCAGTTTGTAGGCATAGGGAAAAAAGCTCTTTCTTAGGGAAATAGTGAGGAGATTCTTCTCTTTTTTTTCCCCCCCTTCTCAACAAGAACTGTTCTGCGGCTGTGACATAAGAGGAGCTTATCTGTGGGGTGGATGCAAACTGGCCAGTCACTTTAGGTTGTTAAGTTACTGTTTGGTGTGTATGTGGTGATGTGTTTTGTTTTGTGGTATTGAGGTTCTGAAAAAAAAAAATTGAAGTGTTTAAGTGGGAGATAAAAGGGAACTTTAATAGGAAACTCTTGATGTGTTTTGGCCAAGATGTGTGTTAGCTTGGCAGAATTCTTTTCCCCAGTGTCTCTTGTATGGTGTTCTTTGGGGGCAGGAATTGTTTAATCGAAGGGTTTTTGCCTTTCTCCAGAGTGACAAGCAAGGGGACTGCCTGTGAAGAGCAAAACAGTGGGTCGTTGTAGGGGTACTCCGTGAGGACCTTCTTCCTGTGGTGAGGAGATGAGGGGACTTGTTGCGGCAGAGGAACTCGTGCAGTAGATCCTCTTTGTGGAGGAAGAAAGGAATATGATCCGGTTTGCAGACACAGCTTGACTGCTTGTGTGACAAATCTCTCCCTGGGTGGGTCACCAGGTGGGATCCAAACCCTGAACCTCTGGATCTGAAATGAGGATCCCGTGCTGTTTTGAGTTAGAGATCTGCTAACTTGAAGGCAGCAGCAGCCTCAAGTTCCCTCAGGTGGACAGGCCACTTGAGGCTGACTAACCTACCTTCGTATTCACGTGGGTTACACTCCTCCTTCTGAATTTTTGCCCTTACTCCTTAATGGAGATGGGAAGGAAGATCTAGCCATGCTCTTTAAAAAGGGTGTGGGATTGAGGGAGGAGTTTATTTGAAAGTATCCCCTTCCCTTCCCCGTAACCCCTAGGAAAAAAAAAAAAACAAACAGGGAAATATTCTCTGTGTCTGTGCCATGTTTGTTCTCTTGTCGTCGTGTTTTTAGAGGAGATTTTATGATGGAGTGGAAAAAGTGAAATGACTAGTTTTGCATAAAAAAAGAAAAGTTTAAAAAAAATTTCTACAGGGAGAGAGCGAGAGAGAGAGTTTAAAAAATAATAATAAATGCAGTGATTGCACAAACTGTAGTGGTATTAGGTGGTCCTTAGAGAAAAGAGTATTTTGTAGTATTGAAGCATGTGTGTCTGGGATGGTGTTTGACTTGCTTGAACTGGAGGGAAAGGCATTCTGGGACTAAGCAGCGATCTCTGAGCTGAAAAGGCAAGTTGCATGTTGGAGGAACCCTGTCTACAAACCCTTCCCGTCCTTGCCTCCCAAGTGTTGGAGTGAGTTCCCTTCCCTCCCATACCTCTCCTGTGAGCTAAGGTGGAGTCTCCAAGTGGTTTTCTGGCCGAGCGGCCCTCAGAAATGGCCGGTCACGTTCTGCCAGAACGTGGATCAGGCCACCAACATGGAAACAGTTGACTTACTTTGCATGTACAGCAGCTGCTAAGGTTTGGGGTTGGCGTGTACCTTTCCTGCCAAATCGCTGTCTCTTCTCTTTTCCCTCCCCCATATCCAAGTAGAATTAAACACGGTGGGCTTATCTCCCAGGAAGCAGATACGCTTCCCCTCCGTAGGGTCTCTTAGCTTCTTCCAGCATCAGGTGGGGAATGGCATTTTTCCGTATAGGATTCACCACATCAGGACAGAGAACTGAGTCCCATCTGTATGTAGTCCAACATCCCCTCTCTGACAGTAGTCGGATCTTCAGAGGCAGATGAGAGAGCTGCCTTGTGTGCTCTGAAGATGTTGCCGAGTGAGGCATACCCTCTTCCTGAGGCCAGTAAATGCTGGAGGTTTTGGGGTGGGGAGGGGAGAGGAGCACCCCAACGAGACTGTGCTCAAGCAGGGCTGCTGCCTTCTGCTCTGGCTTCCTGTGGGGTGGTGGGGAAGAATTGCCCGAACATTTCTTCAAAGCGAGGAGGCAGCTCTTGCATGCTGGCTTCCCCATCCAAGATGTCTCTGCTGGGCGTTCATCTGGTGCGTGGGAGCGACTGCAGGGAAGAGGAAAACCAGCAGATGTTGGTGTCTGAACAGAAGGTGGCAGGCAGGGGACGCTAGGACAGCTTTTCTTGTCTGGACTTCTCTGGTGCCCTTGGCTTTGCAGCGGCAGGTGACTGATGTCTTGATGCCTCCCATAGCCTGGGCTGCTCTTGGGAACTTCTCCTCCTCTCCTCTCTCTGCCCATCGAGCTCTGTCAGTGCTTCCCAAGGCCTTCAGCTTGGAGCGGGCAGCCTTCTGTCTCGTGCTCTCTTTTCTCCTTGCTGAGCAGAGCGTGACTGGGGAGGTGTGAAGCTAATGAGATGCAAGCTCCTTTTGGGGTGGAAAACAGAGAAATAGAGTGTGGCGAGCAGGCCTAGCTATGGTGAGCCACTGCTTAATTTCTGTTTTCAAAAGAGAAAGGGAGCATTTCTCTGCATCTCCCCTTACTGAAGTTCCCAGGGAGATTTTATGAAATAAACATAACAAAAAAACCAACCACAGTCCTGCTTTTTACCAGGTAGGAGCTGTCTCTGAGTTGAGTCTTCCTAGGGATTTCACTCCCTTTCCCAGCCCCTCTTTGTAGAGGAGGTTTCGGCAGCTCCCAGCGTTTGGAGATGATCACCTTCCTGGGGACCTCCTGGCAGAAAGAGGTTGCCATGCTGAAGGATGGTGTCCCGAATTCCCCTCGCTTCTGCCCGCCCCAGGTTGTGGCATTAGTGGGGCTGCTCGGGAGCAAGTCCTTCTTCCCAGGGAGGTGTAACAAACCTGGAGTGAGTGTCTGGCTAAGTGCTTATATTTCCCCTCGCCTCCTTCCCCACCTTCCGACAAGACTTTTTCCTCCTTGCCTGGCGCATCCTTTTACTCCAATGTCGCTTGCTTTTGCTGCATTTTTCAATCGCCCAATAATCGTGCAAGAGCTGGGATCTTATTTACTTTTTATATATAAATATATAAATATAAAAGAAACCCTCTCCCATCTCCTCGTTCCCCCCCCGTCTCACCCACCACCCTGCACGCAGCCTTCCTGATCTCTGCTCTGAAGGTGGTGTGCTGTAGAGGATTGATTTGGGGCCGGGGATTTGGTGCCTCCTGGGTTCTGTTCCTTCTTGGTTTGCCGTGGCCTTTCTGCCAGCTGTGTCGCTGCCCTGTGCCTCCGTCTCCCTCGTGTGAAGGGGTGGTGGGTGGAGGGGACCATCCTGCTGAGGGTGCTGGCAGCCTGACTCCCGCGGCATTTGCACAGAGCCGGAGGAGTGCCGAATATTGCTTCAGAAATCCCCCTCTCCCTGTCCGTGCTTCCTTCCCTAGGTAACTCCAGCAAGTATCTTCATTTCATCGATACTTTGGGGTTGAGCAAATAAGTGGCTTTACTTTTTTTTTCTTAATTCTATTTTTTAGGTCCCTCCCCAGAGCACAGTGTGTATGGTTTCTTTTTGGGGGTGCAGATGGGAGGAGATGTTGGAGTCTATCTCCGTCCTCACCTTTGCCCTTCTGTCTTCTACTTCTCTCCCCTTCTGATGTTGCCCTGTGTCAGACTGACATGGCTAGTGGGGTTTGTACCCTTGTCTGTGTGGGGTCAACAGCCTTGGCACCAGCAGCTTCGCATGTGTTCTGCACGGTGCATCTGAGGTCCCCTGTGTCCCACCTGCCTCGCCTGTAAGGATGTCGCAGGGCCCCGAGTTCTTCTTTCCCCCTTTCTTTAAATTTCTCTTCCAGGAATGAAGGGAGGTATAGTCAGTTTGTCCTTCCCGTGGTGGTGGGCTGCCTCTGGCAGCTCTTCTGTCCTTTCCAGCTTCTCTGTGGTGGGAAATGAAATGTCTCCAGGACCTTCCGAAAGCACGGTCCTTGGGGTGAGAGTCCCTCCACCTCGGGTGAGCGCTGTGCTTTGAGCCCTCTTCCTCCAGGCACCCATCTGAGAGTGCTGACAGAGACGGCACTGCGGTGGAAGAGAGGGGGATGCCCTCTGCGGTCCCGGGCTGAGCAGAGCAGGGGAGCGGGCAGCAAGCACGGTGCTGCAGCCTAGAGAGGATGTAAGGTGACAGAAGAGTGGCTAGATGCAGTCAGGGTGATGCCAGCTTCAGCAGCAGCTCAGAAAATATATCTGGTGGGAGGGAAGGGGCATGGTCGGGACAAGCAGCTGAAGTGTTAATTCCTGGTTCTTGACTTCATTCCTTGTTCAGCTGAGCACTTAGAGCTTGCACTAAACCGCAAGAGTGCGGTGGGGCGCATCAAAGCACTTCGTGGGGCTTCGGGGCCTCGTAGGACTAGCAGGGCCCTTACGTGATCCTGAGCAGCCCCCCTGGCTGCGCCCCGCTCTCCGGGGGTGCCGAAGGTTTCCTTCTGGGCAGAGCAGCAGGTAGGTGCTCTTTCGCAGGTAGGTTGCTCTTTAGCTGTCCTGGAGGGAGCCTGCTGCTTCCAGCCCCCTGGCTGCAAAGGGGGACGTAGTCTTAGGTCAAGTTCTCAAACGGAACAGAAAAGAATTTCATTGTGATGACTTTTTTTTTTAGAAAAAAGTTGTCATGCCTGCGCCTCCCCCAAGCTAATCAACTTGGTATGCTGTCCTCCCCTCCTCTTCTTCTCTCCCCTGCCATTAAGCCTTGTACGCTCCTTAAGAATAGAGGACACTCTATTTTGGGATATTTTTCCCTGGTTTGTTTTCTTTTTGGATAGAAAGTTGTCCAGTGGTGGTGGAGGACAGGGGCCTGCCTCATCTGTTCCTTCCTTTCACCTTCCCCAGTGCCAAGCTTAGGCTCAAAACCTGCAGATTCCTGCAAATACTGAACTTCGAGCAGGCGAGTTACCCCACTGAGCTCTGTGGTACTTGGGTGCTTCAGATTCTGCCTGTGCTTGAGTTTTGGCAGCATCAGAGCCTTATCCTTTCTCTTAGAGAAGGTCAGACCTAACTCCTAGAGTGCTGATGGTTCTGGTGCAACCCACCTGTCTCTCTTATTTCCCCTCACTTGGCATACAGAGTGAAGGTGGTAATTTTTTTTAATTTAAAATAAACCTAAATATGTATCTTGTAATTTTTTTATTTTGAAAAAAATGCATTTAAGGATTGTGCACGGATGAATTGTATATCTATATATTTTTTTTTGTCTTGCAATTTTCATTTTAAATATAGTGTTTGTTCAGTTTTTGTTTTGTTTTGTTTTTTAATCCAGTTCCCAGCTGGCTAAACTCTGTCTAGAGCGGATGGGTGGGAGGCGTAGCCACTGGAGGGGTGATTGAATCACCCCTTCCCCTGGCGCTTCCCACAAGAAAATGGTTTGCTCCAGGTTTGGGGGTGGGGGTTGTGCTAATTACTCTTGTATTCTTGTACATTTTGTTCTTTCTGCTGCTCTTGAATATTGTATCAATGCCAGAAATGGGGAGTTAAAAATTAAAAAAAAAAAAAATTAACCCCAATAAATTGTTACATTCCAAAACCTGTTGCCTTCTCTTCCTTGGGTGGGCTGTGACCTGCTCTGGGTGTAAGCAACCTGCAGAGCTGGTAGCGGAGGTACTGAAAGACCTGCCCTAAGCCAGCATCAATCACCTCTGCAGGCAGATACAAACACGTACCCTGGGTCCGGTCTGGTTTGGGTCCTCAGACCTTTCTGGACACAGAGAAGCTCCAACAATGGACAAGTGAGACTTCTGTAACTCTGAGGGAAGAGGCGGCACTTTGGGAAGGCCAAACTGTAGCAAGCGGAACCCAAACGTGCTCCTCCAAAGTGCGTTGGAGAACCTCCCGTGGGTTTCCCACATCCTTTTCTTTTAACAATGAAATCGGGTCCAAGCACCACCTCGCACTTGATGGCTGAAAAATGCTTTAGGCTTTTCCTAACTCCAAAACATGTGCCTAGGTGCACTTTACGACATGCTAAGCTGAGAAGTATGGTGAAAAATACTCTTAATATGTGTAATCAAAGCCCCAAATTCACTGCATTAGTCTCTAGCTCATAGAAAGATATAAAAACGTTATTGCAAAATTTTGGGTGGGGAAGTGATGGTGTGAGATGTGATGGGGAAAGCAGATGGGTTTTGGGTGCCAGCTCTTCAGGCAGGCAGGGGAGAAGAGCAGAGAGTCAGTACTTCTGGGTGCTGGGAAAGGGTAGTGTCTGGGCACAGCTCTGGGATGTCACCACGGAGCTGGCTCCCACTGAAACACCCTCAGGGCTGCCCTTCTGTGTGGTGATCTGGGTCTCACCTGGAGCGGGAGAGATGGGGTTGAGCTGGGGTTTCCTGGGGGAGAGTCGCTGCTTTGTTAGCCAAGGCCACAGGTGCCTTGAGATGCCTCTCCAGCATCCGAGGCTCGGAAAGTCACAGGAAGAGCCCTCTCCAGCAGTGACGTGTCTTGGCTGGCCGGGAGCAGGGAATGCTGCCCACCGAAGCAGAGCACGGCCAAGGTTTCGTTCTGTTGACATCATGCCGTCAGGCTTACCTCGCCTCCGCTGCGTGCCAAAATGCCCGCGGAGCCAGCACTGTCTCCCTCACCCCTGCGCCTTGGTTTTGCTCAGAGGCAAGYGGGCTTTTTGCTGGACCTGAGTACAACAAATGAAGCCACCTCTGACCCACGCTTTCTGGAGCTGGAAGAAGGCTGGAGAGGCAGACGCCAGCCTTGACTGAACACATCCAACGAGGTCCTGCGCGAGTGTGCTGGCACAGGCAGAGCCTGGAACAGGGGTGAGGTGATGCGAGCCGCACCTGTGGGGCCATGGGACCTGGAAGTGAAAGGAGCCAGGATTTCCACGCTATGTGGAGTCTGCAGATCCCCAAGTGAGATGGAGTGAAGGCTCATGGTCTCAGGAGAGGGTGGAGCTGGGTCGGTGGGGTGGCAGCTGTGGAGGAGCCCTTTTGCCCCATTACGGTGTCCCTGGGTGTGCCCCCGAGCTGGGCGATAGCCCTGGGGGGGGAATCCCCCACCCTGGAGACCCCAGGTTACCCTCCCCTGGGAAAAAGCTCTTCCCATTCCTCATCCCCACCACCCTGCTGACCTGAGCATAACGAATGGACCAGGGCTTCCCCCCGGCCAGCGAGGGGCTGCCTTGTTCTCGCAGGGAGGGTTGGACGGGGGCCAGTGCGTCTGCTGGGCTCAGAGCAGGCTGATCTCCTTCCCCTGCTGCCAGCAGCCCGTCCCGAATGTCCCCTCTCACCCGGGGGCTGCAGCAGAACGGCCCCTTGGCCCACCGTGCCCTGCCTGCAGCCGCCCCTTGGGGACAGCTGCCAGCCTGAGACACCGTTTGGGCGTTAATTAGATGGAAGAAAATCCCTTAATTGCTTGCTCCCCATCCCTCTGGGCTGAATCCATGAGCTCTTGTTAAAACCAGCTTCTGTCACCAATCCTGTTCAACACCGGGCTCCCCACAGCCCCTCTGTCACCTCCCCCCGTCCCGTCACCTGCAGGAGGGCAGGGTTTCAGCATCACCGTGTCCTCGCGGAGCCGGCTGTCCACCGAGCATCTTTGAATTGTTATTCACCGGACAAGGAGGCTGCTCTGGCTACTCACCAGTCTGAGTCATCACCCCCTGCGAAAAATCTATTTTTGCCGCCTCTTTGTCTCCGGGAAGAAGCTGTCGTCTCTGCTGAGGGAGAGGGAGAGGTCGGGACCGCGGGAGCAGTGAGCCCTGCCCATTGTGACACCCAACTCTTCCATCTCTCGTGGCCCCAGCATGGGTGAATGGGTCGGGGCTGGTGTGGAGGGTCTCACCCACCCCACTCACTGCCACAGCAGCGTCAGCCAGAGGGATAAACCTCACCACCGCGATCCTGCAGCCTTTGGCAATAAAATCTGGACAGCACGTGAGGGATGCTTGGCCGGGCCAGTGCAAAGTCCCCAGCACAGCATCACTTCCCCCAGCCTGGGACCCGAAAAGCCTCGTAGAGGCGTATGGCATTTTTTTTTGCAGGGTTGCAGGTAAAGGATGCCTTTCCCACCCTGATCTGCATGCTGTGGGGTGGGGTGGGCTGGTCCAGCACCCACATGGGTTGGTTTCAAATCCACTCCTGCCTGGCCGCTGACAGGGGTGGGCAGGCTGCAGGCAGGGGGTGACGGAAGGGGGTGCAATCCTCTGCTACCGCTAGGAAGGGGCAGGTCAGAGGCCGGTGGCCTCCCTTCATGCCACGGGGTGTAGGCTTCCATTTTCTTTGCATCCTGCATCAGCGCCCTCGTCCCAGCACTCTGAGCTCTTGTGGGCCCAGAGCGCTCACCAGCCTCGCCGCCAGGGCCAAGTGACTGTCACTGGGCTTTGTCCACATCCACCTTCTCACCCCGCTCCATGCCCACCTCCGCTTTTCCTCATCACGGTTCCCTTCATCTCTCCCTCTTCCTTAAACCGCCCTATCCCACTTCCTCCCCTCGTCCCTGCAGCCTCCCACCACCGTGAGCTGGACAGGCCTCTCGCTGGCTCCAGGGTGAGAATTTTGGGGGGCTGAGGTACAGTGCACTCTGTGGGGAGAGAGGGTGACTGTGCCCCACTGGCGGCATCCCTCTCCTTGCTCGCACAAAGCCGAATTTGAGGAGCCTTTGCAGCTCTGACTCCCTTGCTGTCAACTCAAACGTGCCTGGGGGGCAGAAGATGTAATCTTTACTGGTGTTTCATATCCAGCACTGGAGCTGCTTTAAACACACATGCTGCCGCTTCCCTGCTGGCTAGGAAGGATTTCCTGCCGTTACTGAGCAGAGCTTAAAATCGATTTTGTTTGCTTTCTCTCCACTGCTCCTCTTGGCTCAGCTGGGCTGCGCAGCCGAGGCACTGGCATGCCTGGCAGGGGAGAGGGCACGGCACGGCTTGTGTCGGATGGGCAAGTGCGCTGTCGGAGCAAGGAGAAGGCAGGTGCCTGAAGTAACTTCTTTACAAGCAGTTTAGGATAAACTAATGGTAGGGGAAGATTAAATGTAGGTATTTCTTTCCTAAATGAATGGCGTGGGCGTGTGGGGCAGGGGGTAAGGCATCCTGCGGCTGCTATCTGCAACAGCCGTGTCTGGGGTGGGAGAGCAGGACAGCCACCCCACCGCCCTCCCAGGGGAGGCATTTTCCAAGAGCTGGAAGGTTGCTGGTTTAATTTTTAGGAGAAAGGCAAGGAGGAAAAAGCCCGCCAGCAGCCCCAAAGACCCTCTCGAGAGACACCTGATTGCGAGGTGTTGACCCTCAGGGTAACGAAGGGCCCTTTACCTACAGCCTAAGCATCTCACAGGGGAAAATCCTCCCTTGGGCTGTCCCGGAGGAGCATCCCTTTGCTGTTGGATCCCACCGGGCTGCTTTCAGGGAGCCCGAGCCCAGGCTACCCCCGTTCCCAGCTGCCCCCAGGTGCCCCCCCACCCTGCCCGCTCCTCTCCGTCTCCGGCGCCCCTTGCCCGCTCACCTCCCACCGCCCGGGCCGCCCACACTTGCAGCCCGGGGAGGGATGCTCGGGTGGGGGGGGTCCCTAAGAGGGGCAGGGCCGGGCGGGGCTGCACGGCCGAGCCGGGGCCGGGGCGGCAGCGGGGGCGGTGCGGTGCGGTGCGGTGCGTGCGGCGCCGCCCGGCAGATATAAGCGCGGCGCGGCACGCCGGGGCCCCGGCGCCGGTGCTGCTGCCGGTACCCTCCTTCCCCGCCGGCTCCCTCCGGGCTGTCCGTCCGTCCGTCCGTCCGTCCGTCCGTCCGTCCGTCCGTCCATCCATCCATCCATCCATCCATCCATCCATCCATCCCCGCCCGCTTTGTTTTCTCGCCGTCCGCGGGCTCGAGCCCCCCACGCCGCTGCCACCCTGAAGTTTCTGGCAGTGCTGCTGGCGGCGGGCATGCTGGCTTTCCTGGGGGCCATCATCTGCATCATCGCCAGCGTCCACCCGGCCGGCACCGCCGCTCCCGCCGCCCCCGCCGCCGMCAATGACTCGGCCGCCGCCGCCCTCCTGCCCGCCGCCGACAAGGGGCTGGGAGCGCTGCACGGCCCCGCCGAGGCTCTGGCCAGCGCCGGGCCGCGCCTGCCGGGGGGGCCGCCGCCGCCGCCGCTCTTCAGCCGTTTCGTCTGTACGCCGTTGAGCGCCGAGTGCCCGGCCACCGGCCCCGGTACCGGCCCCGCCACCGGCCCCGGCCCCGAGGAGCTGCTGGCGCTGCGGAGCGCGGCGGCCCAGCTGCGCCGCACGGCGCTGGAGCAGAAGGAGCGGATCCGCATGGACCAGGAGACCATCCGGGAGCTCACCGGCAAGCTCAGCCGCTGCGAGAGCGCCGACGGCAGGTCCGCCAC
>JASVER010000071.1:3649092-3715505 GCA_030449065.1 Oceanodroma leucorhoa | reverse complement strand
CGCCGCCGCCGCCGCCGGGCTCCGCGCCGCCCCGCGCCCCGGCACCATGGGCCACCCCCCCGCCGAGCCGCCCGCCGTGCGGGAGCTGGAGGAGGCCGTCCGTGCCCTCCAGGACCGCATCGACCGGATAGAGGTGCGAGGGATGCTCCCGGGGATCTGGGGGGGATGCTCCCCGGGGAAGATGCTCCCAGGGGTCTGGGAGGGGGGGATGCTCCCACACACACCATTCCCCAGGCCTGCTGCCACCCGCACCCCAAACCAGCTCGTTCCCCTCGCGAGGCTTCAGGAAGATTGTCCTGGCCCTGCTCTCTGCCCAGGGGCAAGGGGCTCGCCCTCAGCCCCCCTCTCTTCCCTCCACAGCAGGGTGGTCCCCAAGGGGCCAGGGCTGCCCTGCTTTCCCCGCAGCCTGCACCCAGGTAGGGCACCTCGCTCGCCCTGTAGCCCCACTGAGGCATCCACCAGAGCGAGAGCAGCAGGTGTCAGCTCAGGGCCAGATCCTGCCCTTTGGCAGAAAGGTAAATCCCATCTGATCCCGTTGCCGTTACGGACAGGACATCTCTCAAAGTAAAGCATGGTGCCACCCGCCGCGAGCGCAGCACCCTTTCCCCGTGTGGTTCGTAGGAGCTGTAGAGAAGAGGGCAGCCGGAGCCATTTGCTGTGCCCATCACTGCAGCATCAGGCTGCTGGCACTCGCGACACGGACCCCCGGTCCCCACTCTGTAGCATCCATGCAGCGTGTGCCTGGCAGGCTCGGCCCTGGCCCGGCCGCAAGCCAGTGGCACCAAAGGCTCTATGGTGACGCCTGGGACGGGGCCCATCATAGGGCACATGTGTGTGTCAATTTATTTGGGCTGATGTGGGCTCAGCAGTCGTGCGGATCCTGGCAGACTTTGCAGGATACAGCTGGGGCAATAGTTTGGGCATGCGAGAGCTGCCAGAGGGGAGTTGTCTGGTTTCCCTGGGGGGTTTGCTCCATACGTTCCATCTTTTCTGGGGGTTGTGTTGTCCCCTGAGGTCTGCCGGGGGCCAGAGCCACCTGCAAGGAGCCTCCTGCGAGTCTGCAACCTCCTCATCTTCCTGTTTGGTTCCCTGTTGCCCTCTCCACTCCTCCCCAGAGTGTGGAGCTGGGAGGGGGGTCAGGCAGCACCCCATGGGGTTCCTCTCCCCAGCTTTGCCCTTCTGCCCCCGTCACTACAGCCATGTGGGTGCAGTAGCAGCGAGCCACGGKTGGAAAATTCAGAGCCACTAAGGTCACAGGCTGAGAAATGAGACTGGGAGAGAGGGTAATTGTAATGGATGGAGATATGAACAGGAGATATGGAGATACTTGCCGGAAAAGCAAGTAAACACATGCACACGCATAGGGAAAGAGCTGGAGACTGGAGGAAGTGCCTGTGGGCTGCCAGGGTAATGCACACACACGCACAAAAAGAAACACAGAGACACGCCAGGCATGCCTGGGGAGAGGAGGACGGGCAGCCCGACTGAGCACGATGCCTGGAGCCTGATGCAGCTAAAGGGAGAGACCGAGCCACCCCGAACCCCCCCTGCAGCCCCAAGCAAATAGATTCCCACAAGTGGGATCACACAACTGGCCTAAGAAATAGATGTGCAGACAGCAGACGTGCTCACCCAGAAATAAAGGGGGGGAAAAATAAGCCCCTGCACACATATACCTGTGCATGCACAAGGACCAGGCGATGCACGGTGGGACAGTGCCCGGCACATCATTTTGAACCTTGGGGAGCATTGGGCCTTTAGCTGCTCTCTGGTCACACTCTCTCCCTTTCCCGAGGGGTTGTGTCACCCGTGAGCTGCCCTGGCCCCTCTTCTGGGGTTTCTGGCAATTGTGGGAGGTTTGGGGTGGAGGATGCTGAAGCTCACAAGGGTCGGAGCAGGCTCTCGTGTGCGCCTGGGGAGCCTGAAGCGATGCTGGGTCAAGGCTCACACACACACATACCGATAAGGAAGAGAAGCGGCACATCACCAAAAATGTTCCCCTTCACGCTGCCGGGGACCCAAGGGTCCCAAGGGTACTCTGCAGGGGAGACGCAGCACCCCGCAGCTCGGGGAGCCCTGCAGGCTCAGGGAGTGGGGCAGCGTGTCGCAGGGAGGCTGGACTTCGGCTGCCCTGGCTCCAGCCTGCCATGACGCACTGCCTGGGCCGGTCCCGTGATGGCCGCAGCCCGGCCAGCCGAGCCCTGAGGTCACACCTCGGCCGCGCAGTGATGGTTGCCTGTGGCCCCCCACCCCGGCTTGCCTTTGCCCCCCCACATAGGAGCAGACACCTAAGACTTGATGGTGGAGTGCCTGCGCCTCTCCATCCCACGTGGCTCCATCTGTCAGCCCCGGGAATCTTCCTGGGGTACCCCACGGCATGGGGGGCACCCCCAGCCCCAGCAGCTCTCCCAAAGGGAGGCAGTGATCACCCCAAAAGGTGACCTGGATAGGGACAGTCCCAGGGTGGCCATCAGCATGCCGGAGGCTCTGCGAAACCTGGCGKGAGGGAAGGAAGGAGAGGAAGCCCTGGCGAAGCCCAGGGTGGCTTAGTCTCCAGAGAGGGGTGACACAAAATGCTGTGGGCCCCCCAGGAAAGGCTGCAGCCCAGGGCATCTCCCCGAAGGCAGCAGGTTTGCCGGCAGGGATTACTTCCGGAGGGTCCAGAGCAGGGATTGTGGGGAGGGGGCTGGCAGAAGATCGCTGATCTAATCCGGGCACTCTCAGCCCCGGCTGTAAGGCATAACAAGATTTATCGGTGTGCCGAAAAACCTATTAAGTCATTCGATTCTTAATTTTGGCGGCACGACGGCAGAGTTTCCCGGGGAGCGGGGGGATGCAGGGAGGGCCCCCATGGGCTCGCTCTTTGCCCCCTGCCATTTCAGTGGGGATGGGCTAGCGCCAGCGCGGCATTCACATAGGGACGTCTTCCCTCACCTCCTCCTAACCTCCCACAAGGCATCGCTCATCCTTTCCTCGTGCGCAGCGGCCTGGCTGGGCTTTTCCCTCCCAGTTTTGAGGTCCCCCCGCCCCCCGCTCTCCGCACGTGCTCACGTCCGTCCGCTCAGGTGCATCTCAGCACGCAGGGCCGGGGGGCCCAGATGCTCCTTTTCCACGCTATTAATTACTGCTGCAAGTGGAAATAGAAGGGTTTCGGAGAGGGGAGGGAATCGCCTCGGCCCCCTGGGCTGTGCCAGGGTGCAGGTGCCCTCCTCGTCCCCATCGTCCCTCAGACGGGAGCCGAGTGGGAGGGGGGACAGCCCAACAGGCCCTACGGGGGACCCGGCCTCGGCAGAGCCGTAACAGCCTGTTTGCTTCTCAGCCGGCGCATGGCCGTGCCGGCCCGGCTGTGCCGTCGTGGCTGGCGACCTGGCTGCTGGCAGGAAACCCTCGGGCATGGGCATGGGAATGGGAGGGAGCCGCTGCCTCCCTCCCACCTCCGTCTCCGGCAGAGAGGAGATGGARAGCCCCAAATTGTGACAGCCCCGGGCCCTGAGCGAGGTTTGAGGGGGACGGGAATCGTCAACGAGCTCTTCTCTTGCAAGGTGGAGGAGGGGGAGGGAAAAGCCAATGCATCCCTGATCACCCCCCCACCTCCTTTAATGACCCCCAAGCTCCTGCCTCAGTCCGAAAGGGTCCAAAAAGGTGTCAGGGTCCAAAAAACCCCGGTGCGGCAGATGTGCTATCCTGCAGCAGTGAGCATCCCGCCGTGGTGGCCATGGAGGAGCTACAGGCAGGCTTGGAGGATTCATGGGTCCAGAGAAGGGAATGGGGCTGCTGTGTGCGCACACCCAGCTCGGCGTCATGATCCCTGGCATGTGCCGGGGGCATCATCCCATGGGCATCGTCCTGTGATCCTGCCCGTCCCATCCAGGCAGCTAAGGTGGGCACTTGTGTGCCGGCGGCCGAGGGGGAGCGGCAGGGCCCAGATTTCCCGGTGCATTAATAAATGAGGCTCTGATCTCCTTACATAAATCAAAGTGAATTTGCCGACTGAGGGCTACAGCCTGAGCGAGCGCACGCCGACGTGGCTGCCCCAGCCCCCCGCCTCCCCCTCCCCACCCCCCAGCCAGCCGCTGACATTTAACGTGATTAATATTACCTGGCATCTTTCAATCTTTTTTGCCAGCTCCGGTGGCCAAAAAGCGTCGAGCRAGCCTCCTCCGCACCCGCTGCCCACTCCCCTGCTGCCTGCGCGGCAGCAGATGGGAAGCCTGCCGAACAGCCGGGGAGAAGGCGCTTCCCCCCCCTCTCCCCTCCCCAAAGGTCACCGGTAGATAACAGCTGCACATTAATAATTTTGCAAATAATTTAATTTGGGAGAAAGATGCTCGAGCAACAGCTCGGAGATGCGGAGGATGGTTAGGGGATGCAGCCCAGCTCTGCACTCCGGCACGTCCCGGCTGCAGGGGTGGGATGGGGAGGTCTGGTCTCCTGTCTGGCCATGGTCTGGCTGCAGGGATGGGGATGGTGTCTGCTGGGATGATGGGGTGGCCCCCAAACTCTGACAGATGAAGGTACCAGTTGCATCCCTTGCCAGGAGGAACATGGGACCGGCAGCAATTCAGCTGGTCATGTGGGTCCAGCTGCCGGTGCCCCGGCTGCTGGGCTGGAGGGGCCGGGAAGAGCTGGAGAGAGGGATGGAGGGGGAAAAACTCAGGAAAGGGGAAGGAATTGAGCAAAAGAGGAGAGACAGCATGTGTGTGTGTGAAGGGGAGCATCAGGAGGAGACGCTCCGAAGCTGGAGAAATGAAAAAGCCATAGGGAGAAAAGTTACAGAGGGAAGAAAATAGCAGCAGGGAGAAAAGCAGGAGGAAGGGGGAGGATAAAAAAGTGCTCAGTCACTACTGAATAATGTAGGGCAGGTTATCAGGGGCTAGCGAGAGCGACAAAAGCTCCCAGCCTTTTCTTTTTTCGTCATTAACAGATGGAGCCGTGCATGAAAGCAGGGACGTAGGCTCCAAACCCGCAGCTCGAGCAATCCAAATCCTGACTCGTGCGGCAGTCAGGAGCGTGCCAGCCTCCGCCACAGCTAGGCGGCCTGAAGGGATAAGAAAAGCTCTTGGAGCCCGCCGGATGCGGACAAGAGGCGAAGGCGACCCCCATCCCACCTGTGCTGCCCCCTGCCAACACAGCCAGCTCCGCTTGGATATGAGCGCGGGCAGCCCCGGGTGGGAATTATCCCTGCCGGGAGGATGGGAATTAACCTATCCACTCGCCTTTCCTTCCCGCCCACCATCCCTCCCCTGCTTCTCAGCCAGCTGCACCGGAGGGTCCCCAAGACCCCCCCCGAAAAAGGGTAAAGCCTCCTCCCCATCAGCTAATCCCTCCCTGGTTTACAGAGACCAAAGGCAGGATGCCCTTTGCCGGGCACTTTTGCCTTCCCAGAGAGGTTTTGTTCTCCTTGAGAGCATCCCCAGTGCCGCCGAAGCAAGTTGGCAGCGAGAGCTGGCGTTTGGTCAGGGCTGGCAGACGTCCCCTGCACCACCTCTCTTTTCTCACTTGATTTTGATTCTCCGCATTGTTTTTCCTGACAAAACCTGTGGGTTTGTCCCAGCAGACCCCGCTGGAGGCTTTTCCAGACCCTGGGGCATCACAGCCACCCTCGCATTTGCAGCCTAGGTGTGTTCCTGCCCGGTGCGGGGCCGTTTGTGCTCATGCCAACATCATCTTCTCACTCTCCCTCTCCCTGCTACCTTCTTCCTCCTATTCCCATCCCTCAAGGTTGCATCCTGCCTGGCCAAACCCGGCTTTCCTCCAGCCTTCCCCTCCCCTCTGTTGTTCATGATGGATAGCAAAGACTGGGGGTGACATCAGCGGGCATCCCCCCCCTTCATCTTTGTGTGCGTGATCGTCAGGTCCTGTCCATCCTGGAAGAGCGGGATGTAGGGAAGAAGAAAAAGCTGGAAGCCGCAGTCATAGATGAGCGTGGTGACCTCCTCCAGGCCAGCTCCGAGGCCGGGGGGGGAGCCTGTCCAGATCAGCAGGGATGGCATCACCCCACATCCCACCAGCACAAGCCGTGTGAATGTCCAGGCCTGAAGCAGCCATGCAGACCCCTCTCGGTGCTGGAGTGGCCATGGTGGCCCCTGCCCCTTTGGTCTGTCAGAGGCCAAGGCAGGGGCTGCCACGGCTGCTCCGGCACTTTCAGGAAGGTCTGGCAGCATTGAGAAGGTGGTCACCATCTTTCCAAGCCCATGGCAGAGAGCCTAATGCCCCAAGGATGTGGGGAAGGGAGAAGGCTGCTATTTATGGAGAAACCCCAGGAGCGTGGCAAAGAGCCACCTTATCCCTTCCAGCCTGGTTTTCTTCCAGCTGGGATGGGTTCTCCCAGTGAGGTGGGATCTGGGGTCTTTGTAGGGTGCAGTAGTGGTTGGGACCATCTTCACCAGGCACCGGGTTTTGGATCAGCCAAGGGAAGAGTTTTGGTCTCGGTTTTAACCCTGATGGGACAAGATGTGCTCGATATCCTCAAGTGACGGGTCATGTCTTGAGGACTGGAGGACCTACCACTGGCCCCACTTCTCTGTGGCATCCTGATGGCCCAGGAGAGGCTGGCTTATGCTTACGGAGAGCTACCTGCCTGACCTGGCATGCGTGCACGCACCCCCGCAGGCCAGCTGAGCTGGGCTAAGAGGATTACAGACCCGTTATGTGATGTTAAGGTGCTGGCCGTGGTGAAGCAGCCTCACGTGCAGTGGGGAAGGAGAGCTCTGAGCTCCTTCCCAAGTTGTTCCCTCCTCGTGGGAGGCTGCCCACAGGAGCAGAGCCAAAGGATGACCTGAGCGCCCATGCGTCCTGTACTTGTTCTGTCTCTGAAGCGGCAGAAAGACATTAAGAGTAGCCAAGCTTCGTTTCGCAGTAACGAACTCAATGGGGGCTCTGACAGGGCAGATACAAAGTCAGCTGGAGGCTTTTGGAGAAGACCCTGTTGCACATGTGGCATTGTGGTCCCAGCACTCCCCGCAGCGGTGCGGGCTGGGATGTCCTTATTTAACCTCTTACGGTGACACCATGCTGAGTTTTGCCTTTTCTCCCTCCTTCCCCCCCCCCCATCGTGGCTGCCACCGAGTGCAGCAGGAGCTGCCAGCCCGCGCCAACGGCTCAGCACCCACCACCCCGGCGCTCGCCCGCGACGCCCTCCACACCAAGATGGAGCAGCTGGAGGAGCAGCTCCTCTCCAAGATCCTGACCCTGCAGAAGGAGCGCCAGGCCGCCAGCACCGACCGCAGCCAGCAGCAGCACGACATCGAGAAGGAGCTGAACTTGCTCCAGAACCGGGTAAAGGAGCTGGAGCACGGTGAGTCCTGCCTGACAGGGATGGAGGTGGCACGGGGGGGTCCTGGGACAAGCCACCCTCATCCCAGTGATGGGTGATGACTCTCCTCTCTCCATCCCATCCTTGACATGTAGGACCGCCGGGCTACAGCCCTCCTGATGCCTTCAAGGTGACCATCCCTGTGCAGAACAACTACATGTACGCCCGCATGAAGAAGAGCCTGCCGGAGCTCTACGCCTTCACCATCTGCATGTGGATGAAGTCCAAGGCCCTGGCGGGGCTCGGCACCCCTTTCTCCTACTCCGTCCCAAGCCAAGCCAACGAGATTGTGCTGCTGGAGTGGGGCACCAACCCCCTGGAACTGCTCATCAATGACAAGGTCAGTCCAGCTGGAGAGGGCCAGGAGGGAAGCCCCTGCCCTCATCTCCCTTGCTTCAACCCTCCTGGGAAATGATGCTCCTGGGGGTACCGGGGTGGGGGAGCTGGGAGGAAGGGGCCTGGGGTGGAGGGGGGAGGCAGGAGGATGAGGAGGATGGGGAGGATGGCTTGCTGGGCTAGGTTTTGAGAGGGAGAAGCAGCGCATCCAGATGTCTGTAGAATTTGGGCTGCTGCCGCCACGGGGGTACACCGCTTGCTTTGCGAGGGGCTGGGGGGACACCAGGATTCTCTGGCAGTCCCACTGAGCACCGGGCTCTTGCTCTTCTCGCAAAGGTTGCCCAGCTGCCGCTGAGCCTGAAGGACAAGGCCTGGCACCACGTCTGCGTAGCGTGGACCACGCGGGATGGCAAGTGGTCGGCGTACCAGGACGGCGAGCAGCGGGGCGCTGGCGAGAACCTGGCCTCCTGGCATGCCATCAAGCCCCAGGGTGTCATCATCCTGGGCCAGGAACAGGTACGTGCCAGCCTGCCACCGAGGGCTGCCGGTTTGCATCGCTCCGGCGTAAAGCCGGCCCGGGGGGGCAGCCCCCAAATGGGGCAAGGAGGGGGGTGGCACGGGCAGGGTGCTTTGGCAGTGTGGGCAAGGGGCTCTCCTGCCTGCTCATCTGACCTCTGGGCAGGCCATGTCCGCTCATCATCTTGTCCTCTTCCCTCTCCCCATCCCTCTGTCCCCCATTTGCTCCCCACCTTGTCTGCTCGCATCTCCCCCACACGTCCATCCCTTCCCCTCCTTCCCTTTGGGCATCTCGCTCTGCTTCTCCCCCACTCCTCCACCCTGTTTGCCTGGTGGATGTGCATCCCCTCTCCTGCCCCATCCCCATCCCTGTCCCCATCCCTGTCCCATCACCTCTCTTGCTCTTTCCCAGGACACGCTGGGCGGCCGCTTTGACGCCACGCAGGCCTTCGTGGGAGAGCTGGCGCAGTTCGGCGTGTGGGACCACATGCTGGCGCCGGCGGAGATCCTGGGCTTGGCCAACTGCACCTCCCACCTCCAAGGCAACGTGATCCAGTGGGACGACCAGGCGGTGGAGGTCTTCGGGGGCGCCAGCAAGGGGGGCTTCACCGCCTGTGAGGAAGGGAGGAAGGCGTGAGTGGCCCCTCACCCCCTCCCCAGCACCAAGGAGCCCGCCGGCAGCCCCAAAGGAGACAGYGGGGAGCCCCTTTCTCCCTTTCCAGACGGCCGAGCCTTGCCGCCGCACTGGGGCGATGCTCAAGCCCCCCGCACCGGCGTCCCGGGAGGGAGGGGGGTGGCCGCGGCAGCCTCCCTCTTGCCCTCATGCTGGCGGTGCGGCTTGTCCCCCCTTCCGGCACACCTGCCCCGGCTCTCTCCTTGCCCCGCTTCTGCTTTGGGAGGACCTCGCCGTACCCGCAGGCATCTCCGGTACGGCGAGGGTCCCTGCCTTGTTGGCCCCAACAGGGAGTGGGAAGGAGAACTCCATCCGCCCCAAGCACGGTCCGGCCTCGGTGGGATGCCAGCCTGTGGGCAACCCCCCAGCACATCCCCTTTCCTTATTTATTTCTAGCACCCCACTATCCGGTTTTGTGAGCCCGTACTCCAAATGGCCATGAGCATCTTCCCCTCCGGCCCCATCCCCTCTTCTCCTGCCACCCTGTTTTTTCAAGCGCAGCCCCGGGGAGGCCGAGGGAGGATGGCGGAGGGTCGGCGCTCCCCTCCTGCACCCCTTCCCCTGCCTCTGCTGCCTGTTCAGGCAGGGCTGCCCGAGGGGAGTCAGGCTTTCGAGGCAGAGGGAAGCAGAGTGGGACCCCCCCCAGCTGGGGGGTCAGTTGGCCACCAAGAGGGTGCAGGGAAAGGGGCAAAACATCTCCCCCATCCCTGGCCGAGGGGGAGGGAGCGCAGCACTGCCATCGAAGGGAGCGAAAGCAAGAAAAAAACCCAAGGAGATGGAGGATGGTGGTGGCCAGAGGAGCCCTGCTGTCTGTCCCCCGGCCTTTTGGGTGCTGGATTGGGTTGCTGCCCTTGCCTCTGCCTGGGCCCCTGCTCTGAGCTGCTCCTGGTCAGGGACGGGGCTGCTGCCGGCCTTGGAACTGGGGGGTGATGGTGCAGGCAGGTATTTTCCCCTTGGAGTGCCTGAGAATACGCTGTTTCCACACTGTGTGGTCACCGAAGTCTCGATACATGAGAGTGTGTGTGTGCACGTGTGTGTCTGGGGGGGGTGGGAAGTGTATTTCGGTGGTCTCATGGTTGCTCAATGCGGTGTCCAGCTTCCAGTGCTCCCTCCCACCCCAAGTCCCACTTTGCGCTTTCAGCGATGGCTGCCCCCCAGCCCGGGGGAGGTAAAGCGGGCAGAGAGAACTGCCCCGCCACCCAGCATTGTCCCCCACAGGGTCCCTGCTGGTGGTGGAGTGGCTCAGCCCACCGGGGGGGACATGGTGAGGACGGGGCACAGCCCTCGTGCCAAGTGGGAAACACTGTGACCTTCGTGCACCCCGCCGAGCTGCCCCCTCGTCCTCGCTCGCTTGCTTTCTCTAATGCACGTTCGTGAAAGGGGCCCCTGACGTGCGCCAGTGTTGGGACGTTTCTTTTGTAAAGCTGATTGTGGACAATAAACGTGACTTTTTCTGTTCAAGCCTCCCGCAGGGCGTGAGGTCGCTGCGGGGATGGAGGCGACCAGCCGGCCCAAGCCGAGGTGTCCTTCCCTGGGATGCTCAGAGTGGCATTCCTGGAGGAAGATGGCCGGCCCGCAGCTTCATAGCTGGCTTTACAGAAATATCGCAGGGGTCTGAGTATCATTGCCCTGGTGTGGGGTGTTGTCACAGTTTGGGCACCCCTCATCTATCCCATCATGGAGCAGCAGGCTGCTGCTGGGGGCTGGGGGGAAGTACCACTCCGTGGGAGGAACCCCCATTCCCACGACAGGGAAGCAGAAACCAGTGGGAAATCACGGCCTCCAGGTCAGACCACGATGGCGAGGAGCTCACATGGGGTATAAATCTAATTAAGTACTAGTAATGAGTTCCTGACCTAGCTAAGCACAAGCTGGTTCACCTTGGCACGGCTCTTGGAGCCGCCTATTCTAGAGCAACCCATGGCCAAGTCTGCACGATGCTTTTGCCCCTCAGTGGGTCCTGTCCCTCCTAGGAAAGGCACAACCTCACCCGTATTTGGGGAAACCAGAGCATAAAGCCAGAGGACCCAGTTTTCCCCAGGGCCCTGYCATTGCTGGCGTGCCGGAGTCTCCTTGCTGAGCCAGAACTGTCCCCACGGCCCCCACTGCTCCTTCTGGAGGGTATTTAATGCCATAAAACAAGCTCTGGGGCTTTCGCCTTCAGCACATCTCCYAAAAGTTGAGGGTTTTTTGAAGAAAAAAAATAATTCCTAGTACGTACTTCAGATGGAGCATATGCTCAAGGGCTTTGCTGAGCTGGAGGCTCACCCCCATATCACTAACAGGAGCGGGTTCAACAAGTGACCTCTGCTTGTGCGCCCAAATAACAGCAGCATAATTAGGAAGGACRGCACCATTTGCAGGAGGAAATGTCCAAAACCATTCCTGGGGTCACAAACTTAGGAGGAGGTGAAATAAGGGGGGGACAGGCCCAGAAGACCCTGCTATTAAAACTGCAGGAGCCCTGCGAGGGGGCTTTTGGGGCTGCCGGCCAAGGCAGAAGACCCGCGGGAGAATGAATAAGGATGAAAACAGCCTGGCTGCTGGTGTAGGGTATTGGCATAAAACCTGTTCCTCCGGAGCATGGAAACCCAGCCCACACCGAAATCTGTGTGAAACCCCTCCTTGGAAACAAAAGGACACTAGGAGATGCTCGGGCAGGGATTGCCTTCCGCCTCCCCGCCAGACTATGCTGGCGCAATCCCAACCTCAGCCGTGTCCCCAGGACATGTGGATCTGTCACTTCTGGGATGGGAGAAAGTGGGGAGCCCAGCGGCACAGCTTCTGCAGGGTGACCTCCTCTCCCCCCAGAGGGTCACAGCCAGTTGGGCAGACTAGGGGGACACAGGAAAACTCGATATAATTTATCCAGACATTTTAAAAGCTTATGGCAAACTCCTCCGTATAAGGCTTTTCAGGAACCGAAGGCATTACGGAGAGATTAGAAACTGGTTGGGAGACAGAAAATCAAGAGTAGAAATAAATATTTGATTTCCATCCTGTCCTGAGTCTCTGCAGGAAGCGGCAGCTGCYTCTCACCCATCTGGGGAGGAGGAGAGCAAGAAGGGACCATTTATTTTTGGTAAGCGGAGCCTTGCAAGAGCTGCAAACCTGCGACAGGGCTTAAAAGGCAGAGGAGACAACAAATCAATGGCGTTGCTGGCTGGAAAAAGTAATTACAATGACACATATTGCTTGCTTCTAAATTAAGCASGAGCACTCAGGAGAAAACCTGCGTCTCTCTAAGGGCAGCCAGTTGGAAAACAACGCATCGCGTGCGGAAGAGGCRAGGAACAACAGTCACCCTTAGCGGGGGGTTAAAGAAGGAAATTTTTAACAACGGCGCGGAGAAGGTTTTACTGTTGGGGTAGGCGTGCTCAGCTGGGATGCTGTGTTGTGTCGGGACAACTAAGGTGGGGGAGAAAAAAAGAGAGGAAGTGCTGAAGGCAGCCCAAGGTGTGGGCAGAGCAGAGGCAGGGGCACCATCGGGTGGTTCAGCGGGGGCTGGCGGAAGAAGAGATGGTGGGGCAGACGGACAGCTGTGACGGGTACCGCCTGCGCACTCTCCTCGATCCCCCCACCAAGGGGCTGTTAACACGCTTCGAGGGGAGGAAAGGGACTGCCATTTCCCTTCCTGATCTGCAGGACTCGCTGCTGCAGGGCTTCCCACGGGCCGAGGGCTTAGCCGGACCCAAACACTTCTCGCCAAAAAGGGCTTCATCCTGCAGTGGGCAAGAAGACCTGGTCAAACATGGCAACGGGAAACCTTCAGTCCTGACGGCTATTAATTATTGGGTTTGAGAAGAAAACACTGCAATTCCTGAACCCCTCCAGTCCCTGCCCAGCTTTCCGGAGGGCACTGCCAGCAGTGCAGGCTCTGCCTCCCTGTGGACACGGGCAGCCTGGGACCCCTGCTTCAGAGTGGGCCTTGCGAGCTCCTGCGGCTTCAGCTTTGGGCTCGCAGGTTGTGGCTCCCTGCAGCGTGTCAACCTCTYGGTCCCCTCGAACCAGGTCAAGCCAGCTCATACTTCGTCCCCGGGAGGTGACACTTCCGAAGCCCCCATTACGTGCACTGCCCTAGCAATGGGGGGGCTGCCTTAATTGCCTTCCTGCGCCTCTCCGTCCTGCCAGGAGCCTCCTCCGCTCCCTCCCCAGGAAGGCTCATTAAGACTCGTGCGGTGCTCGCACAGGGAACGTGCCGTGCTTCCGGAGCATCTGGCACAGGAATGGTCCCTGCGTGGCTGCTAGTGCTGCGGCAGCAGCCGTTACTAGAGGTAGTAGCTACGGGATCACTGCCTTGCCCAGCAGACCAGAGGATCCGGCTGTCCCAAAGCAGGTTGCTCTCTCCCCCGGAGCAGGCGGCCAGGCTGCTTTCGTCTGCCATCCATTCCCACACGTCTCTGTCTCTGCCTTCCCTCAGCTCAACGCAACATGGTGGGGCTCCGATCCCAGCGAAATGTGGCTTCAGCATCCCCACGGGCCCTCCTGAGCGCTCCCCCTGCCTCCAGAGAGCTGCAATCATCTTACCCACCCCGGGGCAGCTGCAGGGCAGACCTCGGTGTGTCCCGAGTCCCCAGCCCGGGCCCTCTGGTACTACCCAAGGGGGTGTGGAGCAGCACCCAGCCCCTGGGCTGCAGCCGACAGGCAGTACAGCAATCTCTAGCCCCCTGCTTCATCACAGAGGGGTGACAGGCATGGCAGAGCCTCCGCCCATGGGGACAACGGGGAGGTCCAAAACCTGGCCAGAAGCAGCCAAGAAAAGAGTCTGATCAAGAGTCAGCCTGCCGTCCAGTCTCCTCCTACTGTCAACAATGGAGATGATGGCTAAAAGCCTGGGGCAGTATATATATTATATACACATATATTTTGCAGTCAGCAGTTACATTTCTGTTTCTCAGCTAAGGAGTACAACCCAATCTAATGTCGGGGGGCAAACGACGCTTCTTTGTTTTAATGCATTTCACCATGGCTGCTGAAAGCAAAGGGCTGAAAGAGCTTCCGTCTGTGATTAGTAGTGAGTAAGAAAGGACCAGCCAGAGCAGAGCAAAGATTACAGTTCCTTACAGATCCAGACGGGCGAATCGGACCCTTGCTCTGGACTCGCCTTCACCTACAGACGGGCACCTGGTCACTGAGTATGGAAACTAAAGACCAGGTGATGTGAAGCCAACTGTGTATCTGCCTTTTGCGCTAGCAGCTAAGGGACCAGTACGTGTTGGCTGTGTTGGATCAGTAAGGCTTTGACTGGCTTGCGGTGCTGTAGAGAGGCAGCCCGCGGAAACCCTGCACTTGAGGGTCGAGAAACGAATTGCCCACATTTTGCTAAGCCATAGCAGATGGAGACAGGCCAGCAGGATGCTCTCCTTCCTCAGGAGGCATCTCTACCTTACAGCCCCGCTGTATCACCCACCACAAGCACAAAAAACATGGTGTTCCTATCTTTGGGCCCTCAGTAGTTTTGGGTTTGGCCGTTTTTCCTTAGCTTTTCACCTAGGAGCCGCTGATGAATAATCCTTACAACCAGTCCCAGCATTTCCTGAGGGAAACGCTCCCTGGGGACACATTGATCAAAACCAAAGCACATTTAATTGAACCCAGAATCACATACGCATGCGCACTCCCCCCACACACACACGAACAGAGGCGTATGCACACAAACACACCAGCTCGCGCTGACTTGCTGCTTGGTAGCAAAAGTGGGTGAACTACATAGGGATTAAAGCATTAAAAAAACCACAGCAAGAATACGATGCTTGAAAGCACTGTGTCCCTGGAGAGATTATAGTAGCAGCCTGGAGACAGATAAAGTAATGATGATGGAAAGATCTTCTTCTTCGCAGAGGTTCTATTCCTAATTATCTCCCCTGCAAAAAAAAAAGAAAATATGATCTCCCAGCTTTTATCTGTCTCTTGATAATTTTAGCACCGCACCTGCCTCGTTGCAAGAGGCCGATGCTTGCTGAAAGGAGGAAGGAGAAGGAATCGGTGCAGGACGTAGGAGCAGTAGAACAAGGCGGACAGGACGCAGCGCTTCATTTCTGTCACCACCGGTGGCGAAGGCAAAGGGAAAGATGAACGATCACTGCAGATTGTCTTTCCGAGCTCAGAGACAGCTCCGCTGCCTCCACCACTGCTTTGTCAGGAAACAACAACCAGCAGGTCTGATTCACTGTTACACCAGCAAAAGAGACAAGATGTCCTCCCTATGGTTATAAGGTGGAGGGGAGTACGTGGAGATTATGGTGAGGGAAGAGGACTTTTTCACGAGCTGGCAGGGGTGGGAGAGTGCCCAGCTTGTTCCTCCCCCACTCTTTTCCTTCTCAGACAGCTAGAAGGCAATTATTCTTTCGGCAGACAGCCAGCAACGAGGATGTTTCAAACATACACCAGCCAGAAGACCACAGGAAGATCTGGCCCACAAGCCACCCTGCAAGACAAGGATGGGCTCTGATGGAAACCCCGGCATCACACCCAGCAGCCGGGGCTTTGCATAAGAGAAGTCTTTCCCCTCGGTATTATCCTGGAGCTTGCTGCTTCTCCACCTGTATTAATTTCAGACTAATACAATCCTCGATCCCCAGGAAACAGTTTAAGCCCTGGTTTAGAGGCAATCGGTGTTTGGCTAGCAGGATGCAGAGACAACGCACGTTTCCTAGAGAGCTGAGAGACAAGGAAAACGTCAAAGCAAACAGACATTACAAATATAAAGGCCGTGGAGGGCGGGAGGGGGACAATGAGCTCAGAGGGGATGGGGGTTAGCGTTATAGGAGCTGCTCGCAAACTCATGACCCATCCTCACCCTCACAGCACCATTTCTTCCTTCTTTCCAGTTGCATCAACATGCAAACATGAGCGGTTGGCTCTCCCATAGAATGAAAACACATAAAACCCCTTCATTTCCCCAAACTGCTCCAATATTTATCCTTGCTGTTTAAATCCAAAGGTAGAACTAGGCCCCAAAAGGGTTTTAAGTCAGAAAAATATTAAGTCTCCAGATACAAGGTGGTTCAACTGTGGGTGCAGCTCAGAGCCTGTCGCTGCAGCCTGCCCAGCCGAAACCCACCCCGAAACCCTCGGAGGGAAAGGGCGGGAAGGCCGGGAGTCTCCTGGAAGCCCATTTTCCAAGCCCAGGCCAGGGGAGACATGGCTCCTGCTCGCTGCCGGCAGACGGCCTTCCCTCCCAGAAACTCCTGCCCCTGCCCCTGAGGCGTCCCACGGAGGGGAAGCGCAGAGGGCCAGGCCGGGCCGGGCACTAGCGCGGCACAGCTGTGGCTCCTGCGGCCACGCAGGACCGGGGTCGCGGGCCTTTCCCCYTCGCCACGGTGGGGGTGTTTAACGAGGCCCCCCGCGGTG
Source organism: Oceanodroma leucorhoa (assembly GCA_030449065.1). Classification (NCBI taxonomy): domain Eukaryota; kingdom Metazoa; phylum Chordata; class Aves; order Procellariiformes; genus Oceanodroma; species Oceanodroma leucorhoa. Next base: position 3,699,312 of record JASVER010000071.1, on the reverse strand, counting down.
CTGGCGTTCCCCTCCCCGGCCTCAGCCACTTCCCCCACTCCTGTCAAGGACACGGGGCCGCGGGCACGGCCACCCCCCGCGGAGGCACCGGGCCGGGGCCGGGGCCGGAGCCGGGGTCGGGGCCAGGATCGGCGCAGGACAGGCGCCCCACGGACACCTCGCCGCCCCAAGCCCCCGCGCGGTAGCCGGCAAGGCGCGCTGCCAATCAGACGCGCCGGGCGGTGCGCTCACAGCCAATGGACGGCGAGGTAGGTGGGACTTCCCGTGCCGGTTGCTACGACAAGCACGGCTCTTCCTTAGCAACCGGCGCCGGGGCGGTGGCGCGGGACGCGGCGGTGGCGGAGGTGAGGCCGCGCCCGGAGCCCCCTAGTCCCTTCCCCCTGCTGCGTCTGGGGCCGCTTGCCGAGCCCTTCCCTCCTCCCCTCCCTTCACCTCCCGCGGGGCTGAGGGCGGCGGGCCGGTGTGAGGGGGCTGGTTCGAGTGTGCGGCCTGCCCGGACCGTGTTCCGCCGCCCTGCACCCCTTGGTGGTGCCGCGGAGGGGGCTCCTCCATGCCGTGCCTCCTTCCCCCCCGCCCCGGTGGCTCTAATCCCGGCTGCTCCACCTCCCGCCGTGGGGCTGTGGCGTGGCTTTCCGGACTCAGGGCTGGCGGGCTGCCCCCAGACCGCCTCCCTGCTCTGTCCTTTAACCGATGCAACTGCCTGTCGGCCGCTCCTCCCCGGGGAAACCGCCGCCGGCCCGTGGGGCAGCCCCCGGCGGCCTGCCTCGGCCTGTGGCCCTGGGCACATCTCGGAGAGAAGCTGGGTATTGAAGTGGCTCCCGGGGTTTACCCCGCTGCGGGAGGCTGGTGCCTGCCAGGTGGTGGCTCTGTCCTGGGGAGGTTGTGGTGGGGACGTCTACAGGTCCCATGGCCCCTCRTGTGAGAGCCGGTAGTCTGTTAGCCTTGGTGCTTTAGCCAGCAACTCTGCATGCTTGGCATAAATGCTTGGTCTGTGTGGTGTTGCCTGACACCGTGTTCGTTTTGTTTTTCCCTTTAATATGCAGTCACCCTTGCTTCCTCTGGGTAGGAGAGGAAGATACTTTGTTCTGGATGAGAGAACCAGGGAAGACCACGGTGAAATGTTCTGAGTCTGCCAGTCAGACAGTGCTGTGCCTCTGTGTTGCCCAGGAAGAGGCTAGTTGGTAATTAGGCCCAGAGAAATGGTCCAGTGTTTTCCCATATGGTCCTCCCCAGCTGACAAATGCTCGGGGATGTGAGGAGCAAGTGCACAAACCGGACCGAGATGTTTCCGTTAAACATTTCCTTCCAGACATGTACACTGATCCTGTTCCTAAAATACTCTTACCCTTCGCTTGTTGTGCACACTTTAAAACCTTCATGGATAATAGCATCCTGGGAAAATCCTTTTGGGATTAATCAATATACATAATGGCTGATGTATTGTTCTCTCCTCCGTTGTCGGAAGCTGTACCTGACTTGGCTCTTCCCTCAAGCTCAACTGGTGCTTCTGGGAAGTGCTGTGCTCTTGAAACATCGTTTATGGAAAATGATACTTTTTTTAAATTTGTTTGCATTAATGGTCTGTAAGATAACACTCTTAAGTGCGTGGTGTGTGAAGATGGTACTGAGAAACAGCAAGTAACTGAGATGGGACAGTATTCTCGTAATAGTTTTATTGGCCTTCCATTTTAATTCAAAGCTTGCTTTCTCTTTCCTGTGTTTGTTCTTGTTCAAGCAGTGTCCTCTGGGCCGAGAAGTTTCCCATCCTGCTGAAGCTGCTCTGCCTGTGTTCACAGAACCGTGTTCCTCTCAGCTGTCTGTGCCGCAGCACCTTGCTGAGCTCCGGGCAGCCCCTCCGCCCCTTCCTGGGGTCACTGTGGAAGGACCATGGCAGACACCGGGGAGGGGAAAAAGGAGGAGGCTGATTATAAAAGACTTCACAGCTTTCCACTGATTCGAGTAAGGAGAGGGTTGGATTACACACTTACTAGTGTTACAGATATGAAATTCTACCTTCATTCCTATGAAGCTTCCAAACTAGAACTTCTCCCACTGAGTAGTTGCTGTGAGAACCTGTGTACTGGTGGTCCTGCGGAGGGATYCCGGTCATCACCACTGCTTTCTCCCTGTCCTTGACCTCTGTCAGGGAAATTTATTAGCACTGTTGGTTCCCCCATCAGCCAGGGGAAACCTGAGGAAAAGTGATGTGTCTAATAGGTTGAACATGCTGCCTTTGGAGCCCTCTTCTGTGTTCTGGATGCAGCTTGCTTTTTTTCCTAGAGGAGCTGGAATAAAAGATCTTSCTAGCCAGCCAGATAGCAGAAGAGGAAGAAAAGGCTGTGTAATTTAGACTTCTTTGTTATGCTTATAGCAATAATTAAGGACGGTGGTTTGAGCAGTATTAACATGCTTTCCCTTCATCTTATAACAGAAAAACTGACAAATGTATTTATCTCCTCCTTTAAGCTGTGCTTACTTAGTGCTAGTCTTAATGTTAGGTCRAGAAGAATTCTGCATTGGCTGGTACAAAGGAACGAAAGGATTGCTTACAATGCAATAAGCCATTTTCGTATTTACCATTCTCTGAAACAGTGGAAATACTTGGTGTGCGGACAAGCCCATGTTGGTGGGGATGCCTCCCACCTTGAAGCAAGCATTAAAAGTCACAGGGACTAGCTGCCTTTCGCCCACACCCAGCAGTCTAGGCCCCCGCTATCGCCTGCGCAAAAGTAAGGGCTACTTACTGCTGTCTTGTGTCTAGCTCTTATTTTTCTGCTTAGTTCCTCTTGTTTGTTTGCTCTTTCCAGCACACAGACATGCCGGAGGAGATGCGTGTAGAGGCCATGGAGCTGTGTGTCACAGCGTGTGAGAAATACGCCACCAACAATGAGGTACTAGCCAAATCCCAGAATGGCCAGCCTTGAGTTGCTGCAGCTCAGGGAACCTGCAGGATCAGGGCTAAGGGTGTAGGGCAGAGTGGAGTCAGATCCTGACATCCTATTACTCTCTTTCTGCACAGAGCAAGGGTAGAAGAAGGCCAAGAGCTTGGCTAGATCTCAGATTCAGTTTCCTTTGTCAGCAAGATCCATAATAGCCCTTTGCTTTCCTGCAGGAAGCAGAGGTTAGTAGCGATGCTGCCTCCCAAACCTTACCTCCTTCCTGATCCTGCCTTGCCTGTGACATGCTTCCACTCTGTTCATAAAATGCCCTGTGTCCTGAGGGCTTGGTTCAGAACTGTGTGGAGATGGGCCCTTCCYGTCTGTTCTTCAGTGTTGAGCAAGGCTGTCCCCACCAGAATGGGGAAGAGACTCTTGTTTTTGAGAGTGAGCACATGAAAGTCTTTGAACCTTTAGGTACAGTCTGTTAAGTCTTCCCTCTCGGCTTTCAGCCTCTTGAATGAAATTACTGAGACCATATAAATGGAGGGTGATGCAGAAGTTACTGTTTTTGGAAAGGTTGCCCTTAACTTTGAGAGCCAAAGAGGAGAACACAACTTGCTCCATGGGCAGGGCACAGACTGCTTGTTGCCAGAGCAGTTTTGTGTTGGAGCAAGCCAAAGCTATGAAGCCAGAGATTCCTTCTGTCCCATCCTATCTGAGACACCGCATGTCACTGCAAAATCTTCCTCTCTCCTTTTTTAGATCAAGCAGGGTGTGATCTGGAGAAGCGAGCCTTTTAAAAGTCAGCCTAGTTTCAGTGTTTTGGTAATTAGCTGGAGAAAAAAAATGGACTCCTGTAAAAATAGCCGCAGCTTAGTGACCTGAATCTCCTCTCATGCTCACTGCACTCAGCATAACTCCATCAGCATCTAAACCACAACTCTTGCTTCAGACTGTGTGAACGAGAGAAGTGATTGCTAGATGCAGTTCTTTAATTTCTCCTAGCTGCTATGTCGGAGGCTGCTGAAAAGAGAGACGTGCTTTACCCTTGGGCGTAGCTCTGGGGAGCTCCCAGTTCCTGCAGTGCAGCTGCTATACCTGTTGCCCGTGGCTTGAGTAGTCTATTAAAGGGAGAAGACTACTAGGGGGATGTTTGCATAAAAACTTACTGCTTGCTCTGTCTCACCCTACACTCTCCTTCTTAACATTCTCCAGAGCGCTGCCAAGATGATCAAAGAGATGATGGACAAGAAATTTGGGTCCTCCTGGCATGTGGTGATTGGGGAAGGTTTTGGCTTTGAGATCACTCACGAGGTGAAGAATCTGCTGTACATGTTCTTTGGTGGCAGCCTGGCCGTGTGTGTCTGGAAGTGCTCCTGACATCTGGCTGGGTCCCAGACCTGCTGCATACAAGAGATTTCTTCCTTCTCTTGACAGGTTTTGTACAATCTGGAGGTGGGGCTTTATTTTTAATAGTTAAACGTCAAGATAGTTTTTTTTTCATRCTGACGTAACAGTTCCGTGGGATACATATAGTTGGTGCGTGTGTGTGTGTATAAACTTGCTAAGCTGTCCTGTCCTTGTTTGTGGGATTTCTCATCTGCCTGTGGCTCTTTCCTTGGTGTTTGAGCCGAAGCAGGAAGGAGGTGGGGAATAGGTAATCTCACGACACGCTGCAGAGTCGTACAGCAGCACTAGGAGGGAGAAGCGAAAGAGAAAAAGTGCTATTTTTTTTTTTTCCCCTCCCACTTGTTCCACGTCGTGTCCTCTCTTCTCTGCCTTCCCCACTACCATGTGGTATGGCTCTGACTAGCACCTGTCTCTCTCCTCTCTGAATGCTGAGAATATCTTCTTCCTCCCTTCTAAGATGTCCATACAGAACTGGCAGTGCCAAGGGTCTCCCTTTGGGCTGCCCATGGAGGTGTTAGCCACAGAGAAGCAGACTCGGCTTGCCCTTCCCTGCTTCTTTTGGGGGTACAACAGCTGAGCTGCCTGGGTGTAGGAGGTTGCTATGCAAACCGCCCCCTCCTTTCTCACCCACCGCACACGGAGATAGCATGAAAACACAGGCGGCTGACGACGCCTGCGGAGTGGGTGAGAACTATTCATAAGGCTCGAATGCCTCCCTGTCAGTTCTTGGGGGTGTTGCAAGTGCTGTGTACTTTCAGCATCGTGTTTGGAGGCTGGTAGAGGAAGGAGGTTCCATGTGAGATATCACTTGGTCATCAGAAACCTAATGTCTTTTTGGACTTGTGTTCTTTTAGCTTGTTTCATTTTTTAAAGCTGTCAATATTGGAGGATGGAATGAACGTAATTGTATATTACGTATATGGCTTATTTATATAAATCTGGGGAACTGTGTTTTTACAATAAAAATTTAGTAAAATGTCCTTTTCTCTGTGTGTTCTAAAATGAAAATAACAAAGTGGAGGACGAGAAGGAAAAGTAGTTCAGGAAACATAGAAGTAAGTAAGCAATGGTGTAGCTCAGGTGGAGCACAGTGACAAGTGTCCATCCTGCCTGATTCCTGGGTGACTTGTGGGTACCAGGGACGTGCTCTCATCCTCCCTGTTCAATTCCTTTTCCCAGTGCAAGCCACGATGCTGAGGAAGGTTGCCACGTCCACGGTGCTGCTGGCCAAAGTCCTCAGTCCACACAGCTGTCTAAGTAGCAGCAAGGGAGTGTACCCATGTCCTCTGCCCAGCCAGTGTGCCTCTGCTCTGACCTTCAGGGTTTCGCATTTGTGGCTTCCTTGATTTTCAGACTTTCAGAACATTGCCAGCAGTACCACTGGCATCTCGTGTTTTATGAGAGGCCACAGTCTAGGCCATAGCTSGATTCCGAAGGACCTTTCTGCATTAGTACCTGCAGTGGACCAAATTGGCAGAGGGACTTGCAATTCCTTTTGTTCCTTCTCTGAACCTCAGTGTGATGCTAGAGATGTCCTTCCTCCACTTCATCACCTTGTGAGCTCTTCTATAAGCCAAGAATTAGAGTAATATGAAGACAACTAGAGATGATTTCAAATTTGGATCGTCTGTGCTGGCTGGGCCCGACATCCTCTCACATAATTCCTTATTGATCAGGTGGAAGGGAATTGCTTGGTAGGGGGGACACACATAACTGGTATCATAAGGTAGCTGGTACCATGATACCTGCCCTGTGCGGTGGRCCACCGTGGCAGGAGCATTGTGCAGTGCAGAAGAGTCCAAATCCTTTGAGCTGTCTCTTGGTGTGGTTACTCTGTCTCACTCCAGCTGGCTGCCTTTACATGAAGATAGCACTGTTGACTGGCACTTTCTGAGCTGGCAGGTGGAAAAGATGATTTTCTGTTCCATGACTTTCTATCTCCTCTGTGTTTTATCCCCATAGGTCCAGAGGAAAAGGTAAAGCCAGTGTCTTTGGAATGCACCCTGTTGGAGCGTGATGATGCCTTCAGCCATACCATACTCTCTTTACTCATGCTTCTTTCACACTAATGAATAATTAACTGCTGTGTGCATATGCACAGACACTCTGGTCATAGGTATCTCTGCAGGGTCGTGCTGACCTGCAGATGATCATAGGGAGCTGCTTACCTCAGCACACAATCTTTTGGCCTCGTGGCCTCGCTGCCGGTCTGTTATCTCTTTGGCCGCCAGCTGACCAAAGCTAATGTCTCCGTGACCTGCATCGGCAATAAGCAAACGTTGACCCGCTCCCCAGCCTTCTCAAAGCATGAGCGTGCAAACAGATTGAGGTGAGCTAGGTGTGAATTTGCAGCAAGTCAGCTCCCACTGTAACTCCCCCAAGGTAAGTGCAAGGTGGCTCACAGGAGAGCAGCAGGCTGTTTTTGTTTCCAAGGGTAACAGCTTTCCCACAAGAAGTTACCATGAAGAAGCCAACCCATCTTAGCTGGTTTGCATGCCCGTCATCGGCACTGTACGTGAAAGCACAAACTTCAGCTTCCCAAAATTCAGCTGTGCGTGTCAGACAAGTGTTCAATAAGACAGATCAATTTTACTGCTCGTGGCAAGTTGAGCCATGCTGCGCTGGCCGCTGTGTGTAAGAAGAAAGAGGCTTTTGCCCTCCTTTTGCTGTGGAACTGGCACGCTTTCGAGCATGCCTCTAATTCTCAGGCATGAAAGTATGGTTCATGGATCGGAGATGGTCCCTTGTCTTGTGTTTTCCTGCAAGAGACCCCTCTGCGGCTGATGCTTTGGAGCCTCTAGGGCCTATCTGCTTTTGACTATAAAACTGCAGTCTCTTGCTGGAGGTTTTTACCTCACGAATTTTCAGCAGAAAGCTGGGGAAGTTGGCAACAGGTGGCTTGCTATTGTGTTCTCTTCTCCCTCTCATTTCTTGCCCCCTGCATATTGCTGCCATTACCCATCAAAGCATCAGGCTGAGTCAGATGTAGAAAAGGAGATGAAAAACGCAGGGTGATGCATCGGTGCCAGCTGAAATGACCCTTCCCATCTGCCTGTCCCGGAAAGCTGCGATAGCAGCTCAGAGGGCTGTGCTTCATGACTTAATCTCTCCCCGCTGAGGGGAGATGGGCAACATCATTATCGGCTGCCGAGGAGTCCTGACTCGGTGCCAGCAGTGGAAATGTCCTCAGATGTACGGCTCCTTCTCCACCCCAAGAGTGACTCGAACTTGCTGGGAAAGGGGGAAGGCACTGGGAAGCTGGAGGAAGAGCTGGGGCCGGGGGTAGATGGGAAGAAAGAGGTGCAAACTCAACTGCTTTTCTGTGATGATGTCATGGCAACAAGGTACGTCGACATGCTGTCAGGCAATCGGGGCAGGCTTTGAAGCTCTCCAGCTCTTCCCCGTTGCTGCGGGCTCATGTCTGACTCACTGAAAAATCTTCTGGTTAATATTTAATGCTGGCATTGAAGTGCTAAGAGTGGCAAGTGCCTCACCTAATCCCCCTGCCTCCACTTTCCAATGGGATGCTAAATAGGGGCAGGGGTAGGATTKCAAGCTCCCCTAGCCCAGGGGTGGGACTCCTGGTCAGTAGGGTGGCTTCAGCCCGTAGGGTCCCTGTCCCCATCTGGCTCTAGGATGTGGGAGGGAGGTTTCTATCCCCCCTCAGCCCAGTTTGGAGCTGGTTTGAGGCACTGGAAGGAGGAGCGTCTCCCTCTCCCCTCGGTCTCCCAGGGCTGGCCCTGGAAGAAAGAAATCTGTGGCCCTGCTCCGGGAGCCGAGCCCAGCTCCTTTGATGCGAGCGGTTAGCACATGGTTTTTGTTGGTGTGTTGKTTTTTTTTGCTAAGCAATGACCTAACGATCCTGTGTTCCAGCTACAGCCCCTCCTAGGTGCCTTCGTTCCAAACCATACGTCCGGACTGGATCCAGCAAACCTCCTGGAGCAAGACGCCGTGTTCCCTTCCCAGGGGAAGCCATCTGCTCCCCTCCGCCTGGCTCCTTCTGCAGGTCTTCGAGCTCGCCAACCGGGCTGGAAAGCTCTCCTTCTCCTCCTCCCYGTTCGCCCCGGCTCCCATCGGCCATCTTGTTAGCGCAAGGCGCGGGGAAGGGAACGTGGAGCTGGCTGAATCTGGGGCAGTTGATGGTGTCAGCCGGAGGCGGTTTCCAGGCAACTGTCATGCCATGGGACACGGTGAGACAAGAACACCGGGAACACCATGTTCGCTCTGCGCTGCCTGGGAGGGGGCCGAACCCGGCACGGACAGACCCGGCACAGGACAGTGTGGAGAGGGCAGTGCAGGGATGGCAGCAGAGGGGGGGTCTCCAGCGTACCCCTTCCTGCCTGCCGCTCATCATACCCTCCCTGGCTTGGAGCGAGAAGGGACTGCGTGATGTACGGGATTTCACGTGCCCTCTGCATCCTCTGGGAAATCAAAAAGAGGAAAAACATCACTCTGGACTCTGTATCCAAGCCCCCAGGCTTGTTGCAGGGGGTCCTGTGCTTCTTTGTCCCTTAACAAATCCAAAGCTCCCTCCCTACGAGTCACCAACCATTGTGGCCCACGCAGCCCAGCTCTGTGTCCCTGGGTGTCACTGGAAAAGTGAATTTCTTGTAAAAATGGGCTGCCCTTCCCTTCCACAAGCTGCCAGTCCTCCCCAGCACTCGGTGGGTCCCGCTGCCCCTCTGTGCTGATGCCCGAGGCAGCAGGCAGCACCCCCACTCCTGCCTGCCCGCCTCCTCTGCCTGCTTCAGAGGCCCTGGGAGCATCCCTGCCTGTGAACCTYGCCTGCCTGGCAGCCCTTCCCTACACTGCCAGCCCAGCTTTTCCCCTCCCAGCGATGCATCCCCTTGGTTTTACCTAATTTGAGTGGTTTTTGAAAAGGGGGTTGAGTACAAGTGATTTTGAATAGGTGGGGGAGGGTGATAAAATTGCTCTGGCTGAGCAGCAGGAGAAAAGCTCTCCTGGATTACCAGTGTGTGGATATGATGGACATGGGGAACGGGGCTGCGTAGTGCKGGGCAGGGTGGGTGCTGCAGAGGAGCAGAACCGCTTTAATGCCATGTATACCAAGAAATGTTCCGCAACCCCGTGCAGGTGACAGCACGGAGGGACGGGACGGTGCAGGGGTTATCTGCAGCCATCGCTGTCGTCGAGCCAGTCTTGYGGCTATTGATTTGGAACTTGCCCCGTTCATGCTAAGCTTGGCAGTGCCAGCTCGCTCCTTATCAGCGCTGATAAACCCCGCCACAACCTCCTGCCCTGTCCCACTGCCTCCTCTCGGGCGAGGAAGGATGCGGTGCCGGCTGCGAACACTTTTCCAAAGGAAGTTTAAAGTCAGCCTCCTCTTTCTCCTGCTCTTGGCCCTCCTGGTGCACCTGGCGATGGATTTGGCTCTCCCCGCAGCCCTCAGGCCCTGCGGCTGTGATGCGAAAGCACCAAAAGCTTCGGGTGCCCCATCAGGCAGCCCCGTGCTGGTCGGCCCCAAAAAGCTGAGCCTGCGAATCCTTCAGGATTTCAGCGGCAGCAACGGCTCCTTGGAGAAAAGCTCCCAGCTGCAGGGAGCGGGGCCACACGCAAGGGCTGGAGAGCTGGGAGTCCGGCACCAGGGCAGAGAGGGGAATGCGGGGCAGACCGAGGGATCAAAGCTGGCAGCACTCTTTGAGCATCCTCTTTACAACATCCCAATCCCGGAGGTGACAGAGAAAGACAAGCTGTTTGTTGTCAACCCCATGGAGAAGTTCAGTCTGCGCAGCAGCGGGAGTGATGAATGGTGAGGAGCGAGCTCAGCCCTGGCTTGCTTTTGGGGGATACGTGGGTTTGAGGGGACAAGCRGCAGGGTCCGAACATGCCGTTTCCCTGCCATAGATCAGCATCCTACCCCGGAGGGGCCCCAGTCGCTGAGCGCGCTCTTCTTGTGCGTCAAATCCTCTCTTAGCCCTGAATTTCTGGGCTGCTACCTGGGAGCCTGTAGCACATGGCGAAGCCAAAGGAGACTCTTGAATTATTCATAGCATTATTTAGGGTATCTTTTAGGTGATCTTGTCTCCTTTCCTTTCCCAATGCAGACTAGCATTTGGCCTCTCTCTACATATATATGAGGAAGTCTCCACTCCAGATTTCTAACCAGTTTTATCGCCCTCTCCTGGCACTCTGGAGATGCAAAGCCTGCAATGTAGGTTACTTCTAACCGTGAGACTGTTCCTGTCCTGCATTTCGCAGGACATCGCCTGACCTCTTTAAGTTCAGCCGCATGGCGAGCTCACTGCTACCGGCTGCCTATTTTTACCACTGGACTACTAACCTCTAATTAGGAGGGAAGATATTAAAAGCTTTAGCATCGATAACACGTAGCAGCTTTCTTACGGAAAGCACACCTTCCAAACGTGGTGGCTACTAAAATTGGGAGAGAATAAAAGCTGGTTTAAGAGCTGGTTTCCACAACTGGGCATTTGCCTTGTCTCTGAGGACCACCTTGCCTATGGATAACCATGGGAGATGGGTCTGGTTTGATGAAATTGGGGCACAGTATGCATTTTCCTAGAGAGAGAGAGATGTGGATTTGTGTTATAGATGCCCTGGGCTAGACTGTCCTATTGCAGTTCCAGTGGGTGCTGGTGCAGAGGGGGGCCAGATACCCCCAGGAGCCCCCCTTGAATGCCAGCAAACGGCAAATTTGCAGGAGGCACAGAGACGGGGATAGTACTAACSCAAACTCATCCCCCAGGGGAAACCAGGGGTGTGTGATAAACCCGTCCAAGGGTAACTGGACGTTGAGGGTGGGAGTTCAGGTCGGTGCTGGGGATGGCTGGGAAGCCCTGGCTCCTCCACCCCTGTTTTACAGACGCGTGTGTGTCCCCAGCGAGCGTGTGGGGGGTGTAGCTGGTTGTATTCCTGGGAGCTAATCCCTTGGGGAAAAGCAATGAGACGAGCTGCTCCGGCAGGGAAATAAAGGCACAGATAGATGAGAGGAGCAGGATCAGCCCGGGGACTTTCCACAGGGGATGCAAGGGAAGACACCAAGCCCTCTCCAGCCGTGCCAGCGGGTCTCCCCGGCCATGAGCCATGGGGAGATCTGCCCAGGTGCCAGGAGCCCCAGGGAGGGCACACGGGGCAGGGGGTTTCACCACCATCCAGGGCTTGTGCTGGGCCTTCTCCCTGCCTCACCCTCCATGCGCCGGCTCCTGGGAAGGGCCTGGGGACGTGTGACCTGTCCCGTCCCAACTAAACACTGTCATTGTTGTTGGGGTGGTGGTGGCTGTCGGGCTGCAGGGTCAGCAGCAGTAAAGCCGAGACGCTCCTCCCGACAGGGAAGACAGCCTACGACACCTACCCTGCCTGGCTCAAATTCCACGTCGGCATCAACCGCTATGAGCTGTACCCCCGCCAGGACCCCCTGATGCCCACCCTCCTCCAAGACTTGGCCACGCAGAGGATTGTCAGCTCGGGTACCACCTCCCTGCCTGCACCCCTGCCTGCACCCCTGCCCCGCTGCCTGCTGCCTGCCTCCCTCATCCCCATATGCCCCCTTTCAGTCCAGAAGTCCGGCGGGACCCAGCTCAAGCTCATCATGACGTTCCCGAATTATGGGCAGGCCCTCTTCAAGCCCATGAAGTGAGTAGAGCCAGGGACAACCCTTATACCCCATCCGCACAGTCCCGTTAGTTGGTGAGGAGCAGCCGGAGGAGACCACGGAGGGAGAAATGGAGAAATGCTTCGTGTGCTGCCTCGCTTCAGCCCCCCCACCCCAAAATTGAGGCGAGCGGGATGGTTCCCTTCCCCTCGCCTTCCCTGGTGGTGCTTGCGGCAGACTGGGTGCAGCTTGTGATGGGGTAGTGACCTCCAGTGGTGGAAAGAAGAAGATGCCCCATGAGGACCACCTAGGACCCTCCAGTTCATGAGGGTTTCCCAGCCCCTGGGTTGGGAGCAGGGGGTGCATGGGGGCCTGGCTGGGAGGTTTGGGGCCGCACCACTCAGCAGGGAGCAACTGGAGGAGACTGGGTCTGGCTGTGTCTCCAGTGGCACCAGGGACACAGGTGGGGGCGGGTTGGAGCCAAGCCCACACTCGGGGTGACCCTGTTCATGGCCATCGCCTTCACCTTCCCCTCTCCTCCCAGGCAGACCCGGGACCAGGAGACTCCCATCGACTTCTTCTACTTCTCGGACTTTGAGCGGCACAATGCGGAGATTGCAGCCTTCCACCTGGACAGGTGAGTGCAAGCTTTGCATGCAACTCTGCCCTCCCATGACAGCAAAGCAGCAGAGAAACTGCTCCTTCATCCCACCTCTGCCTCCCCGTTGCGAGGGATACCTGTGTCTCACGGCGGTTTTAATAACTCACTGTGAAAAACAGCTGGGGTCGGCAAGAAATGTTTCCAAGTTCTGTGTTTCAGGATCCTAGATTTCCGCCGAATCCCCCCAGTTTCTGGCCGTTTGGTCAATATAAYGAAGGAGATTCGTGACATCACCACGGACAAGAAACTGGCCAAGACTTTCTTCGTCTCACCAGGTGAGCTTTCATGCCGTCCATCCTCTCCTGCGGCCACCCGCATGGAGCTCACCTGGAGCCGGCTGCTCCTGGCCTGGCTTCCCCTGCACCGGGGCAAACCGTCCCTTTGGGGACTGCTCCAGCTCCCGCCGGGTCCCCTGCTGCAGGGCTCTGCTCCTCAAGGCCTTCCTTGCCATTGCTTTGCTGGTGGCACGTGGCCAGGGTGCATGGAACATCCTCACCTGGCTGCCTGCCAGACCGCCCTGCACGGGGGTAGCAAGCTCGTTGCCTTCCTGCTCTTCGTCAACCTTTGCTTTGTCCCCATGGCCAGCGGGCAACGTCTGCTTCTACGGGGAGTGCTCCTACTACTGCTCCACCGAGCACGCCCTCTGCGGCAAGCCGGACCAGCTGGAGGGCTCCATGGCCGCCCTGCTGCCCGACAAGACCTTGGCCAAGCGCTGCTCCTGGCGCAGCCCCTGGCGCCGCTCCTACCACAAGAGCAAGAAGGCTGAGTGAGCCGGGGCACGGGCGGCATGGGGGACACGGGGGCATGGGGCAGCAGAGCCGTGGGATGGGAGGGGGTCACCCCACGGCCGCTCTCATGGCCCCGTCCCCTGTCCTGGCCTCTGCCCACAGGTGGGAGCTGAACCCCAACTACTGCGCTCAGGTGCGAGAGATGCCGCCCTACGACAGGGGCCATCGCCTCCTCGACCTCATCGACATGGCGGTCCTTGATTTCCTTATGGGTGAGCCGTGCCATGCCGGCGCTGGGGGCTGTGGGGGCCCCTCGGGACTGAGAGGCCCAAATGGCTCTGAGTCCCGCCGTACCGCACCCTGCGAGGTTTGTTGGCCAAACCATYGCTCAGGCTGCAGTGAGCTGCGCTCTTACCCAGAATGAGAGCAAAGGGCTGTGCCRTTAGGACACACCCCAGGCAGAAGCCGAAGGACGAGAGATGCCAGGGAGGTCCCAGCTAAACACCCCGGGCACGGGAAGCGCCTCCTGGCAAGCTCCCACACGCAGCCCCTGTGGAGCCAGGGCTGGCAGCGATGCTCCCCAGGGCTCTTGCTGCCTCTCCCATCCCCGGGGCCGCTCCTTCCTCCCTGTGCTGTCCCCCCGCCATCATCTGACTTGGAGAGCTTCCCATCTCCTCGTCCCCGGCTGCCGCAGTCGTGCCTTTGCTGTTACTTCTGCTCCATTTGCTGCTGTTGTCCCTCCATGGGGCTGCCGGGATGAGAAGGGGCCTGGAGGCTCTGGGGACTCTGCTCGGGTCCCCCCCATGGCCATGGCCACCAGATGGGCACCTTAGAGGTGCCCCCAGCCCTTTTCCCCAGCCTCTGGGTTTCGGTCTTGCACCAGGAGGGTGCTCTGTGTCCCTGCTTCCATCTCCTGGCTCACCACCTGATGGCAAATTTGTTGCCCCGCCACAGGCAACATGGACCGGCACCACTACGAGACCTTTGAGAAGTTTGGGAACGACACTTTCCTGCTCCACCTGGACAACGGTCGCGGGTAAAGCGGGACGGAGGGCAAGCAATCCCAGCAAAGGGGTGGGGGGAGACCACGGTCTTGCTGAAATGCGCCCTGCATTGGGCTCTGACCTGCGGGGTGATGCTGCCCTGACGCCGCCGGCGGGCTTCTCCCCCCAGCTTTGGTACCCACTCACGCGACGAACTGTCCATCCTGGCCCCCCTCCGGCAATGCTGCAGGTAAGGGGCTCCCGCCGCCCGCCCCGGAGCTGCTGTTGGGGAGAGGCTCCCTGGGTTGAGACCTCTCCCCTCCTCATCTTTGGCAGCATCAAGAAGTCGACCTACCTGCGGCTGCAGCTGCTGGCCACCCAGCCCTACCGCCTGAGCGACCTGCTGCGGGAGGCGCTGGCCACCGACCCCCTGGCCCCCRTCCTGGCCGAGCCCCACCTGCTGGCGCTGGACCGTCGCCTGGGGAAGGTGCTGGCGGTGGTGGGACGCTGCCTGGCTGGGGCAGCCCGCCCGGATGAGGTGCTGGTGGATGATGTGGGGCCACGGGTATGATGAGAGGCTCGGTACCCCCCTGGGTTGGGGTGTTTTGGCACGCTGCTGAGGGCGATACGGGGACTGGCACGCAGCTCTGACTCCATGTAGCATCGGCTTTCGGCGGCACGATGCACCAGGAAAGCAGGCTGTAAGGATAGCTGGGATGGGGAGGGTATTTAAATAAAAAGGTTGGCCTAGTGGAGAAGACACGAGCTGAGATCCCCCCACCAGGGCTGCTTTCCCAGCCCTGGCCTGTCCTTGCGTGCCTGGACGTGTCGCTTCAGCCCTCCAAAGCCTTTTAGGAAAGGGTAAGGATTTTTCCTGTTTTTCCCCAGCAAGAGCTGCCAAACTCGAGCAGTTGGCAAGCTCCTTCTGCCCCCACCCCTGCATGGCGATGCCCTGGTGACCCCCAAAAAGAGAGCTGAGGCTCCCCGCTGCCGATGTGGGGAAACTGAGGCATGAGCTCCCAGCCACTCACCGCTTATCCCTGCCCCGCTCTTCCCACACCCACCCAAAAACCCCCACGGCTCTGGCATTGCCACCTCCACCGCAGCACTGGGTGTGCAGCAAGGGGGGATGAGCCCTGCTCCCCCCCCAGCATCCCCCCAAATCCCCTGGGAACCGCCGCTGGCTCCCTCCCCTCCTGAAAAAGTGGCCCTTGGGAGGGGACAGATTGACCTGCGTCTGTGCACCCTATTTAGTRCCCAGTGGCTCAGCACCCAGCTTATCCCCTGAGCCTCCTGGGGGGGTTAATCTGCAGCAGGGTTACATCAGCTGGGGCATGTGCCATCGCTAYGGCCACCACCAGTGTCCCCAGGATGGGGCACAGGGTTGGCATCGGCATGGCCAGAGATAAAGGTGCCATCGGAGAGGAGAGATGTCCTCCGGCCCAGCCGGTCACCCATGGAGCGATGGGAAGCTGCAGGAAAGGGTGAAAAAGGGTGGCTGGCGCAGCAGGAGACAGAGCTGCCCTGGAAAAGCCAGGCGGAGATTTAGGCTGGAACAAAAAATGGGCTCGAAAGGGAAGAAAAAAAAAAAAAGGGAGACAAAGAGGATCTGTCCGCGTTACACAACGCGGCCGGGGACTCTGAATCGGGGTTTGTTGCGGTGTGCCCCCCCTTACACCAGCAGCGTCCTCCTGCTTCTGCCCGGCGTGCGCACCAACCCCCCATGGGGAGGAAAAGGTTTCGGGGCTGTTTTGCAACAGGTTACTCCCCTTCTGCCGGCTTCATATTTTTTAACCCTTTCTATAAATGCCTTTTTGCCATCATACCCAAAGCCAGCGGGGCCGTTCCCACCCTGTGCCCCATGGACACGGCCCCCCAACAGTGTCTGGACACAGACGGYCAGTTCCCCCCCCCCATCGCCAAGCCGCCCCAGGCAAATCATTTTCCGAGGTGCTGTCRGATTTAGAAGCCGGGGCGTGGGAGGGCGGCTGTTTTTTCAGCCCGGCGAGTTTGCACAAGGTCCCGGCTGCGCCAACGCGCATTCAAGGTCCCATGGGAGCAGCCAGGTTTGGCTCGCACCCCCCTGCTGAGCCGGCCCGGCCGCCCGTGGGGGGAGAGGGATGGTAACGGGGTGTCTGAGGCCACGGGCCCGGGGAGCAGCAGAACCAGCCCGCCCGGTCGAGGCGGCGTGGGCACACGGGCGTCGAGTGGGGCTGCCTGTGCCGCGGGGACGGGTTCGGCCGTGCTGCTGTGCCGGGTGGTGCGTGGGGGTGCCGGGTATTTCCCACCCCACCGGGGCTGGCAAACCGGCTGCCCCAGCAAAACCCAAAGGCGGGTCGGGGTGCAGCCCTGCACCTGGGAGCCCCCATTTTGGGCCGGCATCACCCATGGGACCTGCCCGGGGTGGGCACGGAGGCTGGGGGGAGCCCCCCGCGGCGGAGGCATTTGGTGACCAGCTCCCTGTGGGCAGACAGGGGGTGAGGATGGGCCCTCCCCATTGCCCCACCCAAAATGATGATGATAATAATAAAATAAAATAAAAGTATAATAATAATAATAATAATAATAATAATAATAATAATAATAATAATAATAATAATAATAATAATAATAATAATAATAATAATAATAATAATAAGGGAATATCGAAGAGGCCCCGAGGGCCGGGGGGGCGGGGGCGGCCCCCCCGCCGCGGCGGTCCCGGCGGGCGCGCGCGCGCGGTGCAGCGGGGCGGGGCGGTGGGGGGGGGCACCGGGGGGGGCGGGGGCCGGGGCCGCCTTCCCCTGCAAAACAAAAGGGAGCGGAGCGGCGGCGGCAGCGGCAGCGACGGTGCGCGACTCGCCGGCGGGTTTGCGTGGGGTGGGGGCACGGCGGGTTTGGGGAGGAGGAAGGGGAGTTGCGGGTGGGCCGGCTCGTAGCAGGCCCGGGGGGAGACGAGACGAGCCGAGCCGAGCCGGCCCGGGGGGTTGCAGAGGGTCCGGCGGGGCAGCGGCTCCGCGCGCGGGTGGGTGCTCGCGTGGGTGGCCCGTGGGAGGGGAGGGGAGGGGAGGGGAGGGGAAGGGAAGGGAAGGGGGTTTATAACCCTGTAAGGGGCGGCGGCCGCGCTGGCGGCGGGGCAGGCGGCTCCATCCCGGCCCGGCTCCGGTGGCGGGGGCGGCCCGGGGCAGCAGGTGCCCCTCGGCGGGCTCGGAGCACCCCCAGCCGCACTGGGCACCCCAAGGCCGCCTGCGCGGGAGGGGGTTTCGGTATGTGCCGGGACCCCTGCCGCAGGGGTGGGGTCCCTCCGGGTGGGTCCCCTCCCAGTGACACTTTCCCCTCTCCCCGGCCCCCCAGGTGAACCGTGACCCCCCCTGTGCCGCCGCCATGTCCCGTCGCAGCCAGCGCCTCGTCACCACACGCTATTACCCCGGGGACGACGATGCCACGACCAGCAGCAGCAGCAGCTCCCTGCTGGGGGGGCAGCAGCTCCCCTTCAAGGAGAGCACCGGCAGGTTAGCGGGGTGCAGGGGTGGGGGGGTACCCCCTCCCAAACGTGGCCAGAGGCACTCTATCCCACGCCACGGACCGGGCATCTTCCCAGGGTGAGGCATCAGGGCAGCTTGCAGAGGGGAGCATGACGGCGGGCTCACTGGATTTCAGCATGGCTGCCAGCCGCCTCGGCACTGGCTGTGCCCCCATCCCAGCAAAAGCCCCGTGYTCCCTGCCCTTGGCACCTCTGCGTCCCCCCCCTGCCCTGGCCCAGGAGGCTGCCGTGSGCGGCTCAGGGCGGCTGCGTGCCTCTTCCCAGCTGCGGCCGCCTCCGGCGTGATGGCGGGAGGGAGGTGCGCTGCGAGCACCGGGCCGGAAAACCGCAGCGGTGCGAGCGGAAGTGGTGCCGGCAGCTGCCTGRGGACAGGCGGGAGGACCTTTCGCAAAGCAGCGGTTGCACCCTCCGAAATGTGCTGCCATCCGGTACAGCGGGGAGGGGGGGAGTGGAGAGAAGTGATGCCAGCCAAGGGACTGGGGTGAATTCCCCATTTCTTTCCCACGGGTGCRCCGTGACTCCCACCCTGCAACCACGCATGACTGATGAGCCCATTCTCGCCCCCGGCAGGACGATAAGGAGGAAATCGAGCAGCACAAAGCGCCTCTCTCCCGCCCCCAGCACCCAAACCTCCTACTACAGCGAGTCCATGATGAGCGAGTCCTACCTGGGGGGCAGCCGGGGCCTCGCCGCCCTGGGCAGCTCCATGCTGGATGATGCCCTGGACAGCAGCACATACTGGGGTGAGCCCTCCCTCCCTCCCGTGGCAGCTGGGGACCTCCCTGGGCACTGGGGGGGTATTGGGGCAGCGCCCCCAGGCCAGCTGACCGGGTTGTCCCCTGTGGGGGTGGTTGTGGGTGGTGTCTCAGGGGAACTCTGTTTTGGGGGCAGGTGGGGAGCTCTCCACCAGGAGGAGGAGAGGCACAGGGGACACTGAGTCCAGTAAGATCAACGGGCTGCTAGAGAGCAAGACGTACGACACCTACGCCTCTTCATCTGGGTATTCCTCAGAAGACGACTATGCTGGTAGGGATGCTGGGGGAGATGTCCCCAAGGGGACCAGGCAAGGCCTGGCTGTGCCCAGGGTGCTGCCAGCACCCCCTGCATGCCACCCCCTGTGCAAAGCCTTCACGCTGGGTGACGCACGGGGATGCAGGCTCCGTTTGGCGACTTACTGCCTCGCTTCTTCCTTTCCAGGTCACTTTTACTCAGGCCAGAGTAGCTCCGGGTCGGGGCTGAAGACCGCAGCCTCCCGGGTGGGCTCCTTCCTCTGGCAGGTGCTCACCTCCCCGGGTGAGTGGAGGGCCAGCGGGGAGGTTTCTAGTAGCACCTTCTTTCCCTGCCAGCTTCTCCTCCACTCCCCATGTGCCGTGTGTGCTGTTCCCTGATCGGGTGGAGGGGTTTTATCCCCCTGTGGTAGCATCCTTGGGCATGGAGGGGACATCTCTGCCAGGACCCTGCCTGAGGCTTGGCTTCTCTCCCGGCAGTTCGGTTTGTGGGGTGGCTGTTCTCGGGGCTGGCAGCTGCCTGGCACCGCCTCACCGGTGCGGCTCTCCACCTGGGCGGCATCCCCTTCTCCAGGTGAGTGTGGCGGCGGGACACCGGGAGGGGGAGAGGCGTGGGGAAAACCCGCAGGACCCCAGAGAGGGGGTGCCCCGCAGAGCCCGGCACGCATGGGGTGGGTGTCTTGTGCCGAAGCCCGTCTGGGCTTTGCTTTCCCTCTGGCCCCCATCCAAAGGAGCGCTGCGGTGGGGGAAGGTGGCTGCAGTCCTGCAGATACCTCTTTCTTCTCCGTGCTCCAGGCGGTACCCGCGGCTGAAGAGGTCCCTGCTTCTGCTGTTGCTCCTCCTGCTCCTTGCTGCTGCCGCCTACGGTGAGTCGGCCTGGCTCGATCTCTTGCTCTGAGACTGGGGCAGTGCAGAACACCCCACTGCACCCGGGGGTTGGGATGGGATGGCCCCCAGCTCAGTGCTTGTGGCTTCTGGTACCCTGGTGCATCTGCAACCCTGTGCTGGGGCCTCCTGGTAACCCCAGGTGATGCTGATGGCTGAGCCTCTGCACATCCACCCTGTCCCCTGCTGTGGCCCATTACCAGCCTGCCGTTTTAACCATCTCATCCCCCTGCATGCCCAGGAGCTTGGTACTTCTACCCGTATGGGCTGTCGACACTCAGCCTCCCTGCCTTCCCCTGGTGGGGAGCTGGAAAGCTTTCCTCTTCCGATGTGCCTGGGGCAGGGGACCTGACTGCGCTGGACCAGGTAAGCCTCAGCAAAAGCATGGCGGTGGCCCAGGCGGGTTGGGTGCCTTGCAGGGAGAGCTGGGACAGTGTGGTCCATGGCTGAAGGAGCCCTTCCAGGGGATGGGGAAGTGGTGGAGGATGGGGCAGATGGCGGCTCTGCGCTGGTGGAAATGGCTCCCCCAGCTTGTGGCCATCTCACTCTCAGGGTGTCCCAGGGATGGAGCAGGGGGAGAGTCTACCCTCTCCTGGGAAGCAGCAGATGAATAAGATGCCACTGACTCTGGGGACCGGGTGGCCTAGGTCCCCTTCCACAGGGGTCTCTGTGGAGCAAGCGGCCCCCCGGAGGTCTACACCTCCCTGGGGGGCTGCATTGTACCCTGCCTTTGCTGCCACAGGGGCTGTGGGGGGAGCACCGGCTCCTGGCTCGCTTCCAGGCCCTGGAGAAGCGCTTCGAGGCTCTGGAGACCGAGGTGTCGCGGTGGGAGCTGCGGCGGGGGGCGGCAGCAGTGGCAGCGGGGGGAGAGCCGCCCCCGGGGGACGTCCTGGGGCTGCTGGAGGGGCTGGTGAACCGCCGGGATGCGGGGCTGAAGGAGCATCTCCGCGCTGATGTGACCAGCCACCTCCAGGTGAGGGGTGCGGGGGGCACGCCGGGAGGCGGGGGCATGCACGGCCAGGCTCTGATGTTCCCCCTCCTCTTCCTCACCCTGCAGGGTGAGCTGGATGCTCTCCGAGCCCAGGTGCAGAGGGATTTAGACAGGCGCCTGGGGAAGATGGCACAAGCCTCTCAGGTAAGGGGACGAGTGTGCGGTGGTACCCAGGCAGGAATCCTCCCCACCAGCATCACAGTTCTCACCTCTTCCCCTTCTCCTGGCAGGAGATGGAGGCACGCCTGCTGGAGCTGAACTCGGAGTGGCAGAGGTAACGCTGGCTGTCCGGGCAGAGCCGCCGCTCTGTTAGGGGCAGGCAGGTAGCAGGGTGAAATCCCCACAGTGCGGCTTAGGAGGGGTTTCCAGGTCTGGTTTGCTCAGGGCAAAGGAGAGGTTGAGAGGTGCAATCTTGGGGGGGAAAAGAGGGATGGATATGTGGGTATGTTGGCAAGAAAGCGCCCTGGCTGGTAGCAGGGCTCAAAGGGCGATTGCAGCAAATGACTTTTGCCACCGTCATTTTGCATCGCCATGGGGAACGTGGCCCTTCAGCTGAGGGGCGAGCTGGCCCCATGGGATGCAGTAGAAGAGGTCGTTGCCACAGGAATCAAAACCATTTGGGGCTGGAGACAGGGTTGAGCGTAGGCGATAGGGGATGAACCTCATCCCAGTTTGCAGAGGGGAGCTGGGACTGTCGGCGCATGATTTTGTTGCCTTTCTCTCGGCACAGCTCGGCGCAGGAGGGCCTGCGAGGGAGCTTCCAGCAGGAGGTGGGCAAGCTGGAGCAGGAGGTGGCAGCACTGAGGAGGGAGCTGGCTGGCCTCAAGTCGGACCAGGAGGTGATGGGGAAGCACGTGGAGGGGATGCTGGAGCAGCTGAAGGCGGTGCGGGCTGAGGTGAGTCCCTGGTCCCCACCCTGTTCAGCGGAGGGAAGTGCGAGGGTCCCTGCCCCGGGGCTGAGCTCTGTCCCTGCTGTTTCAGGTGGAAGCGCAGTTCCCAGCGTGGGTCAGCCGGTTCCTGTCACAGCCCCAGCGGGGTGGTGCCACCAGCTTTGTCCTCCAGCGGGAAGATTTGCAAGCGGAGCTCCAGGCCCTGGAGCGCAAGATCCTGGCCAAAGTCCTCGAGGACCGGAGGCTGTCAGCACGAGATGCTCAGGCTGGCATCGGAGTGGCCCTGCGGCAAGGGGGGACCGCAGGGGTGACAGAGGAGGTGAGATCTGGCCTGAGCCCTGGGGACATGGTGGTTGCCACAGGCATGGGGTTGGGGGCTGTTAGGGGGAGCTGGCACGAGTRCCTGGCAGATGGCTGAGCCAGGGGGACAGTCCTTACAGTTGGGACATTGATCCTGGACTCACATCCCACCTGTCAAGAGCATCCCTGAAACTCCTCCATCCCTTCTCTGCCACCAGCCTCCCCTGGGTCGTAGGTGGTGATATCTGCACACCTGCAAGGCTCTTGCTGTCTTAAAATCCAAGTTTCTGCTTGTGCATCTTTCCCCTAGAAGCGGGGCAGGTGCCAGCGAGGTGTCCACGGTTGAACGTCTTGCTTACCTCCCTCCTTCAGCAGCACCACAGAGTCATTTGGGCCAAAGCATTTCAGCAGAATGACACCACAGGAAAAAATGAGCCTGCTTGCTTTGGAAAGAGTTGTTGGCAATTCCCCATGGAGGAGAGGGATCAAGCGGGATTAGCAGCCCCGCAGCCTGCGGCTGGCTTTGTGCACACCATAAAGTTTAGACCCAGAGTGGTGCTGCAGGGTCCCAGCTCCTGGGGTTGGCTCCCAAGGGATGCTCTGGTTGGCTTCCAGATTTTCCAGATGGGGATCCCATGGAATGGGGTAGGGGGGACAAGGAGATGGTGCTGGGGAGGACCAGGTGGGCTGTCGGGTTGTATCTGGTACCTGCTGGCAGATCTGGGGCCAGTCTGCCCTCTGGGGTGGGGACGGGTGAGCCCAGCGTGCCTGGGTGCTGCCCCTTCATTGCACAGTGCTTCTTATCTGGGGTATTTTTAGCAACCTCTAACGAGGCTTCCCAGCCAAATGCGTGTCCTCTTATTTTTGCTGTGGTGATTCATACCCTGGCTGTTCTGTGGGAAGGTCCTTGCGCCCTCTCCGTCCCCGTGGGGTGGGGGGGGGGGGGGGGGGGGGGGGGGGGGGGGGGGCAGGACACCCGCCCCAGCCCTTCACCCCTCTCGTGCCCTCTGCTCCCACCACAGCAAGTGCATCTCATCGTGGGTCAAGCCCTGAAACGCTACAGTGAGGACCGCGTGGGGATGGTCGACTACGCCCTAGAGTCAGCAGGTGGGTGGTGGGGGGCTCTTCCCCTCCCTGGGACAAGCCAGCCATCCTGGGGAAGGGGTGTCGGGGGCTTACCCGCTGCTGTCACCTCTCCATCCCAGGGGCCAGCGTCATCAACACCCGCTGCTCAGAGACCTACGAGACACGGACAGCGCTGCTGAGCTTGTTTGGCATCCCTCTGTGGTACCACTCACAGTCCCCCCGTGTCATCCTGCAGGTGGGCACCCTCGGGGCAAGACCCCACGGAGGGGAGGATGGGACAGGCTAGTTCTTGTGTGGACTTGGTGGGTTTTATTGGGCTCTTGCTGTTGCTCCAACCAAGTGACCAGGCCAGGGGTGAGAAGATGGGACTGATGGTGATAACCTTGCTGGTGTCTTGCTCCTGTGCTCATAGCCAGATGTCAACCCCGGGAACTGCTGGGCGTTTTGTGGGTCCCAGGGCTTTGCCGTCATCCGCCTCTCCAGCATAATCCGCCCCACTGCCGTGACGCTGGAGCACATCCCGAAAGCCCTCTCGCCCCAGGGGACCATCCCCAGCGCCCCCAAGGACTTCGCTGTCTATGTGAGTGCCCTCGCCGGACCTGAGGGAGGAGCGGGGGGACACAGTGGGAGGATGCCATGGTGGAGGGTGCAGGAGGGGAGGGCTGGCGAGCCCCGTACCTGGCTGTGGGTTGCTCTGGGYGGTGGGTGTTATCCTGAAGAGGAGGAAGAAGCAGTACAGAGGGGGAGAAGGGGAGCACCAGGCTTTGGGAAGGGTTTTGGGGACACTGGGAGAGAGAGGATTGAGTAGGTCTAACTCTCAGTCTTCCCTTCCCATCCTTCCCCACTGGTCCCTGTCCCCACTTGTCTGTTTTGGCCTGGAAGAGCAGGAGCGGGGGCCAAGTGCGCTTGCGTGTCCGTCTCCCTCTTCCACCCTGGGTGCGCTCATCGCCTCCAGTTCTCCTTTTCTGACCACCCCTGGTTCTCCCTTTCTGCCTCCCTGCCCCCCCATAGGGCTTGAAGGAGGAGGGAGAGATGGAGGGCCTTCTCCTGGGGCAGTTCACCTACAACCATGATGGYGACCCCATCCAAACGTTTTACTTGGAGGTAAGTGCTTTGCCCTCAGAGCACCCAACCCTGAGAAGAAAATGGGGCCTGTGGGGGCTCTGAGCCCTCAAGAGCTCTCAAGGGCTCAGGTTTTTCCTTCCTTCTCTCCCCAAGGGTGATGCCGTGGGCACGTACCAGCTGGTGGAGCTCCGAGTGCTGAGCAACTGGGGCCACCCCGAATATACCTGCATCTACCGCTTCCGTGTGCATGGGGAGCCGGCGCACTGACCCCTGGCTCCCGCGCGGGATGAGGATGCTGCCGGGCCGACAGCAGGAGGGGATTTGTCCGGTTTGCCGCTTTGCACGTAGAAATCCTGGGATGCGCCATCAGCCGCCCCGGGAATCTGCTCCCCTCCAGGGAGGAGAAGAGCTGGTGTTTAAGGGGTGAGGCTTTCACTCTTCCAAGGACCGGGGTGGTGAGGCAAGAGCATCCCACATGGGTCCTAGCACAGCCTGGCTTGTTTTCAGTGCATATYGGACATTTTAACTTTTTAAGCTAATTTTTTATTGGGTCTGCGCAGCCCCTCGTCCCCATTGCCCTGCTCCTCTCTGACGGTGCACCTAGTGTTACCGGGGCTTGGGAAGGGGGTATGTAACCTTGCGACGTGCTTCACGCGGGCTTGGGCGCGGTACGGCGTATGGCACCGCGGTGACTGGCTCGGTACTACCAGAGTAGGTGGGAGCCACCGGTCACGGCCACCGAGTCTCTTCCCTCCACGTGGGGTCATTTCTCCTGCCTTGGTGTTGGTTTAGGTAAAGATCTCCAGACCTCCGATGCTGGGCCGGCAGAGGGGAAATAAGACAGTATTAATGAAGTATTAACATAAAACGAATGGTTTGGGGCAGCAGGAGGGGAGAAATTTGGCACGYGTTGGTGGGGAAGCCCGCCCTGGTGCTGCTGTCCGTCCAATCGAGCCCTCCTGCCGCCGGCGGCTGCGTTGGGTCTTGGTGATGCCGTTGGCCGCCCCGGCTGGCCGGCTCCCTGGCGTTAAGCTTGATGATGCTATTGAAAACTCTTGTTGCCTGCTTCCCCTTTCGGGTTTGTTCTGTGGTTGTTTTTTTTAAGGGGGGCAGGGAGGGCAGTTATTTTTCCAGTTGGGGTGTTGGGGAATTTTTTTTATAGTAACAAAGGAAAAAAGACTTTTTCCATGCAATTTCTACTTAACCAGAGAACGCTATGTGGTGCTGCTCGAGCGAGTGGCTTAGACGCGGAGAGGGCTAGAGCTTTGTTTAGTAAGAGAATAGCGCGTGCAGTAGGATAAGCTAGAATAAGATGAGCAGAGCTGTTTAAAATAAGGGTCGTCGGTGCCTTGGTAGCTGGACCTGAGAGACAAGGTCCTCTGGACTGCTGCTCGATGGGGTGCCAGAGGCACTCCTGCCCTCCTTGCTCCAGAGATGTCCTCCGAGACTGCAACGTGTGGCTGTGGTCTCTCGACCGTGGCTGCATCTGTATATAGGCGACTGTTCGCAGCGAGCGGGAGCTGCTGCCCCAGTGCTCTGCACGACTCTGTGCCTCGGCGGTCTCTTGGGTTGGAGACGGGGCAATCCCCAGAGCCTGCAGGTGCCAGCACACTTCTGCACCTTGAGGAGCAGCAGGGTCTCCCCCAACCTGCAGTGTTCAGGGCTGCCTCTGTCACCTCCGGGTCCCTGATGGCTGACCTCCTTTCTCTTGGAAGGGTTCCCTTTCCCTTCTGCCTTCTCCTCGCTGGCATTGCTCGGTTCCCTGAGCTCTGGCTGCAGGGGACTGTGCCGGAGCAGGATGGGGAGTTCTGCCTGCAGTGGGCACATAAATCCCGCATGTACCCATGGTGTGATGGGGGGAGCCATGGCAGGGGACTGCAGGAAGGATGCACGGGGACCTTCCCCGGGCTGAGGAGTGCCAGGGCCATCTGGCCACTCACCTCCTGGCTGCCTGCATCACGCTTGGTTTGGCTTATGTTCTTGGATGGCATTTACAGCCTCCACATTTGTCTTGTGTTTCATTGAAAGAAAAGCTAAAGGGCTCATGTTTAGCATTTCAGCCTTGTCTGATGCTGACATCATCCTCCCCCTGGCACCGTGAGCACTAGGGGAGCACCATGAATTGATTCCCACTCTGGTCTTCTCTGCTTGAAGCACTGTAGGGCAAGGGGCACAGAGGAGGGGAAGGGCCTGAAGAAGTGTCTCCCTTCAGCATGCCCTGATGTGCATGGGGCAGAGGCGCTGAGCCCTGACCCCCTCCCCGCCGGCCCGAGGGGATGAGGATAATGACCCTTCTGGAGGTGATTCCTCGCTCCAGGCAAGGGAGTAGAGCCCAAAGGGGTTTAACCCATCTCCAACAGGTTAAAATTACCCCGTGGAGCCCCCTGCAGAGCTGGGAGGCCTTGCAGCCGGGAGAAAGCAGATCTGTGGCCAGACCCAGTGACGATAAATTCTCTCCTATACTGAGCATAGTCTTAATTCTTGGCATCCACAGCCAAAGTTATTTTAAACTTGTCTACAGCTGCCCGCTTGCCTTGGAGTCATGTCTGTGAGTGCCCTGCGCACATGGAGCTTTTATGAATGCCTAGGCCTGTCCCGGGCTCAGCAGAGCAGCTCCTGGATTTAATTGAATGATAGAGAGAGCAGAGATGAAGCTCTCCCCCTGGGGTTCTCTGGCTGCTGGAGCAAATACCATAACCATGGGGCTGGAAAACCCCTTTTCTTATGTCTCTTCTGGCTCCCTGGCCTCTGGGTTGGGCTGTCAGGGCAGACAGGGCCTTTGCCCAAGAGAAAAATGATTTTGTGGTAAATCAGGCACGCTGGTGAGAGGTGGGAAGGGGGGACCTCTTTCCCTGGAACAGAGTTGGAGCAGGGTCTCTGCTCTTTCCAAGGGGGTGTTATAACTGCTGGCTATGGGGTAGGGAGCATTTGGGTTTACAGGGCAAGCTTGCCCTGTCCTTTGGAGATGAAAGTACCTCTGTTCTGAGGTAAAACTCCCTGGAGACACCAGTGAGAGGTCCCCCGGGGGATTTATGCTCTTCTCTAGGGCGTAGTGCTGGTTTTAGAGGCCTCACTGTGCCGACTGTGTGAGGATCCCCAGGAAGGCATGCTGAGGACATGGGGGGTTTTTCAGCACCCAAATTCTGCATTGGTGCTGGGCTGCAGCCTGAGCACCTGTACCGAGTGCCCGGCCAGCTGCCTCTTGCCAGCAGCAGCTTGCAGGATTTCTGCAACACTTTCCTGAGCTGCAAAGGAAAAAGGGGCACCTAAAACTGCTGCTTCAGCATATGCATCTCCACCCAGGGGTATTTAATCCTAGGGCTGATGCAGATGAGCCTGATGAGGCAGGAGAAATGTGAAACAGCTGTCAGAGCAGATTTCCCTTATTTACTGCATTTCCCTCCTCTATTCTCCCTCCCTCTTGGTTTGCCCTACACACGTTACGAATTAGCCCTGCAGAAACAGATGGTTACAGGCAGGAGACAAGTTTGTATTTGATGCTGTGGCCTGTTGCAAATGCTGCACTGTTTTGTTCATTTTATTTTTTAATCAACAGATTGTAATTTATGCCTATGCAAGAGAGAAAAAAAAAGACCAAGACAAATAAATTATATTAAAACTGCTATGTTTTGGGTGTTTTGCAGGTGAATTTGCTGGTGGGAATGATGCACAGCTAGTAGATAGACAAAGCTATTCTTGTAGCTCTTCTTCTGTGTATTCTCATAGCAAATCCTTATTTTCCAGCCTGACATACTGACTCTCRGGTCAGCAGTTTTCACCTTGTCATCAAGCAGGCCCTGGGATGCAAAATCTGCTTGGAGCAATGATGAAAACAAGACTTACCCTTAAAAACCTCCCATTCCTTGGGACTACTGACTTCTAATAGTTTAAGTCTGTGACAGACCATGGCTGTGTGCTCCGTCCGTCCCAAGCCATCCCTGGGCATCAGTCTGTCCTCTGCCTTACCGCAGGCTTGAGCAGAGCCTGGCTTAGCCCTGAAGAGTGGCAAATGAGGCCAGGGCAGCAGGGAGGGCAAGGACAAAGCCTGACACACACCACAATTAAGGGTAGCTGCAGGTTGCTCTCTTTTCCGTAACATGGACTGTAAATTACTCGGCAGGCAGCTAAGAGCAAGTAGAAAGGAAATACTTAATTGTCAGCATGAGGAAGTTAACCTAGAGCATAAAGAGAGGCTGCAAAAAGGGAAATTGGACTGGCTTGAGCTTGAGGAGGGTGACACCGGTGCCTACTTAACCAGGATGGGCTGGAGGCAGGCTTGTGTTGAGTAGTGTCCTTTCCCCCCCACCCTAGGGAAAGGCTTGTTCCCTGCTGGCCTTGCATCTGCCCTCACTGGTTTCCCCTGGGGGGAGGGATGCTGGGCACATCAGTGTCCCAGCTAGGGGAGGGACACAAAAATGGGGAGGTGGACAGACAGAAAAACTGATATTGGATGACAAACGGGAAGGGATGGGGTATGGCGTGCTCGGGACCAAGGGCTCAAGTACAGACATGAGCAGAGAAGCGAGCACACCTCCAGCAGCATCTGTGTTCCCTGCCAGTGTCCATACTGCCTGACACATCAGGAGTAGAGGGGCTGGCTGGGCCTTCGCTCCGGCTACCAGCAGCTCTCAGCCCAACGCTTACCTGTTAGGAAAGGGCTGTGCAGGGCAGGAAAAGCCTTCGTGAACCTCCGAGAATCAACTGAGGAGGCAGGAAAAGGCCCATTCCAAGCCCCGGGGAGTCCCGCTGTATTTATAGAAACAGGTGAGGTGCAAAYTGCTGCGAGGGCCAGGGGAAGCACAAGCTTATGCAGGTACGGGAAGTGCTGTGCTAAAACTGCATCCTCTAGCAAAGCGTCTCCAACAGAGTTGGCCCCAAATGATTTGCTATAGCAGCTCTTCACACGCACATGTACACATCTCACAGCATAGCTCACACCATGCAAGCGTTCTCATTTCACCACTGTGCCACTGAGAAGCACTAAATCTTAGGCAGAGTAAAAGCTGTCAGGGCTGTGCAGAGGTTCAGCGGCAGCTCTCCTGCGGCATGCCATGCCCTCCTCTGCCTCCTCTCATGACCAGCAAAGCACAGACAAACCCGCTTGGTCTGGCTTTCAGCGTTAAAGCAGCAACTGCTGGTTTTCCAGAGGGACAAAAAGCAACAAGACATACTTTAACTTGGAACAAACTTTTTTAAAATTTATTTTATAGATCACACCAGCCTGAGTGATCTTTGAATGCTGGTCACAAAAGAGAGATCACACCACCTCCTTTGCACAAACTGAAGTAAACCCTCTTCCAGTCTTGGCAGTCTCCTTCGTTTTGGAGCACAAGGAATGGAGAAAGAGAAAACCGCCTGGAGCTCCCTGCTCCCCTCGGAAGCAGAGGGCAGTGAAATCAGATGCAGTTTGATGCTGCTACAGGGCCAGAAGACAAACGAACCAGGCACTCGTGCCCTGCTTAGCCACACTTCACACCCCCTCACAATGCGGGTGCTATTAGTGTTGTAGCCGCCTATAGTTCCTCCCTCGCCAGGAGAGTGCTGGTATTTAGGCACATAGCTTGGAAAGGACTGTCTGACCTCCCCGCTTCCACCCACGCTCAGGCCACTGCAGTCTCTAAGGCAAAGTAGCCTCATCTCCAAACCACGTTCCTCACCTCTCCCACGCCACTTAATGCTCTTGGAGTGCTGGTGCTGGCATCGGGAGATGCGCTCTCCCCCCGCCCCGAAGCCTGCTGTCCCTCAGTCGGCTTGAAAGCCTACCTCGAATCACAAGGTGAACTGGAATGAACTCCACACGGGTGCCACAGAGTGAGAAACAGGAACAACCCGCTAAGGAGGGACAGAAACTTTTCAGTCTCCCTCTAATTAAAATAAAAGTCCTTCATTGGAGGAGGAAGCCCTCAAAGAAACCAAGGCTGACCGCACCTGCTGGGGAGAGCAACGATTTGCTGAGGATGCCACCTCCTCCCTCAAAATGCTACCACGCTCCCACAGCTCACAAGCTGGCAGAGGCTAACTCCTGTCCTCACGGGAGCTAAGCGAAGAGGCAGGGTTTGAAGAAGAGAAATCAAAATAAGCAGGGAATTGATCCAGGGTTAAAAAACATGATAACAATAAAGTTAATTCATAGACTGTCCTTGCAGGGCCTTCCTGGAGAAGCCAGAATTTGTCATTAAAAAAAAAATACAATCTTAAAAAAAAATAAATGCAAGTCAGAAAAATTACCACATACTTCCAAACCTGAAAGCACTTCTATAAGTTTGGTACCAATTCATCACTGCCCTCTTCGGCCAAGAGGGGAGAAGACAAATCCTATCTCTGCCATGGCAAAGTTTGGCCAATGAGTTCCAGAAAAGATCTGGGAAATCCTGGAGTAAACACAATCAAGGGGAGGTCACATTTACCTGGTGTCTCTGTTCCAAAGGTATATTACCACCTGTGATCTCTGTCCGTCAAGGTGAGAAGGCTTTCTCTGGCTCAAGGGACGGACCGAGTGTTCCTGCACTGTATTCTTAATACTGTCAACTGAGCTGCCGCAGCCTTGAGAGGCAGGTTAGATTTGCTCCAATGTGCACTGAACAAACAATAGGAAAAGCAGCATGATGGGAAGGGGAACAGGATGGGCAAATGACTGCCCATTTAATTCTGTCTCTAATCAAAATCGTAAGTGCTATCAATGTATTTGACAAGGATATTTAGTATAGGATTCCTCAACTTAACATCAAGAAATATGCCCTCCAATTTGTTTCCCTCTTAGATCTCCAACTAATGAACTTTTTTACCATCTCCTTCAAACTTCAGTCACTACAACATTAAATTAAACCCACTTACTTACTTAGAAATAGTTTAAGATGGAGGGAATCCAGAAACATATTGGGCACGGGGCCACAGTGGTGAGGAAACAATGTCCTATGGAGCCATCCTAAGCAACATGTTTTTACCTTTGCAAGTCTGAAATTTCAGGCGTTTGATAACCCCTGGATCTGAGACAGCAAATAGGAGGAGAGCAGCAAGTCCTGTGGACAGAATGGGGTGAGGGAGGAGGGAGGCAGCTAACTGGCTCTTTGCAGTTCTATCCAGACTCTCCTCTCATCTTCATGCACACAAAATATAATAAAAACTAATAAGAATAAAAACTAAGCCCATGATGTACAAAAATGTGTCGATAGGGGGAGGAGGAAGGTGTCAGATACTCAGTTCTGTGTGTCTTACCACCTTCATTAGCTTATAAATTATGCTCCTCTCCATCGCTTCCTTCAGGGAGGAGGGACGATTCTTCTGCAGCCAATCAGCTGGGATGGGTTTTGGTTTAAGCTGCTCTGGATCTTTTGGATAAGAAATGAAGGGAAGGGGAGGAATTCCTCAGAGGGAGGAGGAGTAAGAAATTCAGCAGCCACTGGCAGGAGTCACACAGGCTCCCTGAGACTTCACTTTATGGCGCTGACCCCCACGTCGCCGGCCTCCTCCTCCAACTTTCGACTGAAAAACAAGAAGATACAATTCAGTGCGCAGCGACCTCTGAATCAGAGTATCAACACCGCAGGAGTTCAGATGGATTACATGCACGACCAGACAGTGRGAGGGCAGTTGTGACCGATCAGCTTCCTACCACTGCAGGAAGCAGATAAGGCAGACACACCATGAAGGAAGGAGGAGAGACAGCTACACCATGTTCAGCCCTTCAAGCTGGGGAGGACCCGATTTCCCAATTTTCTGAACGCTTCAGTCCCATGAGAGCCAGCAGGTGCCATGGGGCTCGGCATCCGGGAAACTGAGGCCTCAGACTCCCTTGGCTTTGTGCAGAATGGAAGGAGAGCCCCCCGCCCCCCTACTAGGGCTCTCTTCCTAATGCAACTCTGTTCC
This sequence comes from Oceanodroma leucorhoa, assembly GCA_030449065.1. NCBI lineage: Eukaryota > Metazoa > Chordata > Aves > Procellariiformes > Oceanodroma > Oceanodroma leucorhoa. Next base: position 3,667,468 of record JASVER010000071.1, on the reverse strand, counting down.
CAGCCTCAGGCCAGCAAGCCCACCGTTCTCTTTTAAAGCAGCCAAATACCTTATTGCCCTCACGGATGTGGGGCTCTTCATCCAGCGCAGGCTGAGGGGAGGCAGCAAGGAGAGAAAGGCAGAGGTAAGCAAGAACAAAAGCAACACAAACTCYCAGGGGGAGGGACAAAACAAAGAACAAGCTGGGAGCACTACTTGCAACCACAGTGACACTACAACAAGACAAGAAGGAGACGGGGGATCAGTAAGAAGCCACAGGCAAGGGCAAAGGGAGAGAACCCCTGCCAGAGGGCCCTCTTTCAGCAGCCGGCCTGGCTCAAGAGGGTGAGACAACTAAGATGAYAGCTAAAATTAAGAGGTGGGAACACTGACCAGAGGCCTCCTGACAGAGCAGCTCCTGAACCTTTCGCTTACTAGATATGTACACTAAAAGGAAAAGGCCCATGTAATAAAGCTGATAAATAGCTCCCAAAGCCTGCAGTTAGAATTGAGTTTCCATTCCTTTCAGCCCAGAAAGGCTAGGTATCCTTCTTAGACAAGCTGAGCTGAGAAGTCCTAACCAACAAAACAACCTGGATAAATTTCTCTCAAAAGAGATAAGCCTTTCCTCCTCCTTGGGTTCTCTATGCTTCCTCCTGGACAGGGCAGATGACCTGTGTCTCACACTACTACTTTGGCTGTAATTTCTCTAGTGTAAGGACATCCTACCTCTCATTCAGACAGCAGAGACCCATTCTGTGACTGGTTGATAGATGCTTCACTAGTTCAGCTACTGGGTATATGGAGACTCTTCTTCACCGTGAGCACAGTCAAGTAGTGAAACCGGTTGCGAAGGGAGGCTGTGCATCTTCCTCCTTGGAGGTTTTCAAGACATGACTGGATAAAACCCTGAGTAACCTGGTCTGACCTCACAGCTAATCCTACTTAGAACTGGAGGTTAGACTAGACACTTCCTGAAGTCCAATCCGAATTGTCCCAGGACCCTAAGCTGCTAGCTGCTGAAAAGTCAGCCATGAGGAGTCATCCAGTCATCAGAGAATTCTGATTTCTGCTGCGAGACTACCTATATTTCTACTTGTTTCTGTTGCACATTGAGTCCCAATGTGAGTTCAAGGATATGAGGGGATAATGCTTGTGCTTTAGAGTGCCCTTCCTCCAACAGATGAAACCAGGATGCAAACAGCTAGGGCGGACACAATATTTTCCTCACTTACCAATGGTTGCAGGGCAGTAGGTGTCAGTGGCGCTGTGGCTGTTGAGGGGGCCTCGTCCCCAGCTGCTGGGCCTCCAGCTGCCGTCCCAGCGGGGGGAACACCATCCTCTCGTTTCGTAACAGCTCCCTTCTTGGTTGACTGCATCTTGATTTGCTGTGGCTTGGAGTTCATTGGTGAGTTATTGGTGGTTTGGAGTAACTGCAAATTACAAAGGGAGAGGCCAAAATCAGCATTAAAATAGCTAGGCCAATATGGCAAAGTTCAATGCTGCTTTTTAACAAAAAGCTTTGAGAGAATTGATACCAATAGCCATCGGGAGAAGAATGCAGCAGCAGCTGTTCAAAGAAATCTAGACCCCTGAGCTGCCCTCAAGAACCTTTACAGGGTGGAAAGGGCCACTCGGCTGAGGTGACACTCAGCTCTCCACAACATGACTCAAAGGGACCAGCTACAAGCTGTCAGAAAGAGACCAAGCCGTAAGAACCAAAGGCACCTGGCTCACGCCCCGCCTTTGCATTCCCTCATTCCCACCAGCTAAGACCCACCACATGACAAAGCATATTGGTCATCTGCAACCCATGTCAGGGCTGACATTTGTGATCGAAGGTCGGCCTCTTCCCTCAATTTTCCAGAGCTATCCGGATTCTCCTGCTGGCTTCTCAGTGCCGAAAGTAGATAATGGGCAAAAAAAAGTCGGACTCTTCAGCCTTTACCTTAGTGATGGTACCCACAGCTTTGGTGCGGCCTTCACGGAAGACCAGACGCTGGTCTATATGCAAATATTCCGGAGTTTTGATGAAGCGAAAGTGCACTGTGGCTTTGTCCCCCGTCCGCAGGCAGTCCTTGTCCATGCTGAGAATCGTGGCCGTCTGACGGATGCTGCCACAATGCACTGTGAATGTAATGCACAAAGGCTTTCAACAGCCAGTGCCATTAGTGGAATAAGCTTCAGACAGACATCTAAGGCAGCTCTTGCTACCCTACAGCTAACAGCGCTGAGTTTGGAATGCAAAAGTCTACTGTGTACCAAAGACTACACAGGTCACACAGCTGCCCTTGTTCAGTCCTCAGAAAGAAAACACATATAAGCTAGAACAGTTGCCTTCGAATGGAGACTTTCCTGAAGCATCCTCAACAGAATCCTACATGCCAAGCAGCCAGGCTAGAGGGCAGGACCTAAAATGAGTCTCTCAGTCAGCATTTGAAGCTGAAGAATCTTTGCACCAGGGAGATCTGGCTCAGGCAGGCTCCAAGTACACTTGGAATCACACACCTCCTTTTTACCTACAGCCTTCACCACTCTCCTCTGTCAGCTCCCTCCCCTCTCTCTAATGTATTGCTGGGAAAGGTCAAACCAGGAACTAGGGCTTATATTCAGGAGAAAAATGATCTTGGGCTAGAGCTGATATAAACTGTTACCACTGGGAAACAAAGATGAGACAACACTGAGACACATACCCATGGCCTGATATCGTGGGCTGATGGTGGTGGGGTGATGGAGCACCAGAATCTCTGCTTCAAACTCCCACGATGCTTGTGGATTCAGGCGGGGTGACACCATTACCATGCCTTTCCGGATGGAAGAACGCTTGATCTGAAAAGCAGACACAAAAAACCTTAGCGTGATTCTCCTGGGAAGAAATTTGCTTCTCTGGCTGACTGCATCCAGAAGGATCCTAAGGGATTTCACAGATACTAACTTGTGCTCACCGAAAGGCAAAGCCAGTTTAGCAGTATGTAGCAATTTTATGCAAAGGTTGCAAAAACCAAGTTCAGCTGAAGCCTCTAAGGAAGCTTTAGAATCATAGAATCATAGAATCATTAAGGTTGGAAAAGACCTCTAAGATCATCGTGTCCAACCATCAACCCAGCACCCATGCCCACTAAACCATGTCCCAAAGTGCCACATCCACACGTTTTTTGAACACCTCCAGGGATGGTGACTCCACCACTTCCCTGGGCAGCCTGTTCCAATGCCTGACTACCCTTTCAGTGAAGAAATTTTTCCTAATATCCAACCTAAACCTCCCCTGGCGCAACTTGAGGCCATTTCCTCTCATCCTATCACTTGTTACTTGGGAGAAGAGACCAACACTCGCCTCTCTACAGCCTCCTTTCAGGTAGTTGTAGAGAGCAATAAGGTCTCCTCTCAGCCTCCTCTTCTCTAGGCTAAACAACTCCAGCTCCCTCAGCCGCTCCTCATAAGACCTGTGCTCCAGACCCTAGTTAGAGTGCTGGGAATGCTGGACACTGACACAGAAGTTTTAACTCACTGATCCTTTAAAAGCAAAACATACATCCTGGTTGCACATTACCCAAGCAGATGATCACTCCAAAAGTGTGATGTCTGTTAACACTGAACACATGAAGTTTGGCATAGCTTAAACTATATCCACTTAAAATCAGCACAGCTTCTATTGACAGAAACCTTTCAACAGAGGAATCGCATAAAATTTTGCTAATTTTTAAACCCCAAATCATACAGCTTGTCCTACCAAGTTGAGAGGAATAGTGTAAATACCCTGCCTAGGCCACTAATGCAGTTGCAGCACAAGAAGAGACTTTTCTTGCAATGCCTCTGCTTTGTTACACACCTCCAACACTATTCCTCATTACCTTGGGTCCCACTGCTATTACCTAGCAGCTGTCAGGTGGAGCAACTGGGACATAGGACCCACAGAGGTTCTCTGGGATTTTAATGCTCTGTGAAAGGAGGCAGCTGAGGTTTGCAGAAGCAGTCTGATTGCAGCTGAACTCCAAGAGCACTCTAAAATTAGGAGGGTGGTTCCTGTTCTGGGAGTCTAGAGCAGATCATCTCACCTTTTTCAAAGCAAAGGAGGCAGTCTGGCCTCCCCGCACTTCTTTGACAGGCATTCTCTTGCGGTGGATGGACTTGACAGCAATAGGTAGGAAGTTGCCAAGGGGATCCGGCCCCAGCAGCAGGGTGTCATTTAGCTTGATTAGGCCTCTCAGTGTCGTCCCAGACACAACTGTTCCTACGCCCTATGCCAAAAAACAAAAAACAGTAATTGGGGTTACTCAACCATGCTAGCAGAAGAGCTCTAGAACTCCCCTCTCTAGGGAAGATGCCTTCTTCAACCTGAAAGAGGGAGCAGAAAATTCTTCCAAATACCAGGCCCCTTACCGGGACAGAGTAAGTATCATCTATCTGGAATTCTGCTGGCTCTTCTTCCCTGTAACTGGTCCGTGGAGACAAAAGATTAAGAAACATCTTCAGCAAATCTAGGTTCTCCCCAGTGACATTTGAAATCTGGAAAATCGGGCACATCCTGCAAAGGAAAATTGATGAAAACGGAGTTAGTTCACCTGCCTGCCTGTAATTCCACGTGTAGGGAGACATCCAAAATCTTGGGACTGAATTCAATACACAGTGCTAGGAAGGGAGAGCCTGGCAAGCAGTCAGATGCACAACACCCCATCTTTGAAAACCTGCAACATTGCCTCTGCCTTCTAATGACATTCAGGAATAGGTGTTAAGGTTCCAGGACTGAAGGAAGACGAATACCCTGCCATCTTCTGCAGACTGCCCAGAAGCAGCCTCTCATTTCTGTCTCAGAGAGGGGAACACAAGCAGGTCAATCTCAGAATCAACACATTCTTATGGAATCAACACACCACATGGCAGATGCAACCTTCACACATCTAGACAATGGGACTCTCTTTCGGAATCTTCTCACCCAGTCTCCAAATAGGATTGAAAGAGAAACGACTCTCCTCTACTCCCGTTACCTCTCTGAGCTGAAGTTGGAGGCTGTTACAATGACATCATCCTTGCTCTGAACCAGCACGGGAATCTTCCTGCACCCTGGGGACTTCAGCAGTCGCTGTAACAGCTTCAGGGTTTCTTAAAGGGTGAAATGAATATTGTTAGGGCAGCATCTCCTGTCTTTACAAATCGCTTTTGTGGGGTCTCTCCCCGAAGGGAGACTGGTGCTTTTGCCACAAATAGACAGGAGAAGATGGCTAAAGGTGCGTGAGTGAGACTGAGTTTGCTGCAGCCCAGGTGGGACTTAGGAGCCATTCCATCTTCCATTTCATGCCAGCTAGCCTGCTGCCAAGCGACACCATACAGACATACATGTTCGCATCTGCAAGTGCAATGCTGTGAAGTAGACATTTTATAGCTGTCTATTAAGTAGCTTTAAGCAGTTACAAGGTATTTCCTCTTCCTATAAAGGATTTTTCATATTGAATTCAATGAAAACCAGCAGCACTCAGGAATTGAAATATCTGAGAATATGTGAATTAGAAATCAATTTTGACCAAACAAGCCTCAACACACCTTCCCTGGCAATCAATCTGCCCTAGAAGGTTAGAGAAACATGAAGGAGGTAAAGATCACCATCACAGACTAGGACAGTGTAGGTGGACCAGATCCAGAAAGAAGTATTTTGGGACAAATCTCATGGCTCCTGACTTTGATCTTTTGCCTCTTTTAAATTTATTTTCTAAGCCTTATATCTATCAGCCAGCAGGGGCATTACCTGATGCACTAACATCAGTCTCCTGCAACGTGCCTTACAATAAATGAGGAAGAAAAAAGGCTAGTAARGGCTTAAAAGAGCAAATAATTTATATTCTACAATTGTCATCCAATTAGATGTTTTTTGTCAACAAATGATTGCCTATGGGAAAGTAATGTTTTGGACACAGAAACACAAACATCTAATCATGCCATCTGCTCTTCACAGATACACTTGAGCCAAATCTTGTGTCTATTTAATTTAAACAGAACATGACACAGGAGTGGCTTTTCCCAAGAGCAGCTCTTCTCTCCTCACCCTGAGCCAAATGTTCTCCTTCCTTCCCAGTTATTATCTTACGGTTGGGCCTTACATTTACTTGCCAAACATCTATTATAGAGACATTAAGATTATCTTCTGATCACATGCGTCTGTTTACCTGAAACATATTTAGGATTTTTACAATAATGAACTAACCACAGACAGTACCGGGAACATTCACTTTCCTGATTCTTAGGACTGATTATCAAAAAAGCCATTGCTCCAATTAACCACAGCACGTTCCTGAAGGTGTGAGAAACGCATCAAGAGAATTTTGAAGGTGAGAGTTGGTCACAGCCTGAAAAAACGTCAAGCATAGATTAAAGGGACACTGCTGGGGTTAGAGGTACTGCTTTAACTGCTGCTTGGCAAAAAAGTCGCTAGCCCCTGCTGCTCGCTGCCATTCCCGCTTGTGTCTAATCCAGTCCTGCTACCATAGCCCACATATGCAGCTGCTATGAACCAYGATTTATTAAGTGTTGGCTGGTTGTTCAGACAGAGGAAGGAGCTGCTGTAGTTATGCCAGCATATCTGAGAAGTGCCCAGGTGAGCAGGATGTAACAAGCAGCTGCCCCTTGACCTAACGGCTGCCGGAGAACAAGTTTGATCACAGCTTAAGATCACACTCAAACTATGGGCAAGGAGGAAAGCAGCTTTCAAGAGAACTTCTAGACTTTCCCTCCAGGTTTAACTACCCAGAGAGAAAGCAAAGCCACAACCCCAACTGTATGCTCCTCCCCTTAGAGCTCAGTTAAGCAAAATCATGTAGCAAACACTTTCGGGTTGCCCAGCTGAGTCCCCCAGCTCRGGTAATTTTGAAATGGTGACTACGAGTGAACTGCCTGCAAAATGGGCAAGGGAAAAGGGTAGATTTCTGGAAGGTGTTTAAGATGCAGTCAAACCCAGATAAAGCAGCTTTCCTCCAGCAGTAATTCCTCAACCCAAGCAGAGGACAACAGCACATACAGAGRTAAGAAACAGCCCTGGAGAGAGCTTGTAGGACTCACCTTGCAGGATGTTGGCAGGGCACATGTCGATCTTGGTCACCACAACAAAGACGGGAACGTTAAGTGCAAGCGCCAGGCCCAAGTGCTCCTTGGTCATTCCAACAATGCCGGCGTTACTGCCAACCTACACCAGGGATACAAGATACGGTGATGTAAATGTTCCTCCTGCAGTCAGCTGGGTTACAGAGAGAAGGTCTTGTGTCAGACATGCAGTAGGCTGTGATTAGGTTGTATGYGCGTCATTGAGACTGTATGAGCCGACCCAGCTCATTTCTAACACTGTTGGACACTGGCTAAGGACTGATTGCTCCTCAATTTTAGCAGGGTGTTCTGGAGTTTAGAAATCTTTCAGTTTTCAAGAACCATACATCTTCGGGCCTGTCTGAAACTGACAGTCCTGGGGCACTTGCCTCAGAGCCCTGGCTAGATATCCACAGTGGCTGCTGCTCTCCACTTCTGGGGGATGCTGCCTCCCTCCACAACCCCACAGGGACTTTGCAATAGGAAAGAAGTTGAGGCTGTTAAAGCTGTGAACAGCCCCGCTCCTGCTGGTACCATACATCTTTCTTGCTACCTACCATAAGCATGCAGAAGTCAGGTAAATGGCCAGTCATGCCAAAGACGGTGGTTTTCAGGTACTTTTCATGACCAGCCAGGTCAATGAAAGTAATGACCTTGGTGGATTTCTCACAGATCTTTGTCCATTCCAAGCTGCCACCGTGGCTGTCAGGCTTGTTCACCACATTGCCCTCACTGTCGAAGCCCAGAATGTCATTGCCCACGCTGCTGGTGCGGCCTGACTCAATCTCATGCTTATGGCGGAAGAGCTTTTGTCGAGCAAAGCCTCGGCCATTGTCTAGTTCGCCATGTGTCAAGACACCTAGTAACGTGCTCTTTCCTGCATCCACGTTGCCAACCACTGCAACCCTGGAGGGGAAAGGAAAAAGGAACCTGGTAAAATCTGATACCTGAAGAAACAAACAAGCAATCAAAAAAAACCCCAAACACCACTGCTCCTGCAAATAACTAGCTTTTTCTCTGTAACCTTCAAACAGAGATTCAAAAATGTTAGACCTTCACAAGCAGAGCAGAGATTCTTTCAGTTATTAGCTAACAGCRGAGATCTCAGACTATGGGGACTGGGATGTGGGAGACTGTGGAAACATGTCACTGGTGTCCAGAACATAGTCAGCTGAACCCGACATTGCTTGATGCCATAGAGAGTATCTCTCTTGCAACGCCTAGTCTCTGCAATCCAACATACACACTGGCAATTCAAAAGAAAGACTAAATCCCAACTTGGTCTAGAATACCTCTGCCTTTCTCATATTCTTCATGTTGCAATAGCACCAGGTGCTAGGGAGAGCACAGAGATTTAAATTGCTGTTCCCAGAAAAGCTCAAACAACAATGAAACGTTTTAGGGGAAAACCCTCTCCTATAGCAATCTCCTTCCTCRTCTCTGATAAAGGTGGCTATTATGGCTGTTGGCAAATGTTGGAAATCTGTTCCATCCAGGTCTGGGCAGACTCTCAAGTCATGTTACACAAGCTATTATACGACCATTAAAAGGTGACTTGGATCATCAGAGTCTTGGAACAGAATTGAACCCTTAGTCAAAAGTATTGTATTCCAGCAGCGTGCGTATATGCACACATATACCGACACACGTGCACGTGTGACACCCTACTGGGATTCCAGCCCACAAAAGATCCCCAAACTGCAAAGCTGTCACCCAGACAGCAACAGCCTTCAGCTAAACACAGGTGAACCTCCACAAACAGTTTGTTCACAAAAGAGACGGCAACAACAACAAAAAGGCGATTTCATTAGCAAGGAGTGGTCAAGCTCAATTCCCTCTGTTGCGTAGCTACAACACCCAGACTCGAATCAGCGTTGCTGGCTCAGCATCACGGACTGCTCACATGGTAAAAATGCAGCTGGGCTGCTGACTAACCCTGTCTCCACCCGGCTCCTCACCTGACCTCCAGGAAGTCGTTGTCACCCACACGTTTCCGAACAAGGTAGTCGCGCACCTTGCCCCCTGCCTCCTGGTGCTCCCGCAGGAGGATCACGTCTGCCTCGATCTGCTCTGCCATGCTCTTCAACGTGGCATAGGATGCTTCCATGTCTGCCTCGCTCAGACCGTATTCAGTCCCATCTAGTACGATGTTGAGGAGGCAAAGGACAGTCAGTGAGCACCACCTTGCAACAGCCAGCAGCCATGTCATTCTGCCTGGGACGTACACACCGATCGGGATTTATATGTGGACTGGAGATGTCAGACATGTAAACAGAATAAGCACCCTTTGCCCAAAATAAAAAAGAACGGTCTTCACTCCAAGTCTTAAAAGATACTAGAAAAGTACCATCTTTCATGTAGAGGAGTTTTCTTCACAATTTCTACAAGCAAATACTTAGGGATTGGCAAGAAAGACATATTTCTGTCCAATTCCCTTACTTCACATGCTGAAGGTACTTTGCATGCAATTTCCTGCAGTCAGATAAAAAATCTCCTCTCACATTGCAATAAAGGAAAAAGCATTAACAAAAGGAAAGCTCTGACTGAAATATCACCACAATTAACCAGTGAATGTGGGACCAATTTAAACAATCAGCTTATTTTATAAAACCACATCCCAAGTGCACATTTTCTGCAAGTCTGGCCTGCACAGCAATTTCTTTAGCCCCCACGTACTCCAGATAAAACAATGTTTTTGGCATGTCTCACTGCCTTCAACCTGGCACTTGAAAGAAATGCTGACAGCACATGAGGCCAGAAAAAGACAAGGAGGCATTGCTGCCTCTGAACAGCCCACCCAAGCAAAGAGCTGGCAGCCAGAGCAAGCCCGTGGCAACTATCTAGACAGTTTAAATGCCACCATAACTCTCAGCTTCTCTCCTAACSCAGGTGCTGAGAAGCTGCACAGATTTCAGGCCAGAATCTCCKCTGTGGGTGAAAAAAAACCAACAAACAAAGGTGGAGAGCCACATAGCACCTGGATGACCAAAGCTATTGCTGTGTGCGCATTCATATGCATGACTGACTCATCAGCTGGTAAGCAGTAACTGCAGTTTGCATGAACTAATCAGCATTTTAACTACTGCACAGCTCTACAAGAAGTCGAGTTGCTGGGTGATTTCCAACCTAACTCGTAAGCTGGCTGAGAAGCTGTTGAGATGGTGGGGAAAAAAAAAAGCACCACAGCTGGGGTCTTGGATCATAGAAGGGGAATGAGAAGTAAGGGACAGGAGAGGGTAAGAGCCAAGGGAGAAAGGGAAGGGTCACTACTGATGAAGGAGTGAGCCACCTGGCAGTCTTCACTCACTCTCAGTCATCTGAGTTGGGTATCCATGATGATGAAAATCATAGACACACAAAGTGAATGAGAAGGAGGGATGGTGGCAGGGATATCAAGATTTATTTTCAGTTGGCTATTGTTTCCAATTTACAGGAAAGATCCCCACCTTCCTCGACTATGCAGTCATTCGAAATAAAGTCAGAAGTTTTAGCTTATATTTTAAGAAACAAATGCCTACTTCTAAGTACATCATTGCAACAACCACCAGTTAACACCCTCACAAGGTATCCTAGAAGAGAAAGCAGTTACTAGCCCAACTAGCTAGATCTCCCCTGCAGATGTGGTCATCCCAAACATCAAGGATTCAGACTACACACGGAAAGCTCACTTGGACACACGAGCATTATCCCTGTGATAATGGCTGCACGACAACTGGTCATCTAATCCTGGCTTTTCTTCTATGTTGGCTGCTTCGCAAGATACCAAGAAAACCCAAAAAGCACACAGTTCTGAGGTAACACAACTCTCTCCCTCCATTATCTCAGCCAACCCTGGCACTGACAACACTCGGTTTCATATGCTTCTTCAAACGTAGTAACTAGCAGAATGTTTGATCATAACAATTTGATATCCAGCAGATATCTAATATATTTGAAACATGCCTTTAGCCTTATGATAGCCATAGACAACTATTTTGTATTCAGAAAAGAAATTTCAATTTCAAAGCAAGGCCATGTTCAGTATTATTTTACCAGCATCAGATGCAAATATTCGAATTGTGAAAAAGAACAAGAAGGTAACCTATGCTAACTGCTAAAATCTGTAAAGGCAAATGACTGCAGTCACACCCAAGTTAACGTGACAATAAAGGCCTCATGCTGAGAAAAGGAAAACCTTTCTCTCCATAGTAAAGACACACACTAACAAAATAAGTCAGCAGCATATATTTTGGCTGTGGGATAAAAATATTGTTACTTACAATGGAGAAGTGAACAAAACCAGACAGAACAAGACCTCCATCAGACATTGAGGATGTCTGTACTAAAACTGTTGCTATAATTTCAGATCCTTTGTCTTTTCCTGGTGTGCCCAGGCAACTTATGCCTTATTTCCAAAAAGAACTTGTATGATTTTATACAAAAAAATATGTTTAGCTCCACTACGTAAGACAGTTGCTGGCAGGAATAAAATAAAAGAATCTGTCCCACATGTTCTGCTATACTTTATGGAGGTTTCCAAGTTATTCTGGAGAAGTAAGTATTACCTTCAGCAGCAGCCCAGTGAGATGAACTAGGCTTTTGTTATAATTTTTATGTTTTGTGTTGTTTTCCTGAGGAAGCTATACTCACCTGATCCTTGACCAATGACATAGATGGTCTCTCCACATCCCTCATCAATTCTCTCTGACATCTGCCGGAGCAAACTGTCATACTGCTCTGAAGTTGGACTCACCATCACCAGCTGGAAAAAAGATTAAATATCCATTTGCAGATGTCAAGCAAACAATTTCAAAACCAGCTTCAGTTATAAGGACAATCAATCCATGTGCTTTATTGAAAGAGAAGGGCTCTTTTTCACAGACCGCTTTCTGGCGGTTTGTTTTGTTGGTTTGTTTTTTTTTTTTTAAACCCAGCTTCACTGACAGCTATTTCCTTGTGACAGTGCACGAGGTTATTTGTCTGAGCTCAGAGTTCATTTATGTTGGAAGATATACTTCAAAGCAAATATGAATACCAAGCATCTCATTTTGAGGTAACCAATGTTTAAAAGCCACATTTAAGTGAACACCCCACTTCTACTTCTGTGTAATACATGTTTCCGTGCAAGGAAAACAGAAAGGGGAGGAGCTATTTTCTCCAAAGAAATTCCTTAGCTGGGTACTCCCCAGTCTCTGCTGCACAGAGTGCTGCTGCTCCCCTAAAGCATGACGAGACAGCCGGAGGAAGCCAGGCAGACATCACTGCAGAGCACACCTAGGCATCAAAACCTAAAGCATCTCATAAGTCTTTCACATACTTGGTCTCCCCTTTCGTTTTCTGAGGYGGCAGAGAGGAAGGACAGAACACAAATAAGCATTATTTTCCAATGCCCAACAAAACTTTAGGTACTTTACACTACAGTGCTGAGAGGCAGACATACAAAGCAGTTTCTATGAGCATATTTGGATGTTTCACCAGTGGAGAGCTGCAGTTTTGCAAGCCAGCAGCTGTGTTACCAACAAGCTTTGACTGCTTGTTATTGCTGTTGACTTGCTATTATTGCAACAACCACAACTTCCTTTGCCCTTCCCTGCAGAGACATCAAGAGAAGGAAAAAGTGGACAGAAACAAAGCGGAAAATGAGGACAAGACGACAGTGCTTCAGGAAAGATTTTTCTTAGAACAGAATGGTGTAGCACCATTTCTGGCAAAAACCTGTGTCGCTCATACAGTACAGCTGAAGACACTCGCAGAGAGTGGCCACAACAGTGGTGTGGCAGTGGCAGACCAAGGAGACCTTCATCACCCATTCAGGACCGAATGGCTACCTGCTCTCTGGCTGCCTCCATGGTTACAAACCTGTCAGTSGCCAAGCATCCGGGTACTCGGAATGGTGGCTCAACAGCTGTTGCAATTGATATGCATTGCTGTTAAAAAGTCACTTTTAGTAAGAGTTGTAAAGGCTATCACCTACCGATAGCCCTATGGGTAGGCACGCCTGTGCCATACTACAACACTCAATGAAATCCATACTTCCACTAGCTGTCCACTAGCTGTCCTTCCATACACGTTCCAAAATCATGCCCAGACAGATGTACTTCCCTTCACTATGCACTAAGGCCAGTCTGAAATCAGTGCTGGATTTGCCTAAAACATATGGTTTACAGCAGTTCACAATTACATCTTCAAGCCTGCCCAACATTCTCTACTAACACAGCCTGACTTGCTAGCACAGCTAACAAAATGTGCATTCAAGCAGGAATTACTTTTATCACCTACTACCGCTACATAGGTGATGAAGACCTTGATTAGAAATCTAGAGTGTAAGGGAACCAAAAAGCCCACAACTAATGCTTAAGCAGCTTTCAAAACTCTGCGATGCATACATCTGGAAAACTGAAGCACAGACAGCAAGTGCAGGTTAGAAGGTTTAAGGCAGCCAAAGCAACACTTTCCTCAAACGTTAAGGGTCACACAGWGCATGTATGTGTCTGCAAGGGCCAGACAGCTACGAGAGAGACAATCACCTTTATGTGCCCCTTTTAGACACACGCCCTACCTAAGCCTTTTAACTACTTGGCATGGTCTGCAAAGGGTAGCAAAGCACTCTGATCTGGAAGGCCACATAGTCTTTCTATTTCACGCTACAAAGGACCGAGTTTTGCCTTTATTAGTTGTTCTTTTGGTTTTGTTTTCTTCTTAAAGGAGACCACTGGATGTTAATGTATTGAGAGGGAAATCAGCAACTGTTCAGAGGCTTGATCAGGACAGGAATGGAAGGCTGTGTGTTGATGTGTAGGTCTTGTTTTGCCCAGCAAGCACTTTCAGGAATTCCTGGAAGCACAGCAGACAGGCTCACTGTTTAGGCTAGTGCACCAGCACAGATCAGGGACTCAGRAAGATCTATTAAAATAGGCTGTCATGCACATAAAGATCAATAAAATAACAGGGGCCACCAGTGCAGAGGCATGCTAAGTTCAGTTTCGTCAAGTCTCATCACCAGCTGCATTCTTCTACGAGCTCAAATGCTTCAGCAGTGTGAGTGGGCAGGGTGTTGTCTAAAGTTCCAGGGGACATTTCAGCGGAGCAGCTCGCTGCAGCCTTGCTTCATGGTGCCAGGCAGGAGGGCTGGGGACTCAAAACAGCATGGTACCCACACACATCAGCTCAAAACACTGTTTCCCCCACCCCACTGCTTTCACTGCCATGCAAGGGTGCTGCTGAAGGGTGTTCCAGTGGTAGACTGCCTCCAAAGCCTACCCTGGGGCCGACGAAGCCTACAGCTGATATGATATAGTGGGACATCAAGAGAAGGATGTGTAGAACAAATAGCAGCTTTCATGGACCACACCTCCCAATGCCGTTCAGTATTTCTAACAGTATTTCTTCCGCAGCCCACAGCCCCCAGCCAGTTCTGCAGTTTCCTAGGTCACTGCAAGACTTCACTTGCTGTTTTGAAGATCTCTTTAGCTAGCTTCCTGGACAGAGGGAGCCTGTTCTTTGCCATCTCCTTGGTCGGAGAGAGGCCCTCCATCTGGGCCTCTCTGCTTTTTTTGCTTTTCACCTTTGAGCAATCCCCTCCATGCTTGCACTATGTATTCATGTTTTTCAGAGGTTTTCACAAAGTCAGAAATTTTCACTTTTATTCTTTCCACTTTGCCAGGCATTGAGCAGTTAACACGAGGAGCCATGTGGGTCTAGCAACCTCAGATTTCCTATAGGGCAAAAAAGTAACAACCAGTTATTGTTTTATTCTCATGACAGCAGAAGGAAATACATCTCACAAGTTTGAGATGCCATCTCTAAAATCCCTTCCCAATCTCTGGAGAGAGGTGGCTTTTCCCACCTTTCCTCTGATCAGTTTTGGGATTAACATACACCAGAGGTGGGTAATAGCTCCAGCTTTCTGAGCTTACTCCAGAGCGACAAGTTGGACTGTGCCATTCTGCACTGCCCAACAGCAAGCAAGAAGCCATAGTATTAATTAACAGCAATTTCAAGACACCAGTGAGATTGAGCTAAGGTTATATCAGCGCTACTACAGGCAGTCCTTACAAAAGAAGCATCCCATATGCGGAGGGCGGACAAACTATAAAGGTTAAGGGCAAAACAAATACTATGTGGTACATAGTGCTGCTCTTTATTGGAATAACACAGCCTGACATTTTGCGTGGTGGGAAGGCCACCACCAGCCACTGGGAAGTCAGGGGAAAGGCACCTTCTGTAATGTCATATTTTGCTTTCTATTTCCTGTGGACATACATAGTTCAAGTGCTACTAATGTTCTGTTGTCAATGTAGATCTAATATAAGTATCAGCTTCACTAATAACCTTTTGTGATATGGTTTTGACCTGAAAGATGATTACTACTACAGTGTGTTAGTATTGAAGGGAAAACAAATACCCATTAAGATCAACACGATAATGAATTTGTGCTGATGAATGGAATTGTTTGCTTGACCAGCTGACAAGGTGCACTTGATAACTGAATCCCAAAGTGTCCGCCTCTAAGAAGAGCACACCTTACAATGAACGCACTGGGGGAGGACTGGGAGAAAAGTATGTAACACAGCGAGGGGGTGGGTSACACCAGGACAGAAGTAGCAACTAGCAAACAAACTGACTGCAGTGGGAATCACCATTTTAAGCAGGAATTGGAGGGCAGCAATTCAACTGGGAAGACAGAAAAGATGGGGGGATCAGGGCTGGGGGGGCAGGTTAGCTACTGCATTCTCACCACATGGGATTGCTGTTTTGAGTACAGAGTGGGCGACTAACTTTGAGAGAGGGGGCAGAGCTCATAGTCTTAGCTCTCATTCAAGATGAGGACGAATGAAAGGTCTAGGCAAAACATAGCAAGTGTACACTGCTGTATGGAAAAGTAACTTGTAATAAAGGTCAAAAAAATACTTACCTATTGTTTCCATAGTGACTGCAGATTTCTAGGAATGGAAGACAGGCTGACAACACAAAGGGAGGTTGTGAGAGCAAAGCATTCCTCTCTCTTTGTCAGAGTTTTGTTCAGGTTCCTGCCTGTCAAGAGTCAGTGACACAGCTCTCGGTGTCCTCCTGTGCCCTCTTCCACATCAGCCACGTCCAAGACAAAGCACAGTCCGATATTGGCATCCTGTATCAAAATCTTGTCCAGCTCATTAAGACACGAACAGGTGGCTCAATAGATACTGCAGGTTTGATTTCTGTGCTTTACTTTTTATAAGACATCTTCATAACATTTGTTTTAATGCAGCACCACATTGTAAAATATCCAGTCATCCCCTTCAAAAACAAACATTTCCACATCCACACACCACAATTCCTCTCTCTCCATTTCTCCACAGAGGGCAAGAAAACCCAGGACTTTGGAACAACTCCAGCTGGAAGCATGAAGAGGAGGGATGGCAGAAAAACAGGAGGAAACACCAGCTATGCTGACTTCTTGATCACATATTACAAGTAGACCGAACCAAGTTTTCAGGAGACTTTGGAGTGGGAGACGGCATCAAGATACATAYAAGCAGCAAAAGGTATACAGTTAAAGAGATCAGCCAATTGGGAAAAAATAGAAGACTGTGTGGAAAGGCAGCTAACGTAGACTGTGGCAGGCTCTGGCATGCACGTATTACTACAGTGTACCTTCCTGCAAGATGGAAGTGAGAACRGATTCTGACAAAAATAAGACCACCACACAGTTTTCTCACTTGGATCCCAGAAAGGAACTGCACAAGGTGAACAAAGCTTTTTGTGCTGACTTAGCCCGGTTTGCAAGAGCAAAGCGCCCTTGTCACTGAGACCTTGTGCTCAAGAGTTACGAGCTCTGACCTGCTTTTAAGATTGTGAAGAAAGCCCCAGGAAGTAGTACGACTGGCAGCGGAGATAACTACAGAGAACCAGCACTGAGGAAAAACGTTAGCGAGACGTTAAAGCAGCTGTCAGCTTCAAACCCTGCGCTTGCTGAGAGGATGCAGRACCTGCTGCAGGCGCTTCCCCGGGGAGCCGAGGAGGGAAAGGAGCAGGGTGGACAAGCCTGCCAGCACCCTCCTTTCCCGGCCAGGGCACAGCTCGCCCTCAGCTCTTCGTAGCTCAACTTTACTGCGCTTCTCCCAACCGCCTCCCCACGGCACGTCGTGAACCCCCGGGACCCAACTCCAGCCCGCGGGGAAACCCCGGGGTGACACCCCCGCCCCGGCGGAGGCAGGCGGGCCCCCCAGCCCCTCGCTCTCCTCAGGTGAGGGGAGCGGCGAGGAGAGGGGCTGGCCCCGGCTGTCGGCCTGACGGGCCGCCCCGCTCCGGCCGGGCCGAGGRGCAGCCCCACGGGCAAGGGGGCCGCCAGGGAGAGGGCGGCGCGGGGGCCGGCGGGGTGATGGCGCTCGCCGCCGCCCGCCCCCCCGTCGGGCCTACCTTACTGGTGAGGTCGATCTCGGGCTCGCCGTTCAGCGCCTCGCCGTCCTCGGCGTCAAAGGCRGCACGGAGGGGACAGGCGGCCGCCGCTACGCGAGGCCCCCCGCCCGGGGAGCCGGGCTCCGGGGCGAACATACAGGCCGGCACCGGGGAGCCCCCCATCGGGGATCGGCTCCGCTCCGCCGCCGCCATCTTCCCTGCCCCGGCCCTCCTCCCCCACCCCACCCCCTCCCCTCCCCGCGCCCGCCCCTCCGCCCCGGGAGGCGCGGCGGCCCCGCCCCCGGCCCGCCAAGGCGGTGCCAGCCAATCACCGGCGGAGGAACGGGGCGATTATCCTGTAGCCATGACGACGGCGGGCGGGGTAGCTGTTATTCATGAAGAGGGCCACGCCCCCGCGAAGCGCGCGAAGCCAATGGGAGAACCACTGCCAGCTCGACTTGTTTTCTATATACACACACACAACAAAGCCTGCGCGACGTGTCCGGTGCTTCCTACCCAATAGGAGAGCTGGCCCTCGTGACAAACAACCCTAGAGGCCAATCGGCTAAGAAGATTCGAGCGACTAGGTGGGACTAAGCCGCTGCCACTGATGGGCAGGGCGAGCCATCTGGTGGGTGGGTACTCTCTCGGGCTAGCCAATGAGAAAAAGGAGATTTTTCACGGACAGTTGTGTAAGCCAATGGAACGAGGAGGGAGCGCGCCTAGTGTGCCTTCAAGCCGCGGGCCCGGCGCTCCGCTGGGGTGACGGGCGTCACCGACCAGCCCGGGCATTGGGCGCCCGGCGTCGCTCACGCCTTGCTCAGGAAGCCGCCAGCTCCCGGGGTCAGTGGGGGTCGGCGAAGGGGCCCGCCGCTCCCCTCAGGGCCTGGGCTCCTGACAGAAAGCCTCTCCGCCGCCCCGCTTGCTCGCCGTGCGAGCCCGCCGTGTTCAGACGTGAGGGGCAGGCCCGCGG
>JASVER010000071.1:3577318-3647907 GCA_030449065.1 Oceanodroma leucorhoa | reverse complement strand
GGGGGGTGGTGGTGGTGGTGGTGGTGGTGGTGGTGGTGGTGGTGGTGGTGGTGGTTGTTGTTGTGTGAGCGCGGGGTGGGGAGGACCGGGGTGGGAAGGTGCGAGGCAGGCCTTGGGGCTGGTCCCGCCTGCTGCCTGCCCTCCCCTCGCTCCCACGGGCTTTGTGCTGCCTCTTCTCACTGCTAATGGAGACTTCCCTTTGTCGGAGTGCAGGGTGACTTGTGAGGAATTGCCTTCCCTGGAGCCTGGACCTGGKGGTTTTTTGTGGCCTAGCAAGAAGCAGTTTCCTTTCCCGAGCTGTTGGCATCTTCTTGCCTGGATTCAGTCATTCCCAAAGGAATGGAAGAATGCAGCTGATAAGTGCTTAACCACCCTGTGCTCCCATAGGCAGCACCAGAAGCTGGCTTCATCTTCTCCACTTTTGCACTTTGGGGGTGGGCCTCTCTTTGTTACCTGCTCTGGGTACCTTTTTAGTGGCACTATAGACCGAAGGAGATGGAAGAAAAGGAGCGATGTGATAAATTCCAGCTGGTACCTTGAGACTAAGGGGATTCTTATCTTTTGACGGTTTTGGTTTGGTTTTGTTTTTTCTATGGGGGGAGGGAAGTAGTACATTTKATGGGGTATGGGAGGAGGGAGGAAAAATATGTTGCAGATCTTTATGTGGTTTTTAAAACCAGCCATCAGAGGCAATTACTGAATAAACTGAAGCACAAGAGGAGGGTTTGTGAGCTGGAAGCAGCACTAGCCTGCAAAAGAAAGGGGCAGTGGGCTGCTGTTGTGACTGTGGAGGAAGAAACTTCAGCCTCCTTCATTTCTCACCACCTGCTCTCCATCCACCCTACGCAAAAATGAGTTGCGTGCCATGGAAAGGCGACAAGACCAAATCGGAATCACCAGAGCCACCCCAGCTACTGCCACTGCATATTTACCATGAGAAGCAGCGTAGGGAGCTGTGTGCCCTCCATGCTCTCAACAATGTCTTCCAGGACAGCAACGCCTTCACTAGGGAAACCCTGCAGGAGATTTTTCAGAGGTAGGATACTCTCTGCACTGGCATTAGCTTCCCCTTGTCCTCTGCTGCTCGGAGGAATTTTCAGATCTTATTTGAGCAGAAAAACAGAGCAAAGGAGAGGTTCAGAGTATGCCACTGCTCTGAACTGAATGTAGCTTCTTTTTTAAATTCCCTCCCTCCCCTTTTTTTTTTTCCTCTCTCTATGCAGAAATTCTCTCTCCTTTTACTTGTGTCTTAAACTATTCTGGCTGCCGATTTTGGGTCCAAGGGCTTTATTGCAGATGCTGTCATGTGGTTGGACTGCTGTCTTCTCCCCCACTCACCTTAATGCATCTTCTACCTGTCTTCCATATTTTTGTCCCTGCCCTTGTGTAGGTATGTTATCTTGATGTTAATAATGGATTTTGGGATTGGCTTGGGAGAGTGAAGGTGGCAGGAATGACAAGTGGGTCATCATAAAAACTTCTTGATTTAGTACCGCAACACATCTAATTTTTTTGGAAATTAGCTTTGCCAAATGAGTGACTCCTTATTGAAGTGGTCAAGTGAAATTCTTCAAATATGKTTTTTTTTTCCATGCAGCAAGACCCTGTGTACTCTCAAACGGGATTTAATTTCAGTGGCTAGATCCCCATTTTCTATGGCGTTGCTAAATGTTTCCCAGCAGCTTTAGATAATTAATAAAAGCGTTTTTGAGTTTTACTGGGATAAATGTAAATTATTAATGTGGCCTGTACAATAGCTCGTATTTTGCTCAATGTTTATTTTATGCTGTTTCAACACTTTGTGGAAGTTCTCCTGCGTGTGCCTTTGAAAATTCTGGTGACCTTTCATTGATGAAGCTAAGTAATCAAATAGGAAAAGGGGTCTTCTCTGATACTCAATCTRCAGATGTAAACGTCGCATAAGTTACGCTTGAATACCCGTTACCAGCAGTTGACAGCATCTTGTGTTTGTGACAGGTAGGAAATCACGCTTCATGGCAGCGGTTATGCAGGTTGGACAAGGCAGTCGCGGTACCCTGTGCTGATGAGCAGGGAGCTGTGCGGCTGTTGCTGCTCTCCTGAAAATCAGCAGGTTTATGGAACTGGTGCTTGACTCATCAAACGCATGCCTGTCTTTGGCGAAAGAAAAAAAAGCAAATACCGGATTGAAATGCTATTTACGGTAGCATTGTAAACAAAATTCCTGTTGGTGAAGTGGAGCTGGTCCAYGGCAGGCTCAAGGCACTCTTTGTCCAGTGTAAAGACGCTATGGTTTTGTTCCAGAGCAGCAATTGTCAGAATCTTAATCACAGATGGATTGCTATTGGCCTGAAGCAAACAAAGGCAGTTCATGTGGTAGAAGGAGTGTGATGATCTAATTAGTTGGCTTTCATTGGGTTTGGTGAGAGAGAATTAGTGTGCAGCATGAAACCTCTCAGAAAGAGCTGGGATGTTAATCTTGTCAGACTTCTTGCCCTAGAAGTGAGAATTTGTCTTTGATTCCAACCTGATGTTGTTCCATCCTAATATTTGGATCAAGATACACAGATTGATTCAGCCCCATGGAAGTACGGAAMTACATGTGGAAATTCCTCTCAGAAATGGATGAGCTATGAGCTATGCATAAGAATTGCCCCTACCTTTGCATCTCTGTTGGGTTACTACTCATGTCTAGCTCTTTGACTTGCCTTTAAGAAGTGTGGGTTGAGTTGCCCTTTATACATCACTTTCCTGTATGTCTTTCCTGTGCCTAGTCATATTCTGTGTGTTGATGACTCTGATAAAGGACTGATGAATATTTTTAATAAGCTACAAAAATGTTGTGAGATGTGATTTTTAAACCCGGTGTTGACAAGGTAACGAAATCACAAATAAGCTTAAGCTTTCTGTAGCTTTTACCACATCCCTTGAAGAATGATTGAACTACATTGCTTAATCATTAGTTTCCCTTTTGCTGCATCCCATTGCATAAGGCCAGTGTAATCTGATGATTATCATCTCAAGTGTTTGCCAAAACTTGGTCCGAGCTCCCCTCTGATTTTGTAGTCCTTCCTCTCTTCTTTCCTCTAGCACAAGAAATACCTTTTTGATGTTCCTCTGGCTTTTGTTGCAGGAAGTAAGATTGCATGTTCCAAATGTTGCATGGAGATACAAACAAAATCTCTTTGCTTCACTGGAGTCTGTGTATTGAGACCTGATTAGGAAAGACAACTGCGTACAGGAATCTTGGAGTCYGTTGTGTTAAGACAACATGTTGATGAAAGTTTCTGACTTAGAAAGCTCAGGAGGATTGTTACCTGGATTTCTGTGCAATTTTGTCAGCCTTCCTCAGCTTAGTGTCTAGATAAAAAAAAAAAAATAATTCAACTTTGGGGAGGCAACTTAGTTCTTTATCTAATCGGAATCCTTCGGCTGATGATTGTGGACCCTATTTAGGTGTGTGTGACTAGAGACATTGAGGCGATTCTTGGTGAAAGTTTGCTCACAGGTACCAGTTCTTTGAGTGTGTCGCATCTTCTGGTCTCTTAATCTTACTTCTGGAGCTTTGAAAGTTATGGGAAGGRACAAAGATAAGTGTGTCCTTTCAGCTCTCAAATAAGCTTGTCTCTGGAAAACGGTGCCACCAGAGGGTGCTTGTGCAAACCCAAAGGGCTCTGTTAATTGGAAGGCTTTCCTAGCTCACTGGCATTCATGAGAGTTAATAGGTTGAAGCAATGATCTTGAGGAATTAGCTGTAGCCAAGTGATCTTGCTTTATGGAGATGCTGGAAGAGCTGTGACAAGCTACAGTAGCATCTCTGTGATTAGTAAAATACAGCAGAGCTTTGGAGACTGGAAACCATGATTCCCTGAAAACGTCACTGCCTCACTCAGAAATGCCCAGTGATGGGTATTAATAACTTTTCCTGTTACCATGTTGTTTCGGACTCTTCTCCCTTCTGTAGTTGAGTCACTTCCCAAGCTGTTCTGCTGCAGTCTGCTCCACTGCAAGAAAACTCACAGTTGATGCAAAAAGCTACCTGTCTGTAGCCTCTCTAGCCTTGGTTGGTCTGAGACTCCCTACTCAGTCCACTGCTTTCTTCTTCTTGTCAAATGCCTTATGTTTTCAGGGGAGGAATGCAGAAAGGCTGAGGGATTTTCACTGGACAAAATATGCCTGCAAAACTTGCACTGTGCTAAAGGCCAAGCGAAAAACGTGCAGGAACATCAGGAGTTTTGGGGGACGGAGTTGACATGAGGGAGAGGCAGGCGAAACATGGGTATTTGGGTGATACGAAACATCTGAACCTTGTGTCAGGAGAGCTAATGGAGACCTTACCAATCAAAAGAGCAACTCATCACAACAAAATTGATCTCAGGCTTGACTTTCTTTGGTTTGGCATGAGAACTTCGCTGTTCTCTGCTCCCAGTTTCCCCCTGTGCTTGCTCTTCCAGCTGTTGAAGCCCATCTGTTACCTTCAAAATAATTCACCCCCTTGTTTCCCCTCCTTACAAAATTTCATGGGGGAAAATCCCTAAAACAACAAGAGTGTCTTAACTGTTTTTTTTGCCACATGTCTCCATGTTTTATGCCTTGCTTCCATTATCTGCATTTGTGCAAAGGCTGTCATATTTTTCTGTGTAACATGATGGACTGTGATTCTGGATTTTTAGATGCTATAGTAATGCAAGGGATGTCTAGGCAAGCTTATGGATTAAGGCTGAAGAGATTTGTTTGCAACAAGGTTAGCTGTTTAGTTACCAACAGCAACAGACTTCTTTTTATCATATAGCAACAGCAATGCTTTAGAAAGCTCCCATACCCAAATATCTTCACAGCTTTGTGTCTGAATACTTCTTTCATTTACCAACAGGGAGTGAGGGAGAAAACCTTTTCTGCAGCCAACCTGCCCTGCCTCTTGTTATCTCATCCCGTCTTCAAGACTGGTGTTGACTGTCGAACTCTTGAAATTGTGATAGCTGTTGTTCTAAATGGCAAACTGGCATTTACTCCAACTGTGAATTGAGGAAAAAATAATTGAAGTATCCTTCAGAAATACCAGTTAAAGGGGGGGGGGGGGGGGAAGAGCTTCCTGCTTTGCAGTCTCTTTCACATCAAAACTAGGATCTTTGGAGGCTTTGTACATCAAAGTTATCCTTTATGCGTTATTTAGCCGTCTCAGCCCCTTTGAATGATAAGGGGGAACAGAATAGAATCATAGAATAGTTTGAGTTGGAAGAGACCTTTTGTGTTTAAACACAAAAAACCCTGAAAACGGGCTTCAAGTTATATGGCAAGTAGCCCCTTCCAACTGTGGAATATAGGTTCCGCGAGCGCCCGCTAGAGCAGTCTCCTGTTCTGTTTGCAGGCTGTCTCCCAACACCATGGTGACGCCCCACAAGAAGAGCATGCTGGGRAACGGAAACTATGATGTGAACGTGATCATGGCAGCGCTTCAGACCAAAGGCTATGAGGCAGTTTGGTGGGACAAGCGCAGGTACTGAGAAGTCATGTAATTCTGGAGATGGCTGCTGTTTGTAAAAACGAGAAGGAGATGAAGTTAAAGTACCAGAATATAATCTTATCGCTGTCTTGTTTCCTGCACTCTTTCAGGGATGTTAACGTCATTGCCCTGTCTAACGTGATGGGCTTCATCATGAATCTGCCCTCTAGCCTTTGCTGGGGCCCCTTGAAGCTCCCTCTCAAGCGACAGCACTGGATCTGCGTCCGGGAGGTGGGAGGCACCTACTACAACCTCGACTCCAAACTCAAGGTGCCCGAGTGGATTGGAGGTGAAAGTGAGCTCAGGTAGGATTTTTTGTATCCTGTTCCCCCTCAAATCCTTCCCTGTTGGACATAGGGAATCTGTTGTTAAACAGCAATTGAAACATTTATGGTTGAACTTCAATAGCAAAGATTTGAGAGTAGTAAAGTTCTTGTGCCTCCACTTAGATTTATACCCCGTTTGCGTGAAGCTAGGAAAATGCTTTCACTGGTGGTGATCTCTGCGAGCTCAGGGGAGCCCGACTTTGAATCTTACATGGCTGGCTCTGTCACTAGAGATGAAGGKAGAGGCCAAGTCTGGTATTACCGGGTGGCATCTGCAACGAGATGGTGCTGTGCTTCGCCCTCTCCTCAAATGCGAGAGTATCAGCATTCCTTTGCCTCTTTAGTAGTGATCTGTGTGCATGTTCCTAGCAAAAGGCTTTCCAGATTAGAAGTGCAGGCTTATTCCTGACAGCAGTGAAAGTTGCTTGCTAGGAGTCAGCTGCCTATGTAAGCGTACACTGTGCTTCTGGCTTGATTCCCCTCTTCAATCTTAACACGAGATGGTTGGTGTAATTACTTCGACTGTAAAGTCTCACGTGCTCTTAGGTGCCGTTCAACTTCCATTCCATCTTGTTCTAAAGCCTACTAGCAGCTTTGCTGCCTCAGCTAGGCTTGTTCTGAGGTAGGGATTGCACATGAGCAAATCTGCAGAGCCTACCATGCCATTAAAGTCTTGGTAAAGTGAACATCAGCCTTTTGTGAACTTCTGGGATGAAGTAACGCAGTTCTGGAACTGCTGTGCAGAGCTTCTGGTGGATTTTATCCTGGGTGTGCTGTTCTTCAGCAATAAATAAGGGCTTYCTATATAGGGAATTTTGGAAATCTGGGCTGAAAGATATCGGAGAAAAGATTGATTTGACTTTCATCGTTATTGGAGATAATCCAAGTTTAGTATTAGAAAAAGCTTATGGGCAGAAAGGGGCTGCAGAACTATGTCAAATGACCAGGCGGTACACTGCTCCTACAGCCTGCGATAAGGACATCTAAACAATGGAGGGRGGTTTCCACAAGTATTCCAGATTTGTTGAAATTATTTTAAAATACAGTGGGATTCTTGGTCTCGGAGAACTGAAGAAACTGAACTTGGTTTTAATTCTATTTTTGGCAAATTGGAAAGTGATGTGTATATAGACCTCTCTGCTGAGGTTAAGATCATGCTTACCTGATTCTGCAATAACTCGCTGGGTTAGAGGTGTGTTGAATCTCTTGGGGCAGGTTTAATATTTGAGCTTTTTTTTTTTTTTGTCAGAAAATAACCGAAGACAGTGTGTGTGGTTTGCGTAGCCATTTCTTGTCATGTTTGCAGAGTTAGTTGTATTTAGTTGTTGTAGAAGACGACAAAGTTCTACATTCAGTAGTGCTTATTTCTGCTTCTCTTTATGATAGGAAATTTTTGAAACACCAGCTGAGAGGAAAGAACTGTGAACTCCTGCTGGTGGTGCCGGAGGAGGTGGAAGCACATCAGAGCTGGAGAGCTGACGTGTGACCCGGACCGACTCTGTCCTCCCACTACTGCTCTTCCCCTTTACTGGACTCGCGACGTCCTGAAACCTGGATAACGGGTGGCCCGACTCTTTTCGTCTGGAACTTCCTTTGTTAGGCTCTTCTCTTCCTTCCTTGGTGCAATAGGGCAACGGCGCAGGACACTGCGGGGCGGGAGGGGAAGAATTGAGGACAGAGTGGAGGAAACTGGAAGCCAATCACTTTAATTGCAAAGGCAGATGACCTGCGTGCCCTTCAGCTAGCTAGAAGGCATTGCGCTCTTTAAAACTGGGCTGTGGGGCTAGGGTGTCTGGAAGCCTCTGGCCTCCCTTTCCCCACATTGGTCAAGGCCGCGTGTGGTGGGACACGGCTCCCTCCGGGGCTTGCTGGGGAGGAGCAGGGGCCAAGCACGCTGCCGCCTCTTCACAAGTCTCTCCCTCCAAAACAAGTCGTCATGAAGACATTTGCAATTCCTAAGGGTCTCTCAGGACACTCTCAAACACTAGGAATGGTACGGTGCTCAGCACGACCCTCTGCTTCTTAGGGACGGTTTGTGCCAGGAATGAGAAAACAATAATAAAAACAGTGTCATCTTTCAAGAAATTCTTTGGGTAGCTAGAGGATTCTTCCCCAGCGTCTCCAGGGATTTATGTATGTGGTAAGCGGTTGTTCAGCAGCATGTGGCTGGCTAAGGCGATGTGGAAACAGCAAGCTCAGGCTAATTGAGGAGTATCGAGTTTCTGGATGGGAGAGAGGCCGTAGTCTGCTTGGGTTTCTTTGTGCTATGTTGTTTTGTTTTTTTTTTTTTTTCTTTTTTTTGCATGGTCACCCAGTAGTTTAGGGGCTGCTCAGAGAGAGGAATAAAACTGAAGGGGTTTTGAGAGGAATTAATTCCCTTTTATTTTCCTCTTTCCAGAAGTCTAGCCCATAGTCGCAAACATCATGCGAAAATGTCCCAGAAAGAGGTAAAGTTACAAAATAAAATCAGCTGAGGAGGGAAGCCTTTATAACAGTTAGATTTTGCCCTTTTTATAGTTACTAGCTGATAATGTGGGAGATGCAGAGGGTCCACCAGAGCCTTTGGGCATTAGAGAGATCCTGGCCTGGTAGTTGAACCAACCTCTCTTTTAGTGTTGGCCGACAAACATTCCGTTAATGGACGAATCACTTTTTCCTCCCCTCCCTTCCGTGGGGAAGAGTGATTAGACATGGAGACACTAAGAGGAATCTCCGCCGGCTGTTTACCGGTCACCTGGGCGAGCTGTAGCTCAGTCATGCCTTCCACAGCAGGAGGAGGAAATGCTGAATTTGTAACAGACTTCGTTGCATTTAGCTCTTCCTGGGCAAGCTGCCATTTGCTTCCCTCCTTTATGCATGGGATGTCTCAGTTAAACAGCAATCTCTGGGACGTGATGGAGCTTGAAGGATCCTGCTCTGTCGTGCAGGAAAGCCATTACTGGTGTTTGAGCTTGTGAAAGGAGAGGAGTTGTAACTACCTTTTCTCAGTTATTTTTCTCTTGAGAGCTTTGCAAAGCATGAGTGGGTGTTTGAAGCTGAGAGACCACCGTACTTGCACCTTCCGAACAGAGGCCATGTGACGACGGGACGATGATGTTTGCTGACCCCCGGACATCTGGCAAGCACCATTTTGCAGTCTTTTGAGCACAGCCTCCCGCAGTCAAGGGCAAATGGCTCTTACATTTTAAAGACCCAACGTTTCTATAAAAAGTCCTATTTCGTAACACATTCCACTGACCGATACCAGCTGGCGGAGTTTTTAAACACTTTACAGGCAGGATGCACAGCCTGCAGGCATTCTGCTTGTGACTTGAAGCCATTTCTTCAAGAGGGGGAGGAAATAAATCTCAACGGCAACGTTTTCTATGCTGATTAAAGTTGCACTTTGGAGAAACCCTATTTGCATGGAAACTGCAAGCCAACAGATCAGTGCACAATATGCAAAGATGTTTTTAAATATTTTGGGGCTACTATCCTCTCCTCGTGTGTCAGCACCTTTCCTGTGGCGGGGGGAACAGCGTGATCCAGCTGCTCAGGTAAAGGGAAAGTGTAGGATCACACCCCCGTGGGGGGAGGGAGGCTGCTGTACCCAAGAGGGTGGGTGTGCTGGTCTGGTCCCACTGCTTGGGAGTGGGGAAGCCCCTGTTTGTTTTCTTGCTTGTTTGGTTTTGTTGGAGCCTTGTCTTGGGTTTGTTTACAGAGATGTATTTTGTTTAACCAAATATTAAAAATGGAAAAAAACATTTCCATATAAACGTCYTATCACTTCTGTATGTTCAGCTGAATTGTTCTGTAACAAAGTATGTAAAGGAAAAATAAATTTTTTTTTTCTTTGGTTATAAAACTGCAACCTTTCTGAGAGTGAAGAACCTTGAAAGTTGGTGACTGTTGCTGAGGTGGAATCACCTCTCCGAGAGCTCCCTTAAGCCATGTAAAGCTTTCTCAGCCCCCTGAAGGTGACAAAGCCATGTCTATCCCTTGCCCCACAGCTATGCCCTGCAGGAAAGAGAAGGGTCTTGACCCGCAGAGCCACCGACAGCTCTGAAAGAACTGAGCCTCCCTAAAGGACGTCTATTAAAACCACACTGTTCGGGTTGGATTTATTTAATATTCAATACAAAAAAATACGCAGCTGATATCTGAAGTTCTACTTTATGAGGCAGAGGATCAGCGCGGATGTGATCGTCTTGAACCTGGCCTGCCACTCCCTCGGTGCTCGCGCACACACAAATGAAGTCGCAGTGAATTTTTGCACAGGCGTCTTCCCGGAGAGCGTTTTCCACAGGGTGCTGCTACCTGCACCCCTCCTTCCTTTGCTTCACCTGCTGGGACAGCCCCTCCTCCCGGCACCAGTGTCCTTCGGCTCCGAGTCAGCCAGGAAAGGATTTGCGTTGTTTGGCTGCTGCCTTTCGAAGCCTGACTTGTGCCCCGGGGTGGTTTTGGGGGGGGTAAGGAGTCTGGGAGAGGAACTCCCCCACTTCAAGTCTCTGTAACTGGTTATGGCATACTGATTGAGTAAAGGGAAAGACTCACAACTTCTACAGGGGGCAGGACACAGACAGGAGCTGTCGTCAGGTCCAGGGAGGGGGCTTCCCCCCTCGTCATGAACAGGTCAATGTCCCAAAGGAGAACCAAAAATAAAAACAAACAAACGAACAAAAAAAAAAAAATGCCCTGACCCAACAAATCAACAGTTCAATATATCATAATCTCAAGGTCTTCCCACATGATACGAATCCAATGCAGCTTCCACAAATCAGATTTTTCCAGACAGCGGAGGCAGGGCCCCTGGCATTCCCCCTGAGAGCCCTGTGTTGGGTCCGAGGAGGATCTGAAAGGAAAACGGTCAGTTGCGGGGCTGCAAGGACACAGGACGGCTGCCACCCACTGCCCTCCCCTCCTGCAGCTGCTCAGCAGGACCCCGAAGGCACCATCAGTGTTTTGCAGTATCAGTTCCTCCCCTGCTGCAACAACCAAGTTTAACACTTGGCCACACCAAATGCAAACGGGCCAGGTTTGGATGTGGTGCAGCCCTCGCTGCGTATTTCGGCCCAGCGAAAGCTGGCTTGCGTTTGCCGGAGTTTGCCGCCAGCCTGTTACTGAGAATTAGCAAGATTGTCCCGTTGGAACATCCAGCCAGAACATGTGGCAGGATGAACGAGRCCACAACGTGTAACAAACTGCACTCTGTTCCCTAAGCTCCTTCAACAGCTGGTAACCAGGAGGAGCATTGCTGACGGGCCAGGGGAGAGGGCTGGGGTGTTCCCACCTCACCTGTCGCTGCTGCAGCTGCTGCTGCTGCTCCATCTGCAGTTTTTCAGTTTCAAAGACGACAGGAAGAACCAGAATCATGAAGGAGGTGGTCCCGATCCACAGAGCTGCCCTGGAGAATCTAGGGAGGAGAAAGCGCATTAGGAATCAGACTCGGTTCCTTGGCTGCTTCTTACGGGCGCTAGGCTTCTCCCGCGTTTTCTTCCCGTGCCTCGGACAAAACCCTTCCCCCAGTGCACCCCCGAGCCCCGAGGTGGCCCATCCGCAGCACCTCCCCCCGGCCCGGCCTTCCCACGCTGCCGAGAAACAAAGACCGCGGCCCGGCCGCTCCCTGCCCGCCCCGCCCTGCGCTATTAGCGGCCAAAGTCGCGGCGGGAGCCGGCGGAGCCGCCCCGCAGCCAGCGAGCAGCCCGCAGGACCCGCTCCCTCGGGACTCCCGCCCGGCCCGGCCCGGCGCCGCTCCCTCACCTGTACATCTTCTGCGCTACCGTCAGCGACAGGTCGAAGGTGGCTCCGGCTGCCGAGCGGACGCTCTCGGGGAACATCTCCGTCAGCCCCCACAGCCGCTCCGCCAGCGTCTCGTCCAGCTGTGGGCGGCACGCACCGCGTCAGGCCCGCCCGGCCCTGCGCGCCCGCCGGGGTCACCCCGCCCGCCTGCCCGCCCGCCCCGGCTCGCCTCGCCGCTCGCTGCCCCACTACCTCGTCGTCGTCCTCCTCCTCCTCCAGCTCGTCCTCCACCTCCTCGGCCTTGCCCGAGCCGCCCTTGGGCAGCAGCTCCTCCGGAGACAGGGGCGCAGCGGCAGCCATCACCACCAGCCAGGGACGGAGGGGGCGGCGGGCCAGCGGAAGCGGAAGGGCGGCCGGAGCGCCGCCGGAAGCAGGGCGGTGCTCCCACCGCACGGGCTCGCGGGGAGGCAGCGGCCCCTGGCGGCCGGGAGGACTCCCGGCCTCCTGCCTCCGCGGGCCGCCCCGGGGCCGCCCGCCGGTCCCGATCTCCCCCGGCCCCCCCAGCTCGCAGCATGACCCTTTACATACCAAACACCCGTAGACTCTGGTTTTAAATGTGAATTTTTATATAAAGTACGCAAAACCCTGGAGAACAAGCAACTCCAGCACCCGGGGGACAGACCGGGGGGTAGGGGGGTCTCCCCGCGTGTTTAAGCACGGAAAGCAGGGAGGGCCCGCCCGGAGGCGGATCTTCTCCCCCGCCTGTGGCCAGGCTGCCGTAGGAAAGAGGGTACCTAGCAAGGAAACCTAGCAAGGTAAAGTGCTCTGAGAAAAAACGTGAGTGCTGATTAACAGCGTGGCAGCGCAGGTCACTGGGGAGCCGAACCTGCATTACGCGGTACCCGCAGCACCACACAACGCTGGAGGCACCTCGTTACTCGCGGTCCCGTGGAACGAAGTACCCACACATGGTACCAAGACAGCTGGGAGGCCCAAGCCAGCCCCGGCGTCCCGCGCACGGGGGCAGCTGAGACTCAGAGCCAGCCTCCTCGCCCCGCCATCCTCCAGCCACCTCTTCTTCTTCCTCACTTCCTCCTCCGGCTGTGGTTCTTCAGTTCCTCCAGCTCCTTCTCCATCAGGTGGGACTCGGCTGTGGTCTCGGAGAGCTGCAACGCAGAGCGAACAACGACAAGAGTGAGCTACTCCCGCGCCATGGCTGCGGGGCTAAGATGGGATCTGCGACCTCGCAGCCTGTCGCACACCTCGCAGACACGCGGCAGGAGGCAAAAGCCCTGTAGAGGGATCGGAGATTGCTCTCCCTCTGGAGAAGCACCTTGTGTCACGGCAGTGCACGCGGCGAGACATTTGTGCCTCGCTTTTCTGATTTTCACAGCACGTAAGGAAGGAAAATGATGAAGGAATAAGTAAGTGTTTGTTCGGACTGACATAAAGGCTAAATCACTTAATAGACTGAGAATACACATGTATTCTATTTCACTGAAAACGTCTCCAGATTTTAAGCATGAAAGCTGTGATCTCTGGGTAAGGTTGAATTTCAGTTTATTTAGGGCTTGGGAATTTTTTCATCCATAGGTTGACACACGGAATAGATGTCACGCCACTTGTCACAGCAGATGGAAGCTTTACTCTTCTGTGACCAGAAAGGGTGGCTGCAACTCGGTTTCACAGTTAGGGAAGAGGCCGGAGGGGCAAGAAAATGGCATACTCCATGCAGAAAGGGAAAGAGGAGACACGGCACTTGCAGGGGCTCCTCTCTAATCAGTCACAGCGTTCATGAAAGTCAACCTCTGCCATGGGGGGAACCTTCCCCTCTTCCCGCAGAGGAGATCAGACTTTACTCCCACAGTCACTTTGCCGTTAAAGTTGTCTTGCATAGCAGGGTAAAGCGGAAAGAGTGGGGTGCAGCGAGAGCTGCCTCTTTTGGCAGTTCCAGCACCCTTTGCTCAGGCATTTCTGCTGCTACGGGCAGGTGATGGCTCGACAAAGACTCACCATGTCCAGAAGAATATCCACTTTCAGCCGAAGGAGGTTGTTTTCTTCCTCGAGCTGCTGGTTTCGTTTGCGCAAGCGCTGCATTTCCCTGCGATCCCCCGTGAAGCTTCCTGATTCTGGAAGGAAAGGAAGAGGTCAAAATAGGGATTGTCAGCCAACCGCGGCTACTTCAGATCAAAGCAAGCTGAGCTGCACTCTACCTGCCACCCACTGGCCATTTTCAAACTTGAGGCTCTGGCCAGCAAGGTTCATGGTGGGGATGCCGTACTCCAGGCCCAGCTCAATCTCACGGGTCGATCTATCCAGCTGCAGGGAGAAGATCGCACTCAGTGTTTTACAGAAATCCAAAGCCAGCCCCTGCTCTCCGACTTCTTAGTGACTGGCATTCCAATGGAAGCTGCTGGTCTGACTGGCCCTGGAGCCTGAAACCCTACTTTAGTTACGTACTGCTGCACTAGAGGACCGGCTCCTCTCGCTACTGTGCCTGCACTTTCTCCCACCCAAACATATGCTCGTCTCCCTGGACTTTCACTTTTTAAAGCCATCGGTGAGGGCTTTAGGTGAAAGTTCTGGGCTGCACGTGGGGCAATGATGACCCTCCCCTGAGCTATTCCATTTTTACCTTTGTATCTGGTCACTGGTGATCAGAAACAGTGCCGCATCACAGGAGGAACGAGGCACAGCTGGGAGCTCTTGTAAGGGCCACGGCACTCGTAGCAGGAGCCACCCACCCCGTGCCACCGAGCAAGCATTCCCGCAGGCAAGCCCCGGGACTCACCAAGTGCAGGTTGGAGAGAGAGGCGCATTTCCTTGGGGGGGTCTTCTTCGGGCTGAAGGTGTTCCCGAAGAGCGGCATCACGCGCTGCTGGCTGGGCCTACGGGGCACTCCCGACGGCTTTGTGCCGCTCCCTGAGCCAGGGGGACGCAGCTGGTCCGAGGCCGTAGGCCAGAAGCAGTGACGCAACGAGACGGCTGCGTCGGCGGGGATGGGGTTTCCTGCGGCAGCCCCTTTTCCGGCAGTTCCACTGACGTTGCCTGGTTTCCACCTAAGACCAGACCCGTTCTCCTCACGCCATGCGCCCCCGCCCTTCAGAAAGGGTTAAATGGCGGGGGGGGGGAGGGCCTGGCCCACCCGCCGCCGCCCTGACAGGACGGCGCCCCGCCCCGCCGGCACGCGGCTCCCCTCGCACCTCCGCCGCCACATGACCCAGACGGGGGGGGGGGCCGAACGGCGCGAGGCCGCCCCCGACGTCACCCCCCAGCACCTCCGTGAGCGCGAAGCGAGGCCCCCCCGCCCTCACCTCCGCCCGGCGCCCCCCGCGCAGGCGCACTCGGCAGCTATCCCCAGCGCCACGCGGCCCGGCACGGAGGGGGGCACAGGCCGTACCACCCAAGGGGAGCGCTGAGGAGAAGGGAGCGGAGAAGCGGACGAGCGTTATTGCCCGCACGCGCCGCCACCGGGACGGTCCCACGTCCTCTTTTCCCTCCCGCCATCTCACTGGCGAAACCAGCGGGCTCGGCGAGAGAAACACTCCTCCGCACCCCCCGCCCCAGAGTGGTAGGGTCAGCCCCGCGGTGCGGGGGCGGCGAGGCCAGGCTGTTCCATCGGGGTTCGCCTTAATTACGGGAGGGTCAGGGGGGAAGAGCACCTCTCCGGCGAGCCGCGCCCGCTCCTGGCGCTCCCCGTCCGTCACCGCGCCGGTGGGCTCAGCCGCCGCTGCCGCGTGTCCCGGGAGCGGTTTGCGGCCGTTGCGTTGCTATAGCGACGGCGGGGCTCCGCCGCTCCTCCCCGCGGCGGCCCTCAGGCCTGGGCGGCGGGACGGGGCTCACGGCCGTGCCAAGGCGGCAGCTGCCGTGGAGTATGGCGGCGGCGGATGCCCGGGGGCTGCCGGCTCGGGAGCGGGCGAGGGAGCCCGGGGAGGCCGCGCCGGAGGGCCTCGCTGACGGGCCTCCGGGTATTCTCGGCGGCCTCTTGCCGTCCCGGCTCGGCGCCCCGCTCCGGCCCCCGAGCCTGCCCTCGTACCCGCTGGCTGTGGTGGAGAGGGGGGAGCGCGGAGGAGCTGGTGCTGTGGAGATGGGGCTCTTCTCATGGTCGGGCTGCATCAGGCTTGTGATCTTCTGGCCGCTGATTCCTTACATGTTCCCTAAAATGTTCCCTAAAAAGCAAGGCTTTTTAAAATTGTTTTTGCAGATAAACAATGAAACGCCATTAGGCAGAGAATCCCTCCTTATTTGGGAACATGGGAGAAGCAGCGGAGAACTGGACTCCCCGAGGTCAGGGAATGATGGGTTAGAAGTTGGAGAGAAGAGCAGGCAGTTCTTTAATAAGCTGTGCTCCGAAACAGTCCCGGTGTCTGGATTTTCCATGCACATTACGAACTCCTCCGTTCAGCACTTGATGGGATACATTTAGTTTTATTGTGTTACTTGCTGGCTTGTATTCCGTGGGAGGTGGCTTTGGTAGTTGGTTTGGATAATATTTTGAATGAACAGCAGGGGTAAGTAGCACATATCACTAATATTTTTTATATTGCAGAGGCAAAATACCACTCCTTTTCTAAAATTTAAAATAATTCTCCAATCTGTTAGAATTTAGTGATTTGAAATTACTTGCTTCATTGTTAGAAAAGTTTCTGTTGAGGACTTTGTGAGGCTTTCCTGAAAATTTTAGATTAATGAGGTGTTAGGATGTTGACTTTAGTTAAAAGGGAACAAAAAAGGAAAAAAACAATGCAGGGGGGGGGGGGGGGGGGGGGGGAGATAAACAGAAGTGCCAGGAAAGAGCAGAAAATATGAGAATCACCATCCTTTTAATTTGGTTTGAACATGTATTAATGCTCCACAAAAAAAAAGTTCTTCAACAGTCTTTCATTCTCAGAGTGCTTAATTGGCACTCTGCCTGAAGTGAGCCAGAAAATTGCTCACTTGGAATGAGAATTGGAAAGATACCACAGTACCAACCCGGTGACTATAGACAAGAAAAATCTCTGGTGCTGCAGTATCTTCTGGTAGTCCAGTTAAGCAATATCTGATTCTTCCAGGACGTACGCTATAAAACCAGTGGCCTTCTGACCCCACGTACTAGAGTCTGTGCACTGGAAATTAGTGATTTTTTTTTTTTTTTTAATAAGAGAAGGGATTACAGTGCGGGGGGGGGGGGGGAAGCACATCACACTTAAAAGTAGAACAAAAACTTGCAGTTCTGAACGAGGGCTTTGTGAAGTAGTTGTGGCTCTTATCAGCATTTAACATCCATATGTGTGTGTGCGCACATATATTGGATAAGAAAGATGAAAAGAAGAAGGGCCAGAAGTGAAATGAGGGCAAGAACCTTGGAAGAAAAGAGAATGTAGAATTACAATTTTGAACTGAAAAAAACTGTAGCTAACCTAGGTGCTTCTAAGAGTCAAAGACCATACTGGATAGTGAGGAACTGAGCTTTTAACACTGGCTTTCATTTTTTTTAGTTGTTAAATGCACTGAAAAATTTTGAGTTTCCAAACAAATACTCAGACCTGAAGAGCTCCAGATGAGAGAAGCATCTCCCTGAGATGCTCAGAGACAAAGGCACATATGTTTCCTTAATAAATTCTTCAGCGGTTTGTTACTGAAGGGGGAAAAAACAGATGTTAAGAAGCTCTGGTCAGGATGTGCCCCACCAGTAACATGGTAGTAATATTCACCTTCCTAGAAGAAACCTGTATGTTTCAGCACAGTTGTAGTAATACGTTATAATTATTGTAAAACTAAACTATCCAGGGTTTCACAGTGATTCTCTGACAGAGAGAATCTCTATCAGCCTCTTTCTCCGAGGCAGAGACTTGGAAAAAGCCAGGCAGCCCATCCCCACCACCTTGACATGTGAGGTGAACGTGTACTCCTGTGTGCCTGACTGCCGCATGCACGGGTGCTAATGTGTATGTGAATAGTTTCACAGTTGGTAGGGCTTGTGAATGAGAGTTCAAAAAGCTTCTCCAGAAGTTTGAGAGCAAGAAAAAGAGGTTCAGTGTCTGATGTTCAGTGTGATTTGCTTCAGGAATCTTTCTTCCTTTGCATGGTTTTACTAAATTTAATTTCTTCCCAGACTCCATTTCCTCAAAAAATGCCATGGAATTTCCTTGCTGCACCAACCTCCCAGGCTATTCTGGCAGTAGCTTTTGGTGGTTATTTCTCCACTTACATCAGGTAGATATTGAGACAATAGCCGACCATTGCTGTTTCTAGGATTGTCTCTCAATATGTTGCATTGTTCTCCTGCCAGCGGGTAGTTTGATGTATGATTTTAAGTGATGTTAAAAGCATTATGGTGTAGCACTGTAATCCTTCTGTGCCTGTCACTTTGTGGGGAAGCAAACACCTAGCGCGTGCTCTCTCTCCCCGTACAATAACTAGAGATATCTCTTAGGATCTGCAAAAGCTCATTAAACAGCGAGGAACCTGCATATTGCAGTCATCGTGTAAGGAAACTGCGTTATCTTTTTATAAAGACATCTTTGGGAGTGCTGGTGGAAGGCTGAGAGTGTGACAGGACAAAAGATAGGGCTGTAGCACATGACAATGTGGAAATTTTGGAACAGACCCAAGCTATTCTTGGTAGCCTACTTTGGAGCATCTTTTTCGGTTCACAAGTGATACAGAATCTATAGCTTAGATGGTCTCAGAGCTGCATTTAACTCCGTAGTGTTTCTCTTGCCTTTTTTCATATACACTGTGGGATTATTATTGTTCTCTGTTATATCAGTAATTATAGGGAAACCCCACTGACTGGTGAATTCAGTAGACTTACTCCAGGCTTACTCTGATGTCAAAGAGAATATTTACTGTAATTATTGCTGCTTGAAACTTGCTACATGGATTGGTGGGCTAAATGAAACTGTGTTTAAAACCTACAAAATAAATATTTTTTTGGCATATTGAAATTAATTCCATGCCTAATTAATTTCTTCAGCAGTGAGATAATTCATGTTGCCTCAGTGCTCTGCAGTTAATTATGTCCCTTCTTTTAGTATCCTAGATATTAGAATAAATATCCCACATATATTTTATTGACAAAGCAAACACGTCTTTTTCTCTGTTTGTTTCTTCTTTTCATTATAGCTAATTCAAGAGATAGAAGAACAGCTGTTTCACCACATTGCAAAGAATTATGCTTTCCTCTTGCTTGACTGTCACAGATTCCACCACCAGGAGGCCCACATTAAACTGCGTATAGCTAGGCAAAGAAAACACAAGAGCAGGAATCTATTAATTGATTCTTGCAGAAATCCTAATATCCAACCATCAGTCATACATAACTTTTGAGGATACTGGGATGTCGTAGGTGGTATCCCTGCATTGAATCACCAAGTGATAGCCAGGGAAGTTCATGCCTTTGTCATCTGGATAGGAAAGCTCTTAATAATGTAAGTAAAACAATAAAATGGGGTAAAGCACGGTTTTGATTTCTAGTCACTACGTCTTCCCTCTATCTTTCACCCAAGGAATATGCCTTCACCTAATTCACCTCTATCTTCTCTCTTATTTACTTATTCCCGGGTTCATAATTTTCATTCACTTTTCACAGTAGGCTTTTATTGTCTCCTAAAAGTTCTAAATATCTGGACTAACAGTCTGTCTGATTGTTCTCTTTTGCTAACATGACCTTCTTTAAAGAAAGGGGGAAGGAGAAATGTTTTCATTCTTTTTTTGCCAAATCATGCACTTCTTTCCTTAATTACTGGCTCTTCAAAGCTGCAGTCATTGCTTTGGCTGAAATGTAGATTTTGTTATACAAAAGAAGAGTGTGTCTGTGATCTCTTAACTAAAAAGTATATAGAGTTGTCATTTTTCTTTCCTTAAACCCTATTTTTTCCTGTTCACTGCTGAGTTCAGCCTTGTATATCTGCTTCTGTTCCGGTTTCCCAAGATCATGTTTCGGTACTGAGGAGTCCAAGACACAACTTTGCAATGCAATTTCAGAATGGATGGTAGGTGAGAGTGGCTTTGCTCCTGTCAGGAAATGCGGCTTGTGCAAGCTGTAGGCTGCAAATTGAGTTATCCTTTGTCTTTCAAACTCAGTTTTTGCCCTCCTTCCCTGAATTCACACAGATACATTCCACCTATTTACATTTGTTTACTTGGGTCTTTCTTATATGTACTAATGTGTAAAACACGTATCCTCTGCTCCAAGAAGCAGAAAAAGTGTATATGAAGCCATGATGTTGTATACAAAGTTCGCAGGCCTCTGAAGAGGTTTTCCAATCATTGTTCACCATTCTGGCCACGCTGTTCACCTTAAAGAGTTTAAGCAAATATACAGGCAGTTCTGCCACTCACATGCTCTGGATAGAATCCATCGCTTCCTGACGGAGTTCGCCACGAGGCTGTCCTTGGTGACCGGGAGACTGAAGGTTCAGAGGACACATGCAGTCCACGCAGCAGTGAAAGCTTCTGTTAAGCTCTATTTCATTCTGTTCCTATTACCTGGCTACTCCTTGCTTGCTTCCATGTCTGTCTTTTTATTCTCCTCTTTGTCTCTCACTTTCACAGCCATCTGTTTCTGTGGGTCACTTAAGATTACCTTTCCAGGAAATGATGAAATATTAAACCTTTAGTTTGTAGATTCCTGACTAGTGGATGCAGGGAGGCTATACCAGGGAAAGGATCTCTCAGTATGGGCTGGTTTCTTACGCTCTGTTGTAACCCTCCACAGCTGGCAACTGCTGGAGACAAGATGTTAGGCCTTTGGGCTGAGCTGCTGTGTTGTTTGTAAGGGAGAGCAAACAGGGCCTGCATTCTAAATCCCCTTCTAAGCTTATTTTATCTCATGCCTTAGATGAACATCAACTGTGCTTTGTCCATACAAACAAGTGATACTGCATCATGAGCAAATGTGAAGCTTAGTGTGTATAGTACACTATGAAGATGGGAGAAAAGTGCTAAGTATTCTTTTCTCTTCCGTGTTCTTCCACCATTCCTTTTCTTCTCCACTTAGGCACACTACCAACCCCAAGAAGTTACACTAACTGGGACTACTCCCAGCTGGAACCAGAGAAATTCAAGATGAACAATCTGCCATCACCAAAGGGAGAGCAGAATAGTAAGAACACTGATGTAAACTGTTCTCCCTAGTCCCTGCTAATCTAAATAAGAGTTTTATATCCAAACCGGGTGGTCATTTTTTTCCCCAGGATGGCTTGAKCTACAGGTCTTACTCTATACCGATTCTTTGTGTTGAAAGGTATGCCTGTGGATGGCCTTTTATCACAGGCAAAAATTGGAAGTAACGTGGGCTTTAGATATGTGGTGTCTGCAGAAACACTGGACTGTGTGGCCCAAAAAGTCCTTCCCAGTCCTGGGTATCTGCTGCAAGCTCATATGCAGATGAGGTAGCTTTTCAGGTTTTTGGGGAATGCAGATGACTGCTCACCGATGGCCTGAACTAGCCTGGGGTAAAAGCTATTCAGGGACACTCAAAATTTAGAATCCATTCCTATGAGACCTGTGAAGGCCAGGTACTGTAGTGCAGTAAATGGGAGATCCAGTTGTTTGTTTTGTTTTCCTGTCTTAATTTTGCATTGTTCCCTGGGGTAGCAAGGGATGAAATATGAGACCTTCTCGGACCAGGTAGAAGGTGGTCTTGATAGCTCAACAGTTGTCATATAAATAGCTGGATGGTGTCAGTTTGTTCAACAGCAGAAAAGCAGGATGTTCGTTGGCTCACAAGGGAAAGAGAAACCTGAAAATATGAATTTTGAATTTGCATTGAATGCCCAAGCAAAATGAGCCTTATGGAGGGTGCTCTCTCTGCACACACTTTGTTCTAAGTCTTGGATTCTAAACTTATGAACTGTGTTTTTCATTCTGCCTCCCTTCCCCAGGTTCCTTCAAGATGACAAGCAGTCCAGAGAAGACTGGTAAGCACTCTGTACAAGAATGTAAGATAAAAATATGTTCACAAAGATGTGCGGCCAGCAAGTGGATGTGTCACAGAAGCTAAGACTTTCATTAAAAGTATCCATTGCTGACCTCTTCATCTTCTTCCAAGTTTGTTGGTTTGGGGGTTTGTTTGATCAGTTTGTCAGATGACATGAAAAAGGAGTTTTTCCTTAACTGTTCAGAAAGAATTCTCTGAAGTCCTCAGCAATCTTCTCATTTTCTAAGTTTGATCTTACTAATTTCAATCACATGTCCCACAAGCATTACACTTCCCCTGTTGTTTAGGGATTCACGCTCATTGCGGGTCATCATTCCACAGGCAGCACCTGTTGTCTATATTGTACTCTCCAGCCAAGATACAGCAGATATTTCCTTTAGAAAAGAAGTAAGCAAAGAATGTAGCACAGGGAAAATGATACTTAACTTTGACTTATGCACCAAGTGCTTAAATATTGTGAAGAATCCTGTATTTTTAATGTTACTGGGAGGGAAGGGGTCTCGAATTTAGAAACTAGTTCCCAGCTCACACATTGATGTAATTTGATTCATTTTGGAAATAAAAGCAGATGAAAATCTGAGTGTCTGAAGATTTAAATCTTGTCAGTCGGAAAGAAAGCTAAATTGTTTTCATGGGTCAGCAGACAGGCTGTTCTCACCATTCATTCATTCATTTACTGCTGAAGTAATGTGCTACTTCAGTTCCAAGATTAAACAACTGGTGGTGAACTTGTTGTCAAGGTTTGTGTCAGTATGTCAAGCCTTGTGTAGAACAGGGGAAAGTTTGTAATCAAAATTGAGATAGGTGAGGCAGTGTTCAACAGGCTTCAAATACAGATAATCAAGTCAGTAAAAAATGGGGATTGTAGTTTCCACAACAAATGTCCTAATTTGATATTTTGTCACCTAGACAAGTAGTGACACTTTCCAAAATGCTCCATAATAAGCATTTATTTTGCAGTCAATGGGAACTGGAGGTGCCTGGCACTTAAGCTTTTGCTGTTTAATTACGAGCTGATTTAATTCCTGTTTTGAAATCTTGGGACCTGAATGACCTGGGTGATGGACTAATGGAAGAGCATTACCACTGTACTTGGATACAGAGTAGCAAATTACTTTGAAATGTCTAGTAGAAATTCATTGGGTTTTTTAGGCATGTTTTTTGTTAGTGGTTTAGGAGAAAGGAAAAGATGGTTATTTGTCAACCAAAAAAGGGTAAAGTTCTAAGCACAGAGAGCAAAGAAAATAAGGCAGAAGGAAAAAAAGCAAGAGAAGGATATTTGGGCAAAGTAGCATGGAAAAAAGTATGAATGGTGGAAGGAATGGTAGTGGTAAATGTACACAGAGGCTGCATTGAACAGGAGGCTGGGAACGCTGAATCTGATACTGAAGCCAGTGAGAACATTCAGAGTCGGTAATGATAGAGTCACTCATTTATTTCTCTATAAATGCTTTGGAAATAAATTGAATTACATTGTTCTTAAATCGAAGTTAAGAACAATGTGTGTATTGTTATATACTTTGTTGTTTTTTTCCTGTATTATACGTTGAAGAGGGGGAAAAGAAATAGACGATCAGTCATAAGGTCTGCACGTTCTGTTAAAATCTAGAGCCCTGGAAAACAAGCTGGCAGGAGAGCAAGTTACTTTCCTTAAAATCTGAAATTAGGTATATCAAGCATTTTCTTTTATATTTACTAATATTGCAGAGGACTTCTCTCAGCATAACACACAATTTACTCAGCTTGCATCTTGCTGATTTCTACATATTCTTGTAATGAAAGTTTATGCTGTCACGTGTCTGTCAACAAGTGGAAGCAGCAACTGTTTCTCTTGACCAAGCTGAATCGAGTTTGGTGTGGTTTTTCTTTTAATATATACTATTAGAGCAATCCTACCAGGCTCCAGATCACTTTTATTCTTTGGAATCCCTGTCTTTGCTTATATTTAAATATCATCAAAGTGATACTGCTCTGCTGCTAGCATATCAATTTTTCTCACTGCAGCCAGGGTCTTGCCATTACAGAGTGTTAGAAAAAGCCCCCTTACCAGTGCTGCTTTGTTACTGTGGAGTGGCAAGGGGGAAACATATTTCACTGAGTAATTATGCAGGGAGTGGATATTTGGGAGAGATTAGTTTGCTTATAAAACTGGCTTAGAGAAATACAGTAACCATGTGATGTTA
The DNA here is from genome assembly GCA_030449065.1 of Oceanodroma leucorhoa. Taxonomy (NCBI): domain Eukaryota; kingdom Metazoa; phylum Chordata; class Aves; order Procellariiformes; genus Oceanodroma; species Oceanodroma leucorhoa. Next base: position 3,624,270 of record JASVER010000071.1, on the reverse strand, counting down.
GTGTCATTTTTTACCCAGATCTGCACATTGAAACACACGAGTGTGTTGTGCTTTATTAATTTTGTTAAAGCAATTTATAGTGTCAGCAAATCTTGAGGGGAGAAATCTTCCAAACTTGCTTCTGTTGGAGACAGCTGACTTGGCTGGGCGTTTTATGGAATAGTTCCATCAGTTACTTTTTACTAGATAAGGACATTACCCTGGTGTCATAGCTGTTTTGCAAGCCTGTAATTGCCTTCTATGACCCTGAAATTTCTCCTGCCATTTCAGCAGGAGAGGATGTTTTTATTCGTTTTCCCATGACTGCAATGTGGTACTGCTAGCACTAGTGGCTGCTGTGTTTTGCCCTAGAAACAGCTATGTTTCACTTGTGGATGGGCTAGACTTTTTAAAGAGAATACATGAGAATTAAGGCATTAATCCTACCAATGTGGTAAATTACTCAAAGTTTTTCTGTCTTTCATTTTTCTTGAAGAAACTGAGACATGGACAAGCTTCTAGCAAGTACTGACCTGATCAAACAAGCAGAGTCTTCCAAGTCCAAACAGGTAAAATATAAACCAGTGACTTTTCCAGATATAGAATGGGAAGAAGAGGTAAAATATTATTTATTTTACTGAGACTTTGCAGGCTGCTTGTTCTGAAGGCCTTTGCTATGCTGTAATGTGTGCTCCCCATAAGAGAAGCACGAGTGTGTGTACATATGTGTATGTTTGTCAATCCTAGACAGCTGGAACCCATCAAAGCTGCTTGTGTGTGTATCCTTTTGTGTGTGCCTAATTCGTGCAAATACTTCCTTAGGTATTGGATTCACTGACATGTGCTAGGCAAGGGGAATTTGGACTCCTAATATTTAATATTTCAGACCTCCAGACCCAAGATGCAAAGCTTGAAAAGGATAAGAAGGAAAGTGTTTGGAAGCATTCTCAACATATGCTTAAAACTAGAAGACTAAAAATAGCACCTCATCCTAGAGAGGTGATGCAGTGTTTGGAGAACGATAGAAGATGATGTGATAGATTGAGTGAATTTTTCTCTCTCCTGCTGACGTAGCTGATCTTGTTGGCATCCACATATGCCCTGCAATACAGAAAAGATTCTTAAGGGCAGTTGCTCATGTAAAGCGAGTGTGGAAGTGGGATTGCTTTGCACTTCTTAGTGTTGCTTTTTTTTGTCAGTTTTTCTCCACAGATTCTGTCCCTAAGGCAGTAAGGTCCCTTCCCCATCCCCTGTTAAAACCTTTAGTCTTCCTGAGAAGAATGGGTGAGAGGACTTTACTCCTTTCTTCAGAAGCAGGTCCTCTAACAGAGTTGAAACAACTTCTGTTGTGATGAACTATTGACAAGTACAGCTTCCAAACCGCAGTGCTTTATATATATTTTTAGTCTCATAATGATGACAGTTCTGAAGTCTGTAGCATTGTGTGCTTCTCAACAGGCTTCCTTTAGGAGTTGTTCTTTAAGAACTTCAATGTAGTGTTGGTGACAAACTATATACTGCATACTTATTCTAGCTGTGTCTGGAATTTCCTTCCCTGCCTTTTTTTTTTTTCCTATCAAATATACTTGAATTCCTCCTGAAGCAATACCCAGAAAAGTCCTCCACCCAGACAGTTCAAACTCCTGAGTTGATTTGCAGACACTTTTACTTTAGAGAGAGTTCCTTCAAGGCCACTCAGTCATTCCTTTCAAATGCCTGTGATGAAAGATTGTTGTTATTCTCATCAGCTTCTTATCTCCAATTTGCTTTTGCTGCATTAGCACTATGATAGTTGAGGGTGGGGAACAGCAGCTGGTCAGTTAGGAACATCTCATGGCTGCAGTTCAATACTGAATACTATTTTGAAATCAGATTTGAGTGTCATGTGATTTCCTACCTGTCTCATACTCATTGCCCTAAGAACAGAGGTCATATGTGAAATTTGGTCTCAGAAACTCTGACCTTTTCCTCTGTCTTGGATTGCCTGGCCATTAAAGCAGGAAGCGCTGCTTTAATTATCCAGTGGGAAAATAACTAAGTGGGGACAGACAAAACAGGAAGGAAGACTGCAGTAGGAAGTACTGGGGTATATTGAACCGAGTAGGAGTTGTGCACCTACACGTGAGTTTCAGACACCTATATGTTGTTTATAATCACCAATTCAGCAAAAACATGAGGAGGAGAGATTAAAAGCTTTCTTCAGAAACAGAGGGAATGTTTAAGAAATAGACACACTTCCAGTAAGGGTGGTAAAGAAACCATGATAATCCAAGGAAAGGGGAACAAGGGATAGATAAAACAAGAATAATCAGGCTAATGTTTAAAGGTGCAAGATTGAAGAAAATTATTAGCTAGACCATTACTGAAAATTAAGGCTCTATGTGTAGCAAAATCAAGGAAACACAGTATTTTAAAGCTAATTACAACTCCTGAGAACTCTAAATATTATTCTAAGCTAAAAATAACTGTGTGATGATGCAGTCGATGCCTATACAAGCTTTAGGGTTTGAAAAACAAACTGCTTATGATCTCTTCTGGCCACTAGCCTGGCAAACATATGGAATACAAATGGAGCAAGATTGTTTTTTCTTGTGGTTTACATACAAACTCACTTGCAGAAGCAGCAGGCAAAGCCAAGAGTAGAAAACTGGCCAAAAGAAGAGCATGCTTAGTTCTGCAGCATGGCTGGTTTAAAAGAAAAGCTGCTACCAACCGAGAGGCTGAGCTATAAAGCCTTAACTTTTCCAAACTCATAAGGTATGTAGAAACACTGTGAAAATTATTAGTTTTTCAAGTAGAGGCTCTTCAAAGTTTAGTTTTTTTTAAATGAAGAAATGTCTCAAATACCAGTGCTGAATCTCTTCCAAGTGTGAATTTAAAAATGTTTTTCTTGTAAAATGCCATTCTTTGACGTTACTAGTGAATTCCGCTGTGACCTGGAAATTAAAAATTTTCTGTTAGCTGCACTTTAAATACATTCTTCTTTCTGAAGCATGCCAATGGAAATGTTGTCCTGAGTACAAAACAGAGCAGTGTACTCAAAGTCATTATTCAACCTATTTGACAACAGAAGCACTCAGCTTCTGTGAGCTGGAATGTATTAGAGCGGGGGAAAAAAAAACACTCCATGAATTATGATTTTTTTAGCTGTAACACTGAAAACTCTGCTCTCCTATGTTCTGTGGATAAAGCTGCTTTGCTTTGTGTCTTTTTCAGATTAATTTTCAATGCTGGTGTGTGAATAAGTTAGAGGAGCATTGACTCTTTTGGCTATAACAGTATTTGCAGTACTTCCAGCTTGTTTGTATTAGGAGTCAGAATTTCTTTGGTGTGAAGAATACACACACAGTCCTGTGTTCTGCAGCATGGCAGATGCATCCGTGAGCAATTTTCTTGTTTTAACTCCCTTTCTTGTGAGTTATTGTGGTTAAATCAAGTTTTCTGCCTCAGCTTTCTTCTAAAGCAATAATCCCTATTGCTTCTCTCTCTTTTCCTGTCTCATGCACTAATGTGTACAGCTGCCGCCAGGCAAATTCTACCTCCTGTATTTGCATTCAGTCCCAGAGAAGTCCCTCTGTCTGCAGGAATGGTGACAGTCCACCAAATGGCAAAACTGATCCAACACCTTGCTGAGGCAGTCTTTCCCTGCCTCTCTTCCCCATCCCCCAGCTGCCTGATCCCATTTTTTCTTTTTTACTGTTCAGGTGAGCACCGGAATGAATACAAATAGGAGAAATGCAAAGTCATTTATATAAGGGAGAGCATAAGAAATGCCCTGCTGGCTCAAACCAAAGCTCTGGCTAACTCTGAGAGCTGCAACAGGAGGTGTTAGTTGCAGGGAATATGTGAGCCTGGCCATGCTCTGTCATCTGGTCAGGCCTAGCCCGAGTGCCTGACTGGCCGTATTACGTACTTCATTCCCTGGGGTGATGGCTTCCCATTTCATCTGCGAGCAGAGGAATATTTAGTCAGTTGTTCTGGTTTACTTAGTGAAATTAAGATAATTCACCCATGGACTTTAACCAGGCCTGTGACTGAGCTTCAATTCAAATGCAAGCTTGTCAGTGGCATTGTCACTGACTTTGAAGACTGGTAACAGTTTCATAGCAAATAAATTTTACTATTGCTTTCTTCATCCTACTTTTAGCTGACCTTAGAGGTCAAGTCAAATGAACAAAGATATATGTAATTGCAATTAATACTCCCACTTAGCTACATATGTGGGCAGTCTTATTTCATAATTAGTCTGTTATTCCTGTTTATCATAAAGTTGACGAAGCTAAAGTAGAACAAGGTGCACTTATTCCAGAACAAAAAACTATGTATGTGGAGTTAGTCAAGAGCAGTTATTTTGGAATTTGCAAAAGCTCTTTAGAAAGCTCTCCTAGTTTAAAAAAAGACCTGTATCTCCCAAAGTATACATTTAATGATTCAGAGTAATATATTTCCCCAACTGCATTTCATTTCTTGCAAGAGAGATTTTTGTGCAGAGATTGATAAACTGTAGAAGGTTACAGCACCAGCCTCCCAAGTGGGAAGAATTATTTTGTTAAAAATGAAAAAGCTGCTTTAAAATAGATTTTTTTTTTTAATATCTATTAGCATAGGTTAGAAATGTGCTCAGTGATAGATTTTTAAAGGACTGAATTTTAGCAACAACCAGGATACGCACTTAATCCATGTCTGTCCATTTTGCTACTGGTCTGCTTGTTAGCTCGGGCAATCCTTGTGTTTCTTCTAATTTATCAGCTACCAGTGAAATTAAGAAGTGGGTATGTCAGCCACTAGTTAGTGACATGCTGCTACACTCAAAAGCTTGTTTATGGACAAAGAGGAAGCTCACCTTGTGTATAATTAAAGCCAAGAATTTATTGTTAGTATAATTGAAATCTTGAGAGTCTAATGATTATTGATCCAGATATAAGATATAACTTACAGAAAGAGAAAGAATAATAATGCAGTTAGAGTATGTCTATAAAACGGTCACACAAACGCTTCTTGGCTTCTACCCCATTTCCTTGTATTTCACTCACCCTTCCACTGCTCCTGTGGGTCGTAAGGTTAGTGGTTTCATTCTGGTGTGTGTGTGGGGTGATATGGACAGCTGTTAGCATCTGGAGTCCTTTGCTGGGAGAATATGATCTTCATGTTGATGGTTTCTCCTTCCTTGCTCTTGGTGTCATTTTTATATGTTTGCTAGCACACATTTACACCTTCATTGGTCTGCAGCACCACGCTACATCTGATTTTACAGTATGTGGTGCCTATTACATGTGTTAGTTACTATTTTTTTGCTCTCTTTGTTACCCCTAAAACCGGTTTCATACAGCTCCAGGGCAGCATTTCTTTGACTGATCACTGGTGAGTTGTTGATAGCCACCAGGTCTCCAGTGCCAAGCCTGTGCCTTGCCTGTTATCTTCTCATGCCTGTACTCCTCTGCACATCTTGTGTCCCCACTTCTCAGGGCCTCTGTTATTTTACCTGTATTTCTCTACACTGCATCCTGTGCTAGTCGTAAATCTCTCGTTCTACGCAGAATAACTGTTTGTTACTGCTATTTATATAAAATGATGGCTGTACCACACACAGATAAAAAGTAAAACAAATTAGCCATAGACCTGGTCAATTATGGAAACTACTGTCACAGCTAACCAAGTAAAACAAAGGTACGGAAGGGTTGAGAGAAGTTCAAACAAAGCAAGCCTGACAAGCCTCAGTCCTGAGGCCTTGCAAATTCAGTGCAAAGGTTATGGCAAATTACTGAGACTGGCAATATTGTATTACAGGGCTACGTGGTTACAATGTTTTAGCCCCAAAATCTGTGAGCAGGTAAGAGCAAAGCTGTACACACTACCAGATAATCCATCAGGTTTGAGCAATTTTTTTAGGACTGGATATGCTGGCATTTTTAATCTTTTGGTGTAGAAAACACAAGAATGCAAGAATTAGAGTCCCAGTTATCTGACCTTTTAAAACTAGAAGTTAGCTCAAAGTATATTGCATGTTTTTACAAACCAAATTGCATTACATAGTGAATGGTAGAAAACAAGGGTAATGGCAAGGATAGTCAAGCACTGAAATTGTCTGGTTCTTTCTCAAAAAAACTCTGATAAAAGAAAATCCACAGTCTCCCCAAGCAAACAAACATCTGCCAAGTTTAGGTGATTCTGCTTTGAGCTAGATAATCTCTTGATGTCCCTTTCAGTCCTATTGTTCTCTATTACTGATTTGCTTTTCTTACCTTAAATAAAAAATTCCTTGTGCACTCTCAAAAGGGAATGCCTTTCTTACCTCCTTTGTCTTTTTGAAAGACTCTGCATATGATACATTGATGCATGTCTCCAGAAAGCCTCTTTACTGACTTCAGGTTTTGCAAAGCTTAAAATTGGCCTTGTTTATTCCAGTCTGCATTTTTTTAATCATGTCATCCTTTATTATATAGAAAGAATTACTTATTTCACAATCACTTATTAAAATGATCACAAAGAAAATGAAGCTCATGGTGCTTGGACTGCTATCACTTGCTGTATTTGTATAGTTGACATACTTAGAGATTGTTTTTCATTTAGAAAAATACCTGTGCCTGACTTCTCTAGTCTGTGTTTTGATATTAGTGAGTTATCTTCGGCATCTCTTGTTCTCCAGTCACATCCAACCTGTTGTGGTCCTGACCTGACCTCGCACCTCTTTAATATCAGTGGGCACAGCCCTCTAATTCATCATTTCCTCCAGAGCTGCAGTGCTGAACCATGGTCTGGACAGGACATCCTGATACACAGAGGGGAGATCTCTAATCCTATACCATATCCTTAATGATTAACTCAAGGTAAATCAGAGGTAGCAAAATCTGTGTCTTTTTAATGCAGGATCACTCCCAACTGTGTAGTAGAGTATTTTGTCAAGGCTTTGCCTAAGGATCTCAAGACTGGGACAGACATCACTCAGTCCCACAGTACCATCTCTATTCCTTCCAGTAATTCCGTTTTAACAACAGAGCCCTCTTGTTACTCCAGTCTGAACGATGAAGCTTGGCTGGTCTGATATTTTGCCAGTCCTATCTTGAGACCCGTTGTACACATACAGCTTTTGCAGTTCATCTTAGTTCTAACCAAAGAGAAGGAAAAGATAGGCAAAGTTGTTTCCTTTATGTAAAACTTAGCCTACCCCAACATATGCAGACAGAGTTTCAGACATATTCACAAGATGGAGATGGCATTCAATGAAGTATACCAGAGACACTGCAGATAAATGAGGGATTTGGACCAGAAGTGGCAGAAAGATAAGCAAGAATTCCTTAAGCACAAAAAAAATGCGTGGGTTCATCCTACTGTGTTCTGATAACGTGAATTCGATTCTGCTATTCTTTTCTTTTGCTAGAGGTATAACCCATTAGTTAACAATGGTTTTCAGAAGAGCTTTCAGGTGTGGAGAAAGAGGAGCGAGCTGTGATGTGTGCAGTTAGTTAGTACAAATTCCATGGGGCACATTAAAGCAGCATGGCCTTTTCCTGAGACAGACTGAGGTGGAATCTGTTGGCCTGGTGCTTCCTCGCAGAAAGGTTTTCATCAGATTTTGTTTTGGAAGCGGTGATCGTTAATTCTACTGTGACTAAGGGAGTAGCTACAGTAAGACGTCAATGCAAGGCTATCATGATTTGTGGATTTGGGTAATTTTGGGGATGTAATAGCTAATATAACTTCCAAAATGGTGCTGAACTCTCACTCTGTATATTCCTTTGCTGTAGGAGACAGAAGAAAGTTTTTACCTTGTTAATGCTTGGATTGCCTTTGAAATATTCAGTATTCTTTCTCTCTCTCTTCCCCTCTTCCCCCCAACATGTACTTTCAACTTTACAGGGGAAAAAAAACCCAGACAATTGCTGCTAGAGAAGGGAGAGCTGAAGCATATGAAGAAATTGCTGCATCTTTGCCCAGAAGCATTCTGCAATTCTGGGAAGACTTCAGGTGTGTCACAGTTTTAGTCGGGGACCAACTGTAAGTTAAATGCATTCCTATGGAAACCAGAAGGCCCAGTTCTTCCAAAACGATTCAGACATGAATGTACACTCATATCCCAGGCTGAGTCTTCATGGGTTATATTCTGGAAGGCCAAATACCAGGTTATTCTGTCCTTGTTAAGAACAGGCAAACTGCCAACTTGAAAGTTCAGAAAAGGCRTTAGCTTTTATATTTGACTCTAGTCCATTTGATCCACATAAATCTGAATCAAAACCAAAACCAACCAACCAAAACCCCACGACTTCCCTGCTGCAACCATGGATTAAAATGGTTTGTGAGGATGAGAAAATCAGCTGGATACTTAGTATTTTTACAGCAGTGGTTTGACTTGGCTCTTATCTTGTCCGAATTGGGATAAGATCTCAAGTGAGAAGAAATGCACATCACAGTGGTGTGTCTTACTGCCAGTGCCTGACCTGCAGCTGGAGGTGTACTGGTCAGCAGCAGAGCCTGTAAGAGGGAAGGAGTGGACTCTGGGATGCCTCAACTCACTTGGCTGGTGTGTGATGTGATGGGGTATGTGGCGTTATTGCACAACACCAATTGGAAGCCGAATGAGCAGTTAATGATCACACAACATTTTGAAGATGTAATTTGTTGCCCAAAGTAGCACTTTGGGGTGGGAAATGATCTTCAGGTTCTGTGCATTCATTGAGGCCTTTGAGAACAACTTTACAAACTAGGATAATGGAGGGTAGGTTGTTTACAGAGGCATTAGCTGCTGCAGAGCTGTTCAGCAGCACCAGAAGGATCACTGTCTGTGTGTGCATTCTGTTCTGGAATAAAAGCATACTTTGTGAAGGAATTTGTCTTTAAAGGACTGTCTGCCTAAGTGCTCTTCTGGAATAGCTCTTGTGGAATAATGCAGTTTTCAAAAGCAGTGCCAGCCAGTTCCTCTGTGTAGGCAAAGCCTTCGGCACCCAGAGTTAGACTTCAGGTACTTACATAAATCACTTGATGTCTCAAATGGGGACCCTGCGAACATTCCTGCGGTGTGCTGATGATGGTTAGGGGGTGTGGGGTTTGTTGGTTGGTTTCCCGACTTGGCTAGCACTGACAACACCCACGTGCACTCTTAACCTCCCACTGGTGGAGGATGGGGAAGTTTTCATAAGCACCTTGAAACAGGCTGAGATGCTGCTCCTATCCCTTCTGCCATTTGAAACCCCCCACTCACCCGAGGGGCAGCCAGCAACTCCTGCTCACAGGAGTACACCCACGTCTCCTTTACATGCAGTCCTGTACTGACTGTGCTACCAGAGGCGAGCCAAAACGGGTGATTGCTTTCCAAATACTGTTTCCAAGAAGACTGCAGACTTGTAGAAGTGTTCCTATCCTAAAAAGCACCTTTTCCATCCTTTTAAAATGGCAGATTAAGTCATATGTATGACTCAGCCTCATTTTCTTGTCCTGTGACTTGAGGCAAGTCAATTCTCTTCCAGCTTTTGGAAACAGATGCTCTCTGACAGATTTTGGCCATACAATCAAAAAATGCCATGTGCCTTGTTTAAGAAGACGCGTGTGTGGCACCCCGATAAAATAAAGCAGAGCTGTGTTGAACTGAACACATCCAAACCAACGCCACTCCACGTTTTTAATTAAGGCTGTCTTTGTCAGCTGTAAAATAAGGGCAATACAATATTCCTTAGAGATGGCAAATATAGTAGTTGGTAAATTTTAGAATAGAAAGTAATTAAAGGCAATAATTCAACCGTATTTCAGCGCGCGGCGGTAAGGAAAGGGGCAGTCCCCATTCCTGTCAGGAGCCTGCGCGCCCCGCTCACGGCGGTCTGTCGGCCGCGGGGGGTCCAGCGCGAGCGGGCAGGCAGCTAACGGCAGCCTCGTTTTGGCGGGAGGGCCGCTCCCCCGCCCCCCCCCGCCGCGGCGGGAAAAGCGCCGAGCCTGTTCCTCAGGCGGGGGAAGGTGGGAGGGCACTGCAGATCCCTGCGCGCTGGGGTACGGGACCACTCGCAGCCCCGTGCTCCCGGAGGTGCTCGGGGATGAGCTATGTTTTAATTATTGTTGTAATTTTGAGGGGGGAATTTTGGTACTCCACGGGGAGGGAAATTCTGCGGTGCCTGACGCTTTGGGAACAGAAATTTACATCCCCTGAAAAGGCAGCTGGCAAGGAAAACCCAAATAAATCTGTGTGTTGATATACGATTAATCATTTATTTTCCTCTGAGTCAATAGATGTGAAATTCCGCCACGGTGCCCCTCGGAGCAGGTCAGGTCACCTCCTGCCCCTAATGTGGGGCCCAAACTCTGCTCCAGTCAAGTCAGTTGCGATGTTTCTGTCAGTTCAAAACCAGCTCCTTAAACCCAAGGCCACGTGCTGGGGCCAGGTCCCTGTCACACCAACAGTCTGTATCTGTTGAAGGGAGTGCAGCACACAGGTCGTGCTCATGTATCCTCATGAATAGCTCCCAGAGTGGTAACAGCAGGGTCAGGGCACCCAGGGTGGCACAAAAGTGTTTGTATTTCCTCACAAAGATCCTCGTTTCTTCATGGATTTGCTGTGTTGTCTCAGACTTTCACCCTTTTATCTGGTTCATTGCAGGCAGTGGTGGCTGAAATCCTCTGGGTCTTCAGTGTGCCAACGCAGCAGCAACAGGACGACTCCACTAGGATTTTGTTCATCCCTAAAGCTTTTAGTAAGGTGTGGTACAATTTCTCCGTTTTCCCTCATAGCCTGCAGGAAGGCACAGGTCTGAGTCTGCCTTGTTTTTCCACTGTGAGATGCCAGTTGCCTAAGGATGGGGAGTAGAAGAACGATCCCATGACCTGTTCAGCTGTGCTTGGAGTGCAAGATCATGTGCATTTTAGGAGGATATTTTTAATGGAGAAAGGCATTGTAATACAATTGTAATGCCTTTTGCATTACTTGGTTTTCTTCAGTATTTGAAGCCTAAGGGGCATTTAAAATCTCTTCAAGTATTTTTAATTAATGTTTTACTGTAATTATTTTACTGATTGATATAAAGCATTATGTGAAGGCATGATTTCTCATTCCGTAATTGTCAGGGTTCTGAAATAGAAAAGAAATATATCCTGACACTATCAGATACAACTGATTTTATAGGAGCATTTCATAGAATCACAGAATCAGAATAGTTTGGATTGGAAGGCACCTTTAAAGGTTAGCTAGTCCAACCCCCCTGCCATGGGCAGGGACATCTTCAACTAGATCAGGTTGCTCAGAGCCCCATCCAACCTGACCTTGAATGTTCCCAGGGATGGGGCATCTGCTACCTCTCAGGGCAACCTGTTCTGGTGTTTCACCACCCTCATTGTAAAAAATTTCTTCCTCCTATCTAGTCTAAATCTACCTTCTTTTAGTTTAAAACCATTTTCCCTTGTCCTGTCACAACAGGCCCTGCTAAAAAGTTTGTCCCCATCTTTCTCATAAGACCCCTTTAAGTACTGATAGGCTGCAATAAGGTCTCCCCGAAGCCTTCTCATCTCCAGGCTGAGCAACCCCAACTCTCAGCCTTTCCTCACAGAAGAGGTGTTCCATCCCCCTGATCATTTTCGTGGCCCTCCTCTGGACACACTCCAACAGGTCCATGTCTTTCTTGTGCTGAGGGCTCCAGAGCTGGACGCAGTACTGCAGGTGGGGTCTCACCAGAGCAGAGTAGAGGGGCAGAATCACCTCCCTCGACCTGCTGGCCACGCTTCTTTTGATGCAGCCCAGGATACGGTTGGCCTTCCAGGATGCGAGCGCACATTGTCGGCTCATGTCCAGCTTTTCGTCCACCAGTACCCCCAAGTCCTTCTCGGTAGGGCTGCTCTCAATCCCTTCATCCCCCAGCCTATATTGATAGTGGGGGTTGCCCCGACCCATGTACAGGATCTTGCACTTGGCCTTGTTGAACTCCATGAGGTTCACACGGGCCCACTTCTTGAGCTCGTCCAGGTCCCTCTGGATGGCATCCCGTCCCTCAGGCGTGTCGACCGCACCACTCAGCTTGGTGACATCTGCAAACTTGCTGAGCGTGCACTTGATCCCACTATGTCATTGATGAAGATACTAAACAGTGCCAGTCCCAGTACGGACCCCTGCGGGATACCACTCGTCACTGATCTCCATCTGGACATTGAGCCGTTGACCACTACCCTCTGGATGCATCCATCCAACCAATTCCTCATCCACCAGACAGTCCACCCATCAAATCCATATCTCTCCAGTTTAGAGAGAAGGATGTTGTGGGAGACCGTGTCAAAGGCCTTAGAGAGGTCCAGACAGACGACATCTGTAGCCCTTCCCATGTCCACTGATGTAGTCACTCCACCACAGAAGGCCACTAGGTTGGTCAGGCAGGACTTGCCCTTGGTGAAGCCATGCTGGCTGTCTCAAATCACCTCTCTGTCCTCCATGTGCCTTAGCATAGCTTCCAGGAGGGTCTGTTCCATGATCTTCCCAGGGACAGCGGTGAGACTGACTGGCCTGTAGTTCCCCGGGTCTTCCTTTTTTCCCTTTTTAAAAATGTGGGTTATGTTTCCCCTTTTCCAGTCAGTGGGAACTTCACCAGACTGCCACAACTTCTCAAATACGATGGATAGTGGCTTAGCAACTTCATCTGCCAGTTCCTTCAGGACCTGCAGGTGGATCTCATCAGGTCCCATGGACTTGTGCACCTTCAGGTTCCTTAGATGGTCTCGAACCTCATCTACAGTGGGTGGCTCTTCGTTCTCTCAGTCCTTGCCTTTGCCTTCTGTGGCTTGGGTGGTGAGGCTTGAGCACTTGCCAGTGAAGACTGAGGCAAAAAAGTCATTGAGTACCTCAGCCTTCTCCAAATCCCGGGTAACCAGGTCTCCCATTTCATTCCGGAGGGGGCCCACATTTTCCCTACTCTTCCTTTTATCCCTGACGTACCTGTAGAAGCTTTTCTTGTTGCCCTTGATGTTCCTGGCCAGATTTAATTCTGTCAGGACTTTAGCTTTCCTAACCTGGTCCCTGGCTGCTCAGACAATTTCTCTGTATTCCTCCCAGGATACCTGTCCTTGCTTCCACTCTCTGTGGGCTTCCTTTTTGTGTTTGAGTTTGTCCAGGAGCTCCTTGTTTATCCATGCAGGCCTCCTGGCATTTTTGCCTGACTCCCTCTTTGTGGGATGCATTGCTCCTGAGTTTGGAGGAGGTGATCCTTGAATATTGGCTTTCTTGGGGCTCTCTTCCCTCCAAGGCTATTTCCATTAAATATTTACAGAAGTGACTCCATCATTTTTACTCCAAAACCAAATAAGATCATTCTAAAATTATAATATTTTCTTTCTCACTTCTTCCATCCTCTGTATACATAAGATTCTTGCAAGCAAATTAGGCAGACATTAAGTATCCTTTTAGAAGCTGAAAAAAGCTAGACAGATATTTAGTCTAAATTATCCTGTCCTCTGTTAGACATAGTCCATCTTGTAGTTTCATAATTAACCCGTCTTACCTTTCATGGATCTTATTAACAAGGATGAGCAAGCAAACACATATACACATCTGGATGAGGTAGTTTACAAAACTTCTGATCAGCCTTAGCTAAAACAGTGAAGGCAAGCTCACAGTTAAGACAGAAGCAACCTATCCATTTACAGAATCACAAAACTGATGCAGCAGGTTATAAGATCATATTTCTAAGGAACTACTTTGTATTCATTTTTTTTGCATTCATAAAATTTAAGGAGATAATATTTTGCTTTTTATTTGACCATACTATTGATAAGTGCCTATTCTGGCTTTAGGCCTTGCTTGTAGGAAGTCACATAAAAAGGGCAGTGAAGCTGTAGTGGAGTACCGAAATGGTAAGTTAACCATGAAAACCCATGAAATAAGCTCTCTGTGTATATTTTTGCATAATAAAATCCTCAGATTTTTATGACCCTTTTTTTAGTCTCTTTATGCAAGCATGCTTCTTACAGGCGTTACTTGCACATCTTCAGCATTTATTAGGTATTCTGAACTCCAGCAAGAACTTGAAAACAAATACAGCTTTATAGTCTACTCTCAGGATATATGACTAAGGAGCCTTCTCAACAGCACTGTTGTGTGGGCTTTCTGTCACATAAAGATGGGGAAGCTGAGACGTTGCATAGCCTTTCCACTACCCATTCTGTCTGCAACTCTGCTGACTTTTGTTATAAAAATACAGACTGCCTTTAACTTTCTTACCAGAATAAATTCAACTAACGATAAATAATTTAAAATGTTCCCACCTCCAAACTCATACTCTGACCCAAGATTCTCACAATGGAATGAGATCTCTTTTCCTAATACCTGTTAAACCCTTTCTAGCCAAACTGATTCAACTGAGAGTAACGCAGCAGATTTTCTCCTTTTGGTCTGGTAGGTCAGATAACGAAGAGTTGGAAGCAGAATCCGAGTTTAAATCCATATGTGATGGCATACTGAGAAGGTTCTGTAGTTCAAGGACTTCTTAAAAGTCCTTTTAGAGTCATTTACTCATTTATTGCCACCCCAATACTATCTTTGTTTGCATTTCCCAGTAGTGATCAATACTTTATTGCCTGCTCTTTCACAATGAAGGCCATGGAGGATCAGGTAGTCCAAGAAGAACCAGGATACCAGGATGATGAGGTAAATTTATGGTTCATTGAAAAATATGTGCAGCAAATGTTGTTTGAAGATATTTTGATAGTGTTATGAAATCCATGGAGAGACAGGAGGTCCCCAAAGACCATCAGGGAGTTCAATGCATTTAAAATTTTGTTCCAGTCTAGTACCAAGAAATCTCACTCTCCTAGTCCCTGTACAGTCTTGCTCTTCAAGTGTTTGTCATTAACCTTTCAAAAGCTATGCAGAGTTTTTAATGGGATTATCATTATTTCTTTATACTTCACACTTCTATGTTAAATGCAAAGGAACTATCAGTTAATTTTATGCTTCCAAGGAACGGTCATCAGCCTGAAAAGGCTGAGGAACTGTGATGGAAAAAATCAAGATGATGATGATCATAACACAGGCTTTATTAGCACAGCAGAGGATTGCTTGCCTGTGAAGATGCACTTTCTGAAGAAGGTGATGGGAAATGTGTAGGCCTTCTTGGCTCACTATGGCTTTGCTTATTTGGGTAATCCAGCAAGTTATGTATTATTAGGGAAAATCATTTAAATGTTTACAAATTTGAAACAGACACATAGTGAGACAGATGTAATTACAAGAAAAAGCAAAATCTATTTTTATTTTTTTCTGCTATTTTTTTTAGGAATCCTTTTTTCAGGATATTGACCTGCTACAGAAGCATGGAATTGTAAGTATCAGCAATGACTTTACAACACAGAATTGCCCGCATAAAGCTATTGTAAGGTCATTTCTCCAAAAGTGTATACACATTGATAGAAATAACTGAAATTCCTCCTTGCAATAAATTCTAAGTCAGTCATGTGAAGACAAATTTTGCCTTTGGTGATAAGACAGGTTTTCAGAAAATCTCATTCCCATCAGATTCCTAAATAAAGTGACAAGATATTCAAAGTATTTAGCACCCAGCACTCTTGAAAAAACAACTACTTGCTAATTTATTTGAAAACTGTGTGATAGATTACTTCCTGTTCCTGCCAATCTTTGTAATTACTCCTGCATTTTTGGTGCCTGTGAAATTACACTGTGACAATTGTTGCTATACTATTTTCAGCATGCTGGTGAAGGGGGGAGAGTGGGAGTGAAGAAAATATTAGTAGCTAGAGAAATAAGTGGTTAGTTTCCTTCATCAAATATGAATTCCTATAATCATTATCATCATTATCACATAAACATCACCTATTTATTTGAATTATTATTATTATATGTCTATGCAGGAGACTGGCTCACAGATTGGAACCCTATTACATTCAGTGTTATAGAAGCAGAATAAAAAATTGGGTTTGCCCCAAGTAATGTAAGATTTAATTCTAAAATAAATGGCTATAGACAGATACAGATGAGGAGGACACAGACACAATGAGACAGCATTAGTCAGCACCATAGTTACTGGGCTCAGAATGTCAGCAGCATAATTGTTGTCAACTTTTTTTGTTGGCAATTCATTGACAGTTTTAAAGAGAGTTCTGAAGAAGGATCGTGAGGTTGGGAGCTCTAATTATGGGGCAACATAGGAAAAATACACAAATTCTTATGTTAAATTTTTAACAAGTTTGCCAAAGAGGCTGACCTCATGAGCTGCAAGGGAGCTGTACTAGCCTGTCAATATTAAATGAGGCATGGTATGCAGAGAATGATACTAAGGTATGAAAGATCTTGAAAATAAATAATAATGACTTAGGCTGTTCTGGCTTAGTAAGGGTTTCCTGCTCCTTTCCTTTTTTTTTTTTCTTCCTTCCAAGTGGTTATTCCCACATCCCAGGGGAAGTTTTTGTTCTCAGCTCTGCCAGTTAAAATCTTTGTGTGAACATATGATGACCCATATCTGTTAAATTCATTTGCTTAAACAAATAGTTTTTGTGGGTTTAGAATTTTTTTCCTAGGAGTAGAGAGAGAAATATTTACTAGATCTGATAGTGTGGCCACAAGAGAGTCTGATTAGCACAACCTAGGCTGTGGTTTGATGTTCAAAAGTGTTTGGTAGGAATTAAGGTGCTGTGACCCTGCAGCCTTTGCTGAGTGTTCCTGCTCCTGGAGCATGCTATCCCTTCTTCTGGCACATCTGCTTTTGTAGTCACCCTGTGAACTGGATTTGTGAATCTATTAGTCCAAAAATTATCACAACAAAAAATGTGGTTTATTTTTTTTATTTGTAAATTCTCAGTCTGCTCCCTTTTCCACCTCAGAGGCATACAACTGGGACAGGGCTGCAACATAAGGTAGAGGACCAGGACAAGCCGCTGGTGTAAGGGGGCAGGCGTGTCAGTATGTTAAGCCAGGAGCACTGCTGAACACTTCATAGTATTGAACTATAGTCCCAGAAGGAGTACATCCTAGGACCTTGGTTGGTATGTCAGCTGTTGGTGAAAGGTAAGGTACTTGTGAGGGAGAGAACAAGAACTTCTATAACCAGGTCTACCACCCGGAGACTTGTAATGCAGAACAGCCTTAAGGCTGATGTGACCAGACAGACAGAGCCACTGAAGAAATGCAGAAGCAGGGTAATGCATTTAGTTTTGGTCTAGAAAAAAGACCTTTGCAGCAGTAGTCTGTTGTCTTAATAGAAGAACACAATAAAACAGCTCAATACTTTTTATATTGCTCGTTATTATATTCTTTTGGGTGGAAGAGTCATTTTTGTTTGTGACTGATTTTACCTCATCCATCTCTATTAATGTAATAATCAAAAAACACATCACAGGATGAGAAATAAGCTTCCCAATGAACATGACTAATTTCTAACATAGCCACCCTCCATTCTTATGTCCTATGCACCCACACACTCTAGATAAATAGATGATACATCCAGTTCATAGTTTTTTTCAAGGAAAAAACTTGCCTGGAAATGGTAAATTGAAGTATTATCCCAAACCTCTCACATGGTATGTTTTCTTGTGAGTAATCTGTTGCTTGCCTTTAAGTTTCCAGTGATGTCAGAATCATAAAATGAAGTGAGAGGAGGCAAAGTGTGTCAGTAGGGCACTGACTGAAGTCATGCTGTACCCAATTTATGAAAAACTAGTAAGTTCATTCCAGCCCAAAGTATTGTTTGGATCTGCAGGATACGTGTGTTTTAAAAGGGACATACTGTGAACACGCAGAAACAGCACAACAGTTAGAGTCAGCTTCCAAAGATTCTTGCGAGTCAGCTCCCAATTATCCACGATCAGATTATCTGGTTTAAAGATTATCATGCTAAGGAACCAAGGACAGATTGAGTGTTATAGGGTTTACTAGGTTGGGCTCCGCAGTACCTGAAATAATCCGTACTGTTTCTTTACTACCAGCTTGGATCTAGAAAGACTGGCACTGAACAGGGACAAGTAAATACAACTGCACCCAAGACACCTTTCTCTCAAAAGCACCAGGATGTCTCTGCACCATGATCCCTCACACCAATATTACTCAAAATTTTCTGTTGTTGGTGTCGTAACAGAGAATACTGTAAATCTATTTCTTTCTTGGTGAAAATACACATACATATGAATGTAGAATAAACGTGTTTCAAAGATTTACTTCGCCTTCTAGTTGTTATCTGTCACGAGTACTCACAGAAGGGAATTTTCTTCACAGAATGTAGCAGATATTAAAAAACTGAAGTCAGTTGGGATCTGTACGGTCAAAGGAATCCAGATGACCACAAGAAGGGCACTATGCAATGTAAAAGGGCTTTCAGAGGCCAAAGTGGACAAGATTAAAGAAGCTGCAAACAAGCTTATTGTAAGTCAACCACTTTCCTGATGGTTTAAACTTATGCTGGCCTCTCCAAAATGCTGTGCAATGTTTCTCTTAATGGATTTTTTCACCACATCGTCAAGATAATTTTGAAAATTATTCTGCTCGTTACTCTAAAGAAACAATACTTTATACTCTACAACAACCAGACAAATGCTGTGGTGCTTTTCATACCCAACCTGAGTACATGAGGCTAGGGTGGAGAGAAGTATTTATGTGGGATATTGCACTTTACCTTCAGGTTAAAGCTAAAATAAACCTCTCATGTTCTCTTTGATCTTCCTTAGGAACCAGGCTTCCTGACTGCCTTCGCGTACAGTGAAAAACGGAAGATGGTATTTCATATTACTACTGGCAGCCAGGAATTTGAGTAAGCTAATCTCTACTTAAATCCTTCGTTAGTCCAAATTGTTCCAATAATCATATTTATTGTCTTTGATGAAACACAAAAATATAAAGGAACAAATATTCAGCTAGGACACGTAGGTTACCTTGCATTTGGAGCTAGTGCTGGCTCAAAGATGCCTGTATCAGTAAGCAACAAAACAAACTCCTTTTCTGAGGGGAAGCTGGACTTTGTACAGTCATTGTAAATAAACAGAGTTTGCATCCAGAAATCCTGAACGTATCATTTTTTCCCCTAGTCAAAACAACCTGCAGGTCTCACGACAAAATTATAAGTCTTCAAGACCTCCCTTGAGATATTTCTATGGAATGTTATCTTTTCAAAGGGATTTTCTCTTTTTCTTTCTTTCCAGTAATAATTTCTATAGATCTTTCTCTTGCACACAGAAAGGAAGGTTGAGACAGAGTTAATTCTGTATGAATCAGTGATCATTTAGTGCCCTGCACTTAATGCATCAAGTGAGGGGCTTTAGGGCAGAAATAACTTTTCTTAAAGTAGCAAAAATTTATCTTTTTTACTTTCCTCTTGTGATTTTGTGGGTTTAACTATATCATAATCCTCTCCCTTTCTCCAGTAAACTTCTGGGTGGTGGGATTGAAAGCATGGCAATCACTGAGGCCTTTGGAGGTGAGAAAACCACATTAAATGAGTATTACTGAACAAAGAATTGCAACTTAGTTTAGATTTTATATCAGGCTGGATTACTTCTATCAAACTTACCATGTTGTAGTCACAAAGACGAGTGCCTGCATGAGGGTAAGAAAAAAGAATTCACTTTTCTTAGTGTTTTGAAATTTTTCCTCTTCATTTGCTTGCACACTAAGTTTGAGCTGAATAATCATTAGACTTGGGGCATGCTGATTCAGTACAACATAGCATTATTAATACTATTACTAACATGTCACATAGGAAAATTTCCCTGATGTAATCTGTGTTCCTTTCCAGTAAGAAAACTGCCACAAAGGATATTTTATTTATGCACACTAAGGATACATTGCATTTCATATAAGATTTTGAAATCACAATTAAGCTACTATTGTAGTAAGTTTGATCAGCTAGTGGTTAACATTTCAACACAGTAAGAGTTCATAGAACACAGTATTCTTCCATTTAGAAAAGATACACTGCAGACTGGCATGATTTGATATAATGAGATTAATTTGATATAATGAGATTAATAAACTCATAAGCTTCTCCTTGATTATTTTACTGAAAACGAAACTGGGCCAGGTCAGTGGAATCAACCATTTCTTTCCCCACCTCCCTCAATTAACACTTTTCCCCAGGTGCCATGTGGTTTTAACTTCCACACAGAAAAGAATAAGTGACCTTAGCAGTCAAGCATGATCAAATTAAAGCATTTCAGGTTTTGCTTTTCATGTAACACATTTCTACTGCGCAGAATGTGATCTATAAATTGGGGTTAAATAATTTAAAAAGGTAGATAAAGAGATGAATTTTGTAAGTAAGAGTTTTTCTAATTGCAGTAACTCCTGAATCTGGGAAACTCAGAAAAAGAAACCCTGACCTTTTTTTTTTCTTTATTTAACAGAGTTCCGGACAGGCAAAACCCAGCTATCTCACACCCTTTGTGGTAGGTGTACTACCTTAAAACAGACAGCCATTTCTTCTCCATTCTTTACAACTATATCAGAATTAAACACATCACAGAGACAAGTCAATCTTTTATCTCTGGAAAATTCAGTGAAACAGACCTTGGTGACTCTTACCTCCATTAATTGTCTTTGAGTAGAGAACTCTTTATAAACGATTTCTTTTTAATACTGCTCACATCAATGTAAGTTTTGCCATAAGGAGAGAGGAGATAATAGACTGTCTTAGAGAAACCAGTGAAACACATCATCTGGAAAAGCAAAGCACAAATACGGGTTACAGGTGGACAGGGGCATTACTCAGAAAAGGGCAAAGGCAAGATTCTTTCTCAGCAACTCTTTTAATTTCCTGGTTTCTAGAGATTTTGCTGAATATGACTTTCTGAAAGGGCACTGAAAGGATACTACCGGCTGACAGTAATTGGATAAACAAAGACTTTGGCAGTCACCGTATTTGGGCAGTGCCAAATACAGCAGGACCCTGATTTCCCAGTGATATCCCTCGATGTGTAAATAGTAGTAAATAATAACTAATGTAACTACTAATGCTGCTGGAATATAGTTACCGGACACCAGATAGGCAAACATCCCCTTAAATGAACCCTATATTATAAAGGGAATTATGGCACCTTCTGGAAAAATAAGGCCTCTTCCGTTTAGTACAGTCTAATGGTCATGCCCTTTTGCATGAATGATTACAACTGAATGAACTGAGTATTTTAGCTTATTCACTCCAAAGAGACTAAACCCACAATCAGTAACTACTCCATATCAGGACATACTCATATCCAAAGAATTTTTGATCATATGAGTTAGAGCTGGGGAAAAAACCCACTAAATCAATATCATTAATTTGGGCAGAGGATTAAGAGGATGCTTTGTGCGTAAGAACTTATTAATAATACCCTTACCTATTTTCAATATAAAATATACAGATTTAGTGATGGTACTGAGTAAAACACAATTTTGACACCATTAATTCAATCTCATCTGATCTCCAGTCGAGAAAAGTGGCTTGGGTTTCTTCTCAAGCTGGCAGTAAGACTTGAGATACTCATGATTTCCACATTGATTAAAACTGGTGGTTCTTTGTGATATGGATAAGCAGTCATATTTTATAAAAAATAACAATAGAAGGAGTAAGAAAATATTTTTCCCGCTTTTTCATTTTGATCTTCTATGATTCACTGTAGTGACAGCTCAGCTTCCAGGACCAAATGGCTACACAGGTGGAAAGATTATCTTCATTGATACTGAAAACACTTTGTATCTTTTCGACTGTTGACAGCTACAGGTACCATGAACTGGGAAGACAGTTCATTATGTTATAAGCAAATAGGAGGCTCCAGATAGCTTCATACATGTAAAATATTATGACTGACACAGAAAGCCTGGAGAGCACCATGTGTAGTGGCCCACAAGGCAGTGACTTTTTTCTCTGTTACTTGATGTAATCCAGCCTGGAAAAATTAGAGTTAGGATACAGATTTTATTTTAACTGTGTTTTTTTGAGATCTAATATGCCTTCTTGATAATGATACAGGTGATAGAAGCTTTTCTATTTACTTCAAGAGAAATTAATCTAAATACTAAACAGTATTTTTAACACTTCGTATCTGTGGTAGACTGTATATAAATAGGTTTTGCTCACAACTAAATTCCTAGAGCAGAGATATCTGTTTGTCAGCCTCCCCCCCACCTCAAACCCTAAACACAAACAATTACCATTGTGAGCTCTAAACTATCTTTTGGGTGTGTGAAGAGAAAAAGTCAGTCTTCTCTAGGATCAAAAGAAATATCCCTCTTTGGTTTTCCATAGTTCTATTTTGGAATGGAGTTTTATTATTTTCAGAGCATGGTTTGTACAAAGAGAAATCCTTAACTTTGACTAATGTCAGCCGACCAGATCGTCTTCGTGACATTGCTGATCGCTTCAATGTTGACCAAGATGCAGTACTTGACAATGTGCTGTATGCACGTGCCTATACTAGTAAGACCAAATATTGCAACTGGCATGATATCTGTGTTTTTGCTCTAARGCTACCGTTTTAATAGTTCTCAGTTTATTAACTGAGATTGCCCACTGAGGATCATAAAGAATGTTTTGCTGCCAACAAAAGAAGTTGTAAGCTTGCTTCCATTTTCTGTTTCTGATGTTGTACACTGAACAGACTTGCTCAGTGTAAGTATTCCAGCTCAGCTGCACTACATAAACAACAAAGTTTTGCAGTTTGCCACATTAAGTGAACTCTGCCATGTATATGATGAGTGTCAGCATAGCATCTTAGTAAGAGAAGCACCAATTAATGTAACCACGATTGCCTGAATGTAAGCTAATTCTATAAATGCTGTTGAGAAATTCTCTATGATCTTGTGAATGGAACTTTAGAGGAACACCTCCAACACACTCTGTACAACATATTGCATTAAAACTTCAAGGAAGTTTTAAATGGGACTTTTACTTTGAGAGTATGATATGAACACGAATAATATGATTAATGCAATTTCTGTGTGTCATTTAATTCAACATTAAATTCAAATGTTTATATTGCTTTTCTGTTCTTAACACAACAAAAAATTGTCTTCATGCATAGTTTTGTTGTGAAGCTTTTCACAAAGAAGTTTTGTTAGCTGGGCAAGTGGAAACTGGAGCCTGCAGAAGTACAGGCACTGCTGGTTATTGTGGAGGTAGCTTGTTACTGGATTTAAAACTGCTGGCAGTGAAAATATAAACAGTACAGACATTTAAAGTGGAATTTTAAAATTCAGGGTTTTGTTGCTTCAGAGCTCTTTCTGGTCCTAGTTTCATTTGGCAACTGTACCTCCCACCAGGTGAACATCAGATGGAATTGCTTGACTATGTAGCAGCCAA
Source organism: Oceanodroma leucorhoa (assembly GCA_030449065.1). Classification (NCBI taxonomy): domain Eukaryota; kingdom Metazoa; phylum Chordata; class Aves; order Procellariiformes; genus Oceanodroma; species Oceanodroma leucorhoa. Next base: position 3,601,060 of record JASVER010000071.1, on the reverse strand, counting down.
GTTCCATGAGGAAGCTGGTATCTTCAAGCTATTGGTACAAGATTAATTTTTTGTTGTATGTTTACTGCTTTCAGAATATGTTTTCCTATTTTCTTTCACTATATTTACTTATTTAGCATAATTACAATGCAGATCATTGACTCCATAATGGCACTTTTCCGTGTGGATTTCAGTGGTCGTGGAGAGTTGGCTGAACGACAACAGAAACTGGCTCAGATGCTGTCAAGGCTCCAAAAAATATCAGAAGGTAAGGGAAACATTGCAAAATTTGGAAAACGTGGACTGGAGTTACTGAAACAGTAGCTGTTGGTAACACGACCACCTAGTAGTCTGAGCGTATTATCAATCAGGCACTGGCCCAGGAATCTTTCCTCACTTTACACCTCTGTCAGTTACCAGAAAGATCAAACTGATATATTACTTCAGGATGACAGATTAAGGGGTCTTTAGAACTATTCAACATTTAGAGTTTTCCTAGAAATACTGCTAAGAGAAGTCCTAAATGACTAAGTTGCAGAACTGGACAAATATCCAGTAAGAGAAATTGTCTTCCCCAAATTTTGACAATCTAAATACACGAGAAACATGAAGAACAGAAACAAGGATGAAAGCACAGAGAGATAAAAAAAGCCGTGCCCATTGCCATGTTCCCAGTACTTTGCAATGATCTCAGGGATGATGACAGGATGAATAGAGTTCCTCCTCATTGGAATGACTCAGAAATGTTGATGAGGAATGAGTAAATGTTTTTTTCATGCAGTAAATAAAAAAAAGAAAAAAGGCAAACAGACAAAGTGGGGGAGAGGGGGCTGAGGGCAGGGAGCCAACAGAGAAGATGGGAACTGAGAAAGACTTGTTCAGTGGAATTCTGAAAAATGCTCATTTTTGGCATAAGTATTACAGCTGCAGTCACACGGGAGGAAATTTAGGCTGTCTCCTGATTAACTCCAGCCATCAGACATAAAGAATATTTGCTTCTTTTTTGTTTGAAATTTGAAGTGCTTCAGCAGCAGCCTTGCTTTTAGCATAGACGGGAGAATATTTTGGAATTCTAATTGGATATAATCCAACCTTCTTTGCATTGTTTTCTATTGCAGAATATAATGTGGCCGTGTTTGTGACCAACCAGATGACTGCTGATCCAGGAGCAACTATGACGTAAGATACTTTTTCTCTTTTTTTAAAAATTTCTTCTCTTTTATATTACATATTTAACAGAGATGAGAACTGAGATTGTATGGAGCAAGAGGCACTGAAATGACAGTTCAGATCGGTCATTGGTCCCTCTGGTATGACGAATCATTCATGGATGACACCTATAGGTTTCTCTCAGTTTTCATAATGAGGTTTTTTATGTTTATCTGCTGCCTTGCATGATGGCTTCTTTCACGGTGACTTGAACGAAGAGAACAAGCCATAAAAACTATTGAAAAAGCCCCCACATTTTGTTTTGGAGCAGCTTATATATGAAGTCTAAGGTGTGTATTTCTTGAGCGTCTTGAATTTAATCAGAGGAAAAATATGCCAGCATCGAACATTTGAACATCCTATCTTGAGCTAAGTGTGTTAAAGTCCTTTTTTGATATATTTACCTATTTAATATTCATTACTGAGTTCAATATGCCTCGTCTGACAGTTAATCACGGTATTAACCTATGGAATTTGCACAGTGAATCATCACGATTTTCTTGCTAATTTAGCTTTCAGACAGACCCAAAGAAGCCCATTGGGGGCCACATCCTTGCTCATGCTTCGACTACCAGGATTAGTTTGAGGAAAGGGAGAGGGGAGCTGCGTATTGCAAAGATATACGACAGGTAAATCACTTTTCCTTCACAGGAAGGAAGCTGTGTTGTGAGCAACTGTAAGGTGACAAAGTTCATGGTACTGAAACTTGGTAACTTGACAACTGATTCATGGTTTCAAACTAACCACGTTTCTGGATGGTAAGTTGAGAGAAAATCTGAAAGGACAAGCTAACAGACTTAAAGTTGTCTTGCATATCACATACATTAAATTAAGTAATCTTTCATCATAAATCCTCCAAGATGCTCCTCTCCTAAAGAAGACCATCAAATAGTTTGGTAAGACTGGTGGTCCCTTGGCAGGAAAATTCCAGAGCTGTTAAAGTACTAAGTTTGCTGCCACAATTAGTATCTGTTTACCTGGTAAGCTGTGGCAGATGCAAGTCATTAAAAATCGTACTAGTGGAACTGCATGGGGAGACCACTCTCTCTGGTCAGGAACTCAGAAATTGAAATGAGAATTTGCACAGATGTAATCTTTCCCTTTCCTGCACCTTCTCCATTCCCCCCTTTTGTGTTTGTCATCTTCCAAGAGGTGGATTTCACATTTTCTGCTCTTGATAATATTGATCACATTCTATAGTTTGCACATAGGTATAAAGATGTTGAAGTACTCCAGGTTGCTTACACTTTTACAACATTTTGGGGACTGTTTCACAACTGCATTTAACACAGGGAAACCCACAAGTTCCTTGTTTCTTTTTCTTGCCAGCCCTGAGATGCCTGAAAACGAAGCCACATTTGCAATAACTGCTGGAGGGATTGGGGATGCCAAAGAATAGGCAGAAAACTGATGTAAGTGTACAGCTGAAAGCCACCTGGGCAGTTGGGATGAAGATTTGTGCAAGGTCACTGACTGCCCGGCTGCATTTTTATCTTTTGGGAACCATTTGAGATATTTTGGGAGAACATTGGGATGAACTCTGTACAGTTCAGTTTCATTGATCTTAATAGAATTTGGTTAATTTTGGGTCTTCATTTTTCAGTTGAACTTTCAGCAGACAAAGATTTAAGAAATAAGCTTGTGAATTGTTCAAAGAATCCTTTTCCTATAGTTTGTGAAAATCAAAGCTGTCCTTTCACATGAGATTAATATACTCTTTTTTCGTTTCTTTCAAAGAGAGTGTCTATGTGGTAGAAATTAATAGTGCGAAATGGAACAGAATTGGAATAAACTCAGTTATAAAACTGACAGAAATAGATGGAAAAGGCAGTGGCAGGAGGAACAGCCCAAGACCTTGATGGACTCTCATGTACTGTAGATTAACAAGTTACTTTAAAAATACGTTTTTAGGCATTTTTATCTTGACTAGGTAATTTTTGTATTTTTATTTAGCATTTTCTACTTTTTGGAGAGGATGTTTTAAAACTGTTCTTATTAAAGTTAAAATAAAGATTATGAATTAGAACAGCACTCTGTTTGTGTTTGCTTTCAATCAAACCCTGCTCTCAATAATCTCACTGATCTTTCATGAGAGAAGTAAGCCGGATGCGACCGAACATTTTAAAACCTTTTGTCTAGTTCTCTAAAGAAACAAACTTTATCTAATTGCCTTGTCAGTCTCCTAATATAAGGAAGAATATTAAAGATTATTATTAAATAGTATTAAATATTATTATTAAAAAGCAGAAGAAAACAAAACCAGTGGCTACATAGGGGAGAGAGGCTGACACCGGTACTTACACCGAGGGAGAGACACTTAGGACTCGGCTTGAGAGAGCATGCCTGCAGGCCAGCCGACACAGGCACAGCTCCAAACCAGCCAGAGATGTATGTCACAGGGGACAAACGAAGAAGCCGGGAGTAAAGAGGGAAATGGGGCATCAGGGGACAAAATACCAATTCAGTTTGCATTGCCTCCAATGCTCATGGAATTGCTTGTTTTAAAATAAAATCAACAATTTATATATCAGATGCTTTAAGGGAAGGCCTTACTTTGTCCTCTTGTATAAAAATGCTAATTAGAATGGATTTAACTTTGGTGTCTGGTTAGAGGGCTTGTTCTCAGTGATACAGGAATTTTTTCATTTAGAATAACTACTGCATGTAAGATAACATGAAGTAAAAAGGCAGCGATGACCAGAAATTCATCCAAGAAAAGCCTGACACTGTAGCCAGGGTTTACCTTGTGACAGAGCTAGAGCATTTGCCTTCCTTGAGTGGTTTCTTAATGTATCTTTGATATTTTTCCTGAGGCAAAGCACTATTTTTCACAGTGGAGAGAAGTCTAGGGAGACAAAGGCAGAGAGGTTGGCTGATCTGAACGAGCCAGGAATGGATCAGCCGTTGTTATTTCATGTAACTTCTAGTTCTTTGCATGTGCCAGTCTTTCCCACACCAGGCATTCATATCTAATGGCCAAGTACCAAGTGTCAGTGAGAGCCTACAGTGTCACTGGACTCCCTCCCACCCACTATAGAAAAGCCCAAGTTTCTTCCAATATTTTATTTTAAGCACCAAGATTGCCTTTTGCTTTCTCACATATACATACATACAGCAAGTAAAACTAAAATGGTAGCGAACTCATGGCTTCTTCCAGGCTGTTATTTGTTTCAAGGGTCTGAAAGTAAAAGGGACTCACTTCCTCTTCTGCCAACGTAACTGGTTTTTGATAACCTGATAGCCCAGAAAGCACTGCTGATAGCACGGCTGCGGTTTGGGCCAAGGCTTGGTTTGGCTGCTGTACACAGATCACCCACCAGACGTGGCTTCTCATGCCAGGATGGACCGACTAGCTACTTGTTGGTAGGTGCTAGAAGCATAAGCACACCACAGAATAACTTACGGGCCTACACCACGTTAACTGCCTCATGGCTTATTTTATCTTTTAGCTGGGAGTCTTGGGTTGATTTGGGGAGTCAAACACTAGCAGGCCATAAACACGGTGCCTATGCCGTGCCCAGTGTCTTCCAGTACTTCAAAACATACCACTGATCACATGCAGTAACACCACAGTGGGCGAAGGGGGGAATTAGTTACCAGTTTACTTTCTGGAGAGGTTGCCATAAACCTCCTGCAGCTAAGGAGGGGGCTGTGTGACCGGGGGTTGCCGGCACGGCCCGTTATGCCATTTTCTCCCGGCCTCCCAGCACTCAGGCAAAGGCAAACATCATGGCTGCTGTCGCTCCCGCTCCTGCCCCAGCGCCGCGCCAAGATCACCCTAGTGATCTGCCAGGGAAAAAAGCGGAGGAAAAACCCAAACCCGCCGGACCCACGCGGCCTCGCCGGCGCCGCCGCGGAGGCCCGAGGGGGCTGCTCCACCCGGCGCCGCGCCGGGCCCCCGCCGCCGCCCCGCGCTCCCGTTATTGTCTCCTCAGCCCCGCTACCACCGTCCCCAGGGCTGGCGGGCGCGTAGGCGAGGAGCCGTATTCTCCAACTCCGACTACGCTGCAAAATTAACGTAATCCTCCGACCCTCCGCCAACCCTGCCTGCACAACCCGCGGAAGAATTTTACGCAAAACGCCCGGGCTCTTCCTGCCCTACGCCAGCCTCAATTACGCAATTTGCGTACGCCGTGTGCTTACGTAACGTACGCCCCGGCCTAGGTTTTCCTTACCGTCTAGAAGGGGTTACGGGGTTGACTCCTTGCGTAGCAGACTTTGAGGAATAGGGAGAGCGTTACTCTCCTCCCTCCCTTCCTCTCGCGGGGGCCCGGCTCAAGTAAAAAACGCTACGCACCTTCCGTACGCTGCCCGCCGCGCGGAGCACTGTTCCGCCAAGCGAGGTTAGGGCGTAGTTGGCTTCCGGGAATAGGCGTAGGTATTTTCGAGGGCCGCAGTTTGCGCAGCGCCGGGCCGTCCGTAACGTAACTGAAGCGGGTTGGGGCGGCGGCAGCCATTTTGTGCCGGGAGCCCGGAGGAAGAAGACGGTGGTGTCTCCACACTTCACGGGCCCTGGAGCCGACCGAGAGCCCCGCTGTTCCCTCCGCCGACGTCCAGCGGGTCTCTGACCCACTGACCACCTCTTCTCCTTTTGTATCCCACCAAAGAAGCGAGGTGGCGCAAAGCGATTCCTCCGAGACACAGCCGCCCCTGGCTGGACCGTCTCCTCGTACCCCCAGTCCCTCGCCGTCCCCACGGCCGGCGTTCCGCTGCCTTTCTCCCACCCCTCCGGGTGCGATGAGGGGCTTCGGGGACCGGGGCCGCGACCGAGACCGCGGCGGGTAAGCGGGGGGAGCGAGCCGGGCCGGGCTGGGGGGGGGGGTTGGCGCGGCGCGGGTCGACACGGCATGGGGGCGGTGGAGGGAGCTGTCTCCCCCGCGGTAGGGGCCTGGTGGGAGGAAGGCCGGGGAGGAGTCGTGGGGACGAAGGGGTCGCGTTCTGCTTGCGGTATTGGGGGGAGCTCTTTCCCCCAAAATTCTCGTGCGGGGGTGGGGGGGAGCTTGGGGACTTTATTAGTACGGTTCTGGCAGTAAGGGGTGGTGGTGTTTTGTTTTTTTAATTTAGCTCTTCCATCGTTCATGTGTAACCGTGTGTGCCTTGCTTGCAATTTTAATGCCTGCCTTTCTCCCCCCCCTTTATTTTCTGCTAGCCCTCTTCTCCTTTACCCTGCCCCCCCCCCCCCCCCCCCCCCCCCCCCCCCCCCCGCCCCCGGAAGCCACGAAGGTCTTGGTGGCCCTGGCAGGGGTGGGTGGACGGTCTGCCCTTCTGGTTGTCATTGCTTCTTCTGGACTTACTAGAAAGATGGCAGTTGGTGAAAGATCTTTCTCAGTTGCACTCCCAGGCTTATCATGAGAGGAAATGAGATTGAAAACTGCTGCCATGCAGGGGACTTGCATGCTCAGGAGGGTGATCTCAGTAAACAYGGCCCTGGACCACACTTAACGAGCATGACCAAGCTTACGTAGCAGTCAAACAGGAGTTGCCTGTGTGGCACTGCAGAGGCCTAGTGCTTGATACTCTTGATTCTGCTATTTAAAGGAAGCTTGGCTTGGAAGAGATTTTTGCAGGTTTGATATTTTTTTTTTTTTCCTTCTGAGGATGGCAGCAATAAATACATTGGCATTATAGTATATAACTAGTTTGAGACTTGAGGGTTTTTTTTAAGTGTTGAAGGTAATAAAATGTTAATCCCAGGCCTTTTTAAAGAGAAAGTTAGAGCTAATTTAGGAGAGTGGCATTTTCTGTACTTTAGATCACAAGTAGTTAGACCTTCATTCTCAAGGATTAACAATAAACATATCATGTGGGTTCTGTTATTCTTAATATGGCAGACTAGATCTCAGGTAGAGTCGTCTTTTTTTTTTTTTCCTTTCCTTCTTGTTTTCCCTCCCCGCTGGGACATTCAGGAATATTTTGTTTATATGTTGCAATGCATTTTAACATTTAGTTTCTTGTCGTCTGTGGAGAGAGATAGTTGTATCCGTGCTTTATCTTACACCCACATTTCATGCTCTGAAATTAAAAGATACTTTCATTTTTTTCACAGAGAGGAGGGTTCTGGTGTTTTTCCACTGTGAGATTTCCAGCTCAGTTTAACACAAGGATACTGGAGTAAACGCTTTGGCAAGTCTGAGATAGTTCAGACCCCAGCTGTTTTTGGCGTTTAGTGAGTGAGTTTGAGTATGCAGATTTATATACAGTTACTTAAAAGAACACTGTCCAAAGCACTGTCACAACACTTAGCATGCCTTAAAATTTGTGTAATCTCATTTTGTGTAGAGACTTTGATTATAGGTGGATGCTTCTCTTTAGATCAGGGGTTTTGCATAAGTAAAAGGAGTGCCTACATGGTTCTTTGTGAAGTTTTTGGACATTTGCATGGAAAATCGTTTTCTTGGCATATTATCCTGGAAGCTTTAATGCATCGGGATTCAGTTTGTTATATACGTCTATTTAAGGTGTGAAAATATTTGTAACCACTAACAACTGTCATACTTCATAAATAACCTCTATAAAATTTTGGGCCACCCAGCATGCTGATTAAACACCATTTGAAAGTTTATCACCTCAGTGCTGATTCTTTTGTAGGCTAAACAAATACAGGCTTTCCATTTTCCTCCTATCAGGAACGAGTTGTAGGTGAATTCTTAGAATGGAAAGTTGTACTGTTTTGCTCTGGAATGTAATGAATTCACTCAGTTCTGTCCCAGAAATGATGGCACGAGTAATATTAAAGGAGAATGTTTTGAGTCAGTCTGAATTTACACTTGAAAAGAGAACTGGCAAATCAGTGGAATAATCTTAGATTTAACTGGAATTGGAATCTCGTCTTACTTGTAATCAGAATGTAAAGTGTCAGTTACTGCCAGTTTAGCTCACTTCTTTGAGGTCAGCATACAGCCATATTGTGTATAAAATGGAGAACTGAAAGTATGTAAAATATATTGGTTTTTCCCTCTGGATAGCTGTGGAGCAAATATTCATAGCACCCAGCTGTTTCAGTTTCCAGTCTTGCAATCAGTTCTTCCATGTTTCCTTTCTTAAGGAAACTCATTGACCCTTTGAACCTTCAGCTGACTTCAGTGAGACTATGGGTTTTGTTAGACCTCCTTGGATACAGAAATAGTTGTCATTTTGACCTCAAGTTAGCATGATCAGTAGGAGACATCTTCAATAAAGGTGAATGTTCCTGTAAATGAAAGTTTATACTTTTTTTTTTTTTTTTTTTTTACTTTGTCGTGAAAGAAAATGTAATGCTTAAATGAATTTTTGAAGTTGTGTTTCACAGGCTTTTCATATGACAAAAATTGCTGATCGTGCAGGCTGTCTGTGGGATCTGATAGACATACTGATGAGAAAATAAGGGATATTTATAGGATAGGGAAGAGACTTAATGAAACAGTTCCAACAAAGCAAACATTTTAAAACTTGCTTAGCAGGTTTTAAGTTAAATTATATCAACCATACTTAGCTTTTCCAACAATGTAACCCCTTCTTCCTGTTAATATGTTGATTTGAATTCTGTTTTTTTGGTCTCTTAAAAACTATAATTTATAGTTTCCATTGGGAAGTGATGTAAAGAAAATGTTAATGTCTCAACAGGTAGTCTTGCACTTAAGAGAATTCAGAAATTTATTTTAGATCTTTATTTTTTAGCAATCCCCCCCTGTACTAGTTTAAGAAGATTGCTTTGGGATTTTTGTTGCTTTTAGTTTGTTTCATTAACAGTTTATTTACTAGCGGACTGCCTGGGTAAGGTGCAGACACTTTGGATTTGGTGTCTAAATAAAAGTCTTGTTTTAAATGGGCATTTCTCATGAATTCATGTTTTGCAAAAAGCTGTAGCTTTATTAACCAAAATCTCAATTAGGACAAAATTTGCCCTGATAGCATTTGGAAAAGTACCTTCTGCTGTGTTTGTATGATGCTAATGAAAGAGCTATAACTTTTCTTGTGGGATTTTAAAATATATAATTTGTAATATTTACGGTAAATAATCATTTTATGCCACTCAGTTTTCAGTTACTCTTACAGATTGTTGCTAGAAGCTCATGTTTTGCCTAATACATCAGTTAGTCATTACAGTTAGTTCTTAACCTTCTTAAGTGTATTAAATTAACTGGGTGAAGAAAACTTAGAAGAGCAGTAACTTCTGAGTAGTTCTGCTAGTTAGGAATTTTTTAGCAGAATAAACACTAACTGCTTACTCTCTTGAGTCTTCATGAAAAGCATTTGAGAGAGGATATGTTTTTTCCCAGGTACTTTTTTTTCCCCCTTTTTCCCCGCTGTTAGACTCTGGTTTAAAAAGTTTGTGGTGGTTTTTTTGTTTGTTTGCATTTGTTTGTTTGTTTTGGGGGGTTTTTAAAATTTCTTTAGTTCCAGAATTACAGATGGACTTGCAGGCTTGGCTGGACTTGTTTACTTTCTGTTCTTCACTCTCTTGTTTTTTATTTGAGGCATACTGCTTGATAAGAAAGGAGAGAAGACATAGAGGGGGAGACAGTGAAGTAGCTATTTTTGTATAAAACTAACCTTGAGAGAGATACAAGGAACTTGTGATTAGAGATTTTTCTCATCCCTTTCATCTAACTATGTTTTAAGTATACTGTCAGTTTCAAGAAAAGATAAGTGCTATAGCTGTACCCGCAGCTTTGTCCTGAGGGAGGGAACCTTGAGGTAGAAACCTAGAGGCAGGAGCTTTAAGGCAGTGACTTACAAAGAGCTGTACTGGTTTTGGGTTTAGAACTGACTTAGAGCAGGTTTATGTAATTTCAAGAAATTGTATGCCATCATAGTGATTGGTGGAGGGAGAGGAGGAGTGACTTTTACTAGAATATTGTGCTCATGTGTGAACTTGGGGAGAAAAAAAGAGTGGAAAATGCTTAAGAAATCTGCAAATTCCAGAGTAATTAAATACTCTTTGTTTATAACTAACATTGACATTCCCAGGTTTGGAGCAAGTCGTGGAGGTCCTCTTCCTCCGAAGAAATTTGGTAATCCGGGGGAACGTTTACGTAAGAAAAAATGGGATTTAAATGAACTGCCCAAGTTTGAGAAGAATTTTTACGTCGAACATCCGGAAGTGGCCAGGCTTACTCCAGTAAGTTTTCAGATCCTGTCTTCCATTTTGCCTACAGCAGAAGACGTCACAGGTGGAAAAACTTGCCCTGGGAAGTCTGCGACAGTGTGTAATAGAACTGTCTTTTCATTAAGCTTGTTTGGTGTGTGTGTGTACTCTGCAGGATACTGGTTCTAGTTGCCTTCAATATTTAACGTTAGCAAAGGTGATGCTTCTGCTCTTAGCTGTTTTTATACAAGATACTTTACATTTGGTCATTTGTAAATCATCATCATAATGCTTGTCTGGTCTAGCTATTCATCAGTGTAGATAAGACTTAGAGGGTTTGAGAGTTGCGGTACTGGGGAGGCTCTGAAAGAACCTAAAAATAACTTAGAGTGGCAGAAATATATGAGAAACATTTGAAAGAATATTTTATCGTAATAATAATTCAGGCTGAAAGAGGCCATGGGAGATGTCTAATCCTCTGCTCAGAGCAGGGCGAGCTACAAAACTAGAGCAGGTTGCTTAGCGCCTTGTCCTTTTGAGTTTGAATATCCCCAGGGATGGGGAGAGTTTATATCCTCTCTAGGTGGCTGTCACAGGGCTTAATGTTTCTCATGGTATTTTTTTCCCCCTAATAATTATTTGCAACATCTTCTCTATAGCAACCCATCAGGTAGTTGAAAGTAGCAGTTAAGTTCCCCTGTTAGTCCTCTCTTCCCCAAGCTAAACAAATCCAGCGCTCCCAGTCTTTCTTTGTACCGCCTGTACTCCAGCCTCTAGCTTTCCCCCCATAATTGGACATGCCCTGTTAAAACAATGTCCTTCTTACACTGGGGGCTCAAAACTGGGCGCAGTACTTTGTATTTACTCTGTAGATACAGTAATCTCCCCTTCTTGCCAACTTGAATCTAGAGAATTTTTTTCCCTTTTTAATGACTTTTTATACTTAGAAATTAAGAGATTTCATTCTTAACACAAGGAAACAAACAAAATATTCTTATCCAATTACATAGATGTACAAATATTCATGTGAAATATTTTTGAGATATTTATATGGCATAAAGGAATTGAAGGAGGCATTGGCGTATTAAAGAGACAACAACTTGAACTACTGAACCACAGTTAGTGTTAGCTGCTGTAACTCTCTTTGCCTTAGCCAACTAAAAGGATTTTCACATTTTTCCCAGAAGTTGTTTTCTTTTTTTACCTTTTCGCTCAAGCTCAAGAGATTGTCAGAGATAGTAAATTTATTGCTTTAGATAAAGTGCATGTTTGGTATTGATGTATATCTTTCTATTGATTTTTTTTAATAAGCATTAGAATAAGGTCATGAATTGTGGAAGCATGTTGCAAAGTGCAGTTGGACTTGAAAGATAACCTAGAGAAAGATAAAACACTTTTTCTAATCCTAAAATTATGCTTATGTAGGTACACATTTCAGAAATATTTTAAGAAGTTCCATTATTAAAAAAAATTGTGAGGTCTTAGGGTATCATTATGACGTTGCCTGGGCTTTCATGCAGGAAAAAGTACTGGTTCCGAAAGGATTCCAAGCAACRTTTCTGAGTTGCAAGTTGTCCAGCAAGAGCTCTGTATTTAACCACCTCTGGAATGTGTTAATTTAAGGAGAGGGACTGCCCTGCCTTCTGCTTGTTCGTAGTATATTAGAGCCTATTTATTTTGTTTAGTTCTTAGCACTGTTGCAGAAAACATGTTTCTTATCCTCTGTTTCTAATAGCTTTTGAAGCTGTTGGTGATTTCTGGCCTCTGGAAGAAGAGTATAATTCATAAAAATACTATATCAATGCACTTTTCATTAAAAAGGGCTTGTTGGAAGAGGAGAGATGCATTAGTCCTTCTAGACTACATAAAGAGTTCATACCTCTGAATATTGGAGAAGCTATGTGATAGCTCAGTCTCAAGATAAAATTTTCAGGAAAGCAGTCCTTTTTAGATCTCCGTTTCTATTCAGTTCTCTAACGAAGCTGTTATCTAGAGGTGTGAATTGAGTTAATAGAAACACGCACTTTAAGTCTCTGCTGACATTTGGCATTTGTCTTTGCTTTTTTTTTTTTCACATAAATAGTATGAGGTTGAAGAATTGCGAAGAAAGAAAGAGATAACAATTCGAGGAATGGAGGGCTGCCCCAAGCCTGTGTTTGCCTTCCACCAGTGTAGCTTTCCGCGTAAGTATTTTGCCATTCTTTAAGATAATGAGGATTACTCAAAAACAGTAACTGTTTAGTCCTGTTCTGTTTTCTAAAAGGTCTTCTGAAGCCTCGGTTATCCTTTAAGAATTTTTTTCTTTTAGAGTATGTGATGGATGCCTTGATGGACCAGAACTTCACAGAACCCACTCCAATTCAGTGCCAAGGCTTTCCGCTAGCCCTCAGTGGTCGTGATATGGTGGGCATTGCGCAGACTGGCTCTGGGAAGACACTAGCAGTATGTATTCTTCCCTTTTATCTATTTATTTAGTTTTCCTAGTTGCTTTGCAGAAATTACCCTTGGCTACCTGCTAGTAGTTTTTGGACTTGTCAGTACTACAACCATAAAGGGAGATGATTACATGTTTTTAAAGCTTGCTTTATTGCAGTGTGGGTGAGACTTAAGTCTCACCTCAACTAGCCTGTCTTATTCATAGGCATGTATTTTGTCTGTCTTTCTTTTTGGATGCTTAGTCACTTCTCTTTGGTCTATGCTTACCTTGTGGTTTAAAAAACAGTATGTGCTCTTTAGTGTATTTGTTTTATTAACGATGAAAGTTAAAGTAAAGAATGGTTGAGTCTTCAAGGTATACATTAATTTTATCTGCAGCGGTTAAGAAGGAATTTTAGCCTTTATGAAAAGCACTGGTTATAGCCAAGATTGCTCAATTTTACTAGCTTAGACTCCAAATTTAAATGAGTCTTCCTTTCAGAGGTGCTGAGCGGCTATATTCTGTGCTCATGTCAAAGCAGATATAGTTGGTCAGCAGCTCTGAAAAGCTTCTGTTGTGTTGGTTAAATGCAAATACATAGTTTTGCAGAATCCTGATTTTTAGATAGCCAAGGTTTCTTGCTGTCTCACATCAGGTGTTGGCTTCTTGAAGGGATGTTAGGCTAAGTGGGCTCTTGCCGTGATCCACTTGTCATGGCAGGTGATCAGTGGTGTTGAATATTGAAGTCCTGTGTCTTGACTTAAAGCTCTTCTGTTTTAGTACTTGCTGCCTGCAATTGTTCACATCAACCACCAGCCATATTTGGAGAGAGGGGATGGCCCAATTGTAAGTGCTTGTCAGTTCTCTTCCTCTTTGTGTGTATGGCATGGCATCATTGAGATGTGTACTTTATTTAATTGGTATATCAGAATAGTAAGTAGAGAAATGTTTGCTATCACAATGTGAACATCCCACTCGTTAATTGAAATTCTATGCAATTACTGACATAGCTAAAACATTTAAATATCTTTAGACTAATAAAGAGCAGATAGTCCAACTTTGTTTATGGTGTCTGTGCGGAGCCCTTAAGTTAGGGATCTGTGTGCAGCTTGGCTATCCTGAATTGATTCCTTTCGCAGTGCCTGGTTCTAGCACCTACTAGAGAGTTGGCCCAGCAAGTGCAGCAGGTGGCTGATGATTATGGCAAATGTTCAAGACTGAAGAGTACCTGCATATATGGAGGAGCACCCAAAGGTCCCCAAATCAGAGATCTAGAAAGAGGTAATTTTAAAACGGGTGTTTGCAGTTTCTGGAGGAGGTGGTATTGTAAAATCTCTGTAAAAATAAAATTATCTTCTTAAAACTTGTTTGGAGGGGGGTGTGCGTGAATGAGCAGTTATCTCTTTCTCCAGTTACAATGAYAGTGCATGTAGTATTTCTCTTCTTCGTTGTGTAGTGACTTACTTCGATATTAGATTTCCTTTCAATTTTCTCTTTGAACTTCCCATTTGTGAAGATCATCAGGACGTAGGAAGGGGGAAAGGAAACTTACCAGAAAGAGAACAGGTTATTTTGAGAAGATGCAGTAGCAGCAAGTTTAAGGAATGATTTTTCTTAGGCCAGATTGCAAGTTTTCTGCCCAGGCTTGTTCAAATAATTAAACTTAATTTCTGAATGTATAGGAACTTTGTTAGACAGTGGGTTTTGGGTTTTTTTATTGTTCTTAAACTCTATTTCTGTTCGTGAACCCCATAACATTCTGTAACTGCCTTTCCATACATAGCAAGGGGCTGCAGTTGGGAATGATGAGGTTCTACATGGTTCTACAGCGACCACTGTAATGCAGTAGTGCTCAAGTGACCTAACCTTCGTATCAAGGGCTAGTTACATACAATTTCAAATGCAGTATTGTGCTGATTGCTTTCATCTTCACTAGATTAAAAAAATTTAATAGAATTACATGAAAAGATGTAAAAAGTATTATCAAGGTAAGCTTACATATACAGATCTACTCAAGAAATCAGAAAATTTTACTTACCACTGCAGTTTGCAGAGTCGTTATTAAAAACTGCAGTAATGAGAGAAAGTCATGTATGGTAGAAGGCTGTAGGATAGTTCTGTTCAGAAAATGATAGTGCATTCCAATTCAAAAGTAGCATCTTCAGTGGAAGAGTCAAAGGTTACATGAAGAGACCTTAGGAGGATCAGCTTGGTGGGCTTTTGCACATCTTTCTGGAGTGCTGTAAAATAGGTGTTCTCCTGCTTATGAAGAAAACTGTTTTGTTAGAGCTTGTGGGCAGGTTCAGTGCTTTCAATCCTTTCAGATGTTACGGTCTGTAGATGATTGCTTAGTATTTTCTGCAGCAAAGATTGTTGAATAGATAGAGTCCAGAAAGCATTTTTTTTTTTTTTTCAGTTGTGATTTTTTGGATATTCATTGAATTTACTTTGTCAATGAGGTACTCCTCCAACAGAGATTACAGTTTCTTCAGTCTCCCTGGCAGACTAATGGCTCCCTTAGAAATCTAATTCTTGCATGAACTGTATAGAAACTAGAAGTATGCACAGTTTTGACAGCTCTGAGGAGTCCAGGTTGACACAGACAAAGATCTGGGTTGCCACAAAATACTCTGCATCTGTAAGTGAAAGTATCAAGAAAGCTGCTGGGGCTTTGCTCTTCTTCACCTCACTGCTTACCTAAACTTAACCTTCTGTGGACATTTCAGTGACACTGAAGGACTAGCCTGTAAGATTTGGGAATTGGTGGAAACCAGTCCCTCCTTTTAAGGAATGTATAAATCACCATACCTGTTAATAGTTTGTGACTATTTGAATTCTGTTTTTATGCGAACAAATATGGGCAGGATGGTTGTCTATCACTATTGGTGCATAATTACTCAGTATTAAAGCCCATGCTTTGGCTTTATATATTAAAAAAAAAAAAAAGGTGGAAGTAATTTGACCTCTATAGAAGAGGAGCACTTCATGTTTGCTTAACATGGGGAGTTTAGCTGGCGTTTGCTCTTATTTTTCTAGAGGGCTCTTTAGACTGTATAATTCTGGATGAAGGTGGGTCAGGCGTGAGTAGAAGCTTATTTTACTTCTGATTTTTGGACAGCTCTTCGTCGGTGTTTTCTAACAGTAAGCTTTGAGCTTCTATACTGCATTTATTATTCTAATGGCACTGTAACAGTAATTTCAGAACGGAAAAAAATTAAAAGAAACTAGGGTTTCTACTGAAATGACTCAATCTTGGGTACGAATGAGAGTGGTGCTTTTTTTTTTCTTCAACAAGTTTGCTCTGGAAGGTGATTCATTCTGACTAAAAATACCAATTGACATTCAAATGAAGAGCCTTACTCTCTTCCCTCATTCTGTTTTGAAGGTGTGGAGATCTGCATTGCTACACCAGGTCGCTTGATTGACTTCCTTGAGGCAGGAAAGACCAACCTTCGTCGGTGTACGTACCTGGTGTTGGATGAAGCAGACAGGATGTTGGACATGGGCTTTGAACCCCAAATTCGTAAAATTGTTGACCAGATAAGGGTGCGTGAGCATTGTAAAAGGACAGCCTCCTTTGGTTTCCCATTCAAAGTCCAGTACCTTAAATAAATCTGTCTTCCCTTTTTCTTAGCCTGACAGACAGACTCTGATGTGGAGTGCCACCTGGCCAAAAGAAGTGCGCCAGCTTGCCGAGGACTTCCTGCAGGACTATGTTCAGATCAATGTGGGGAACTTGGAGCTGAGTGCCAACCACAATATCCTGCAGATAGTGGATGTATGCATGGAAAGCGAGAAAGACCATAAGTAAGCTGATTTTCCTACCATTTCAGTTTTTTTTGTTGTGCTTAAAAATCTACATTGCTTTGAAAGCCAAATATGAATTCTGAATAGTGAAGTTACTTGTAGTATTATTTAACCTTTGAATGTTACAAAATAAATAAGTCCTGTAACTAAGTAGTCTATTGTGTATATTCTAACTATACTGTTGTACAACAGACCTAAGTTCTGTGTAAGTGATACTGACGTATTTATGTGGATGTGTGTTGTGTATGTTCTCAATGTAACTTGAGAGAGTGCTCCTATATTCTTGTATATGTAGATCTACATCTTAGCTCTCATGTCTATTTTAGACTGATACAACTGATGGAAGAAATCATGGCAGAGAAGGAAAACAAGACTATCATCTTTGTGGAGACAAAGAGGCGATGTGATGATCTCACTCGAAGGATGCGCAGAGATGGGTGATTACCCTCCCCCCTCCTTCCCCTTGTTTCTAGTGGGAAACAGAAATTTTAATCAAAAGCAGTAAGGTTTAAATGTTCATGATGCTACTGTTGGGAACAACTTACCCATTCTTTTCTTGGCTGAATTCAGTCTTAGTTTCCCAGAAGGTTCCAGTCCATCAAAGCATTAGTGCAAGAGAGAGTATTTGTAAGCTGGGCAGCTTTTAGTGTATCAGAATACTGATACGATGATTGGGACTGTATCAGTATAGCAAATGGGATTGGGCTTAGATGGTTTTTTATGTAGGTAGTGGGTTTAACATGCAAGAAACAAACCAGCATACATTCTAGGTAGATGAAGGCCAGAGGAGGACAGGGAATAAAATATTTCTTAAGTCTTTAATTTTTTGTCTTTTTACTGAATGCCAATAAAGCTTCCTGTTGCCTTTAATGTATGTACTTTCCGTCTATACTAATGTGCATCTTTGTTTGGCAGTTGGCCAGCTATGTGTATCCATGGAGACAAGAGTCAGCCAGAAAGAGATTGGGTGCTTAATGGTGAGTCCATCACTGAGGGGAGAATAACTCGGCTGCTGTACGTAATTTACTGAGACATGCTTTTCTCTGGTCTTCTTTTTTTTTTGTCTCTATACCCAATAGATGCATTTCAAAATAACTTCCTTTGCCTTGTACTGTTAATTTCAGTACTTGTATTTGACTTTTTTTTTTTTTTTAATTAACAAAAACACAATGGAAAAATTGCTTAACCCAGAGAGCTGGATTTTGAAAAATAGTTGACAGGTTATATCCTGACTTGCTGGGGTTTCTGAAATTGACTCATCTTACCTAGATTCTGGAAAATGAGCATTTAGTGTGAATCAAGTTCAGGTAACTGTACCTTTTTGAAAAATCTTACTTCATAGCATGCTTTGTTTTACAGAGTTTCGTTCTGGAAAGGCTCCTATCCTCATTGCTACCGACGTTGCATCTCGTGGGCTAGGTTTGTACACATAGACCACTCTTGCCTACTGCTGCATATTTTTCTTCTTTGGACTGAAATGTGTTCTCTTTTTTTAAAAAAAAAAAAAAAAATTCAAAGCGTGATTTTCCCCCACATGTGAAATACGTTTTTTAACATTAATCTTTTTTTTTTCTTTCATATTCAAAGTCTCTTCCTGCTCCTAATGAACAGGCTTTGGTCTGCAGCAAGGCCTAGGCATGACCAATCGATCGCCAAGAGGGAGAAGAGACGTCCAATTATGCAACCCAACCCTTCCACCACACTCACTTCTTCCCCAAATCCAGCTTTTGTTGCTGGAATGATAGGGATGGATTGCTCTCAGTTCAGAGCGTGTCAGATAAAGTTCAAGTAGGAAGTTGTGGGAGAGCATTTCAACAGCAAATAGCTAATATTCTCCCCGTATGACACACCACAGATTTGAACATCCCAACCCCAGTGTACACGCATGTTCACTCCACAGATGTATTCACATCTGAGAAAGCACTGCTCCAGATCTTTGGTCTTGACATGTAACCTTCCCTCCTCTGTGTTCCTTCTAGGCAGGACCACTGAGATAATATATGGCCTTTAACATCATGTTACCCAAGTGTGTAATTGAATCAAAATTGCACAGCTCTATTCTGGTGGTATGAAAATGATCTGTCTGGATGCATCAGTTGTGCCCCCTTTTTTAATAAGCGTATTTGTACTGTGAAACACTTTGTGCTAAGCACAGTCCTTATACATCTACCTACTCTAGAAGAGGAGGATGACTTCTGAAGTGCTCTGAGTTTAATAGTGCACATTGAATATTGCCCCCTTCCTGAGTTTGGTAGAAGATAAACTACTTGGGGGTCAATGTCTCATTGTAGTAGATCTTAGACAAAATTACTGCAAGTCATTGCAAATAAGCTCAGAAAAGTCTCCAGCTGTTAAAAATCTCAGTTATCTGAGTTCTCTTTTTTCATATGCCAAAAGGGTGGCTGTGCTGTGCATCATATGGTCACTTTAATACAGGCAGACCATTACTAGACTTGGCAGCCTTTGTTCACACAACCTTCACCCCTCCTTCCCCTCCCCCCTCAAAAAACGTCCAACACTTCCTCAGAGAGGTGGTATATGGACTTCAGTCTCTGCCCTCTAGGGTCATGTCTGGACCTGTGCAGTTAGAACTTGGGCCTGTTGGGAGAAGGGACTGAGGCCTGAAACCAGTTTGTATGAAAGAGAGCTGCTTTCTCTAGCAGCATTTTTTAAACAGGCTTGCTATGTGCTGGTAGCTTCTTTGTGCATCTTGCCTAGACATTTAAAACAGCCTCACCCCCCTCAAAAAAACCACTCCCTGCAAAACTACTCAATTGGATAACACTTCAGAAAACAGTCTCCCCACCTGCCATCCTCCACTTCACCTGAGCTAAGGGGGAAAGGTACCAGAGTCTGTTTCTTGTTACTGAACAACATCTCTGCTTATTTTGGGGCCCTGAGTTTGCTGCTTCTTAAAATAAGTCACTTAACTGGCAAACTTCTGGACGACTTCCTCCAAGATCCTGGAAAGTGAAGGCTTCTACCTAAATAACATAAAACAGGGGCGCGCGCCTTTTGGCTGAGTCACCAGGGCTTTCCCTCTTCCTAATGGAACATTGGTTTCAAAAAAGCTTCTTCCAGGTAAGTTCTGAGTCCCGTAATGACTTCTTTGTGATAATTCCCTGGAGTGAGGTCCTCTCTCTGCACTGATTTTTTTTTTCTTTATTTTTTTTTGTTCAGTCTATTAAACTAAAAACATTGAATTTGTTTTGTTTTGTTTTCTTTAACAGAAGCTTTGATATCAGCTGCAGATCATTCTCAGTGCAGGGGTGGGGGCACACCTACATTGATGGTCTAAACAGCTCTCTAGACTAGCACGTTTGCTAGTTTATATCTCTCCTGATTAATAATCGGAGACTGTCTGTGCCATAGGGTATTCTGATGGTCTGACAAAGGGTATGTTTCCCAGGTAGCTGTGAAAAATGATGTACAGTTTCAATTCTTGATCCTGCTACAGTATCTTCTAAAAGCGCAGGAAGATTGCGAGTGTGCGCAAACACTTTGGAGCATGCTAGACTGGAGAAGCCGAGTCTTGTACTTGCTCTGGTCTTTCTTCAGCGAGCTGCGTGCTCTACCAGGACCACTTTCTAGTCTGAAAAACACCCTTGCATTTTCCTCTTCCTGCCTTCCCATTCTTCCCACTCCTCCCCAGTCAAGTCAATTCTGTCTACATTGGTAGCTGCAATTCCCTGTGCTTTCTGCTGGGAAAGCACGTCCTTGTAACCTCTGGTAATTCAAGTCGCTTTGCTACTGATGGATGTGCAAAACGGGACTGACTGAGGATCGTGTAGCCTGCAGCTTGTCAGACTAGTGACACCCTGGCTGTGAAGATGCAATCTGTCATACGTCCTCCTCTCTTTACTTCACTTTCCCCTTTTTAAAAAAGCTGTTGCATCAAGGACCCTAGCTGGAGACTCGCGCAGCCCCCTGTGAAACCTGCCTTCTCACTCCCTTTTTTTGGTGTGATTCAGGACTTTGGAGTCAGCAAAGACTGAGGAGCCCCCCCTTTGCTGTAATAAGAAACAGACATAAAAGTCCCCCTCTTGTCACTACAACCCTCTTGTTTTTATTTTTCCTACAACCCCTTTGAAATTGATGCAGTCTGGGCAATAGATGCAGTCTGACCCTTTGGATGTAGTTTTTGTATCTTCATTTTTTTGACAATTGCCCCTAAGAACCCCGAATAGGGGATAAAAAGCGTTGGAGGACCTGAAACTTTTACCTGAACCCAGGTTCTCCGGCGCTTCACAACCAAATGGGGCTACAGAGAAGCGTCTAAGCCAGTTCACAGAGCGAGCGTGTGTGGGGACTTCTCGCTGCCATGGACCCTTGATGCATGCTCCCCGCGCTCCAGTGGTCCCGTGTCAGAGGGCGGAGTTTTCGAAAGGAGGCCGCCAAAAATAAAAGACAAAGAGACGGGATCGGCTGCAGCGGTTTCCCACAGGAGGAGGGAGTGTGCATCGGTCTGGTAACAAACAGAGAATGTTTCTCTCTTTAAAACAAAACAACAACAACAAAAACCAACAAAAAAAGAAAGGAAATCACAAAAATCTGTGTTTTATCTTGGATATTTTCAGAATATTCTTCTTAAAATGCAGATTTTTAATTTTTTTTTTTTGTCAGCTGTTAGGGCACTTACTGTAATACCATGCTTTTAAGTATTGTATACTATAGCAAATAGGTGCTTTTGGTACTTGAGGTGCTTTCACTGAAGTGTTACACTAACATTTACTTTGTTTCTGTCCCATAAGTTTACAAAGTCTGACTTTCCAAAAGATGTGCAGTTCTGATCTCCTAAATTTTAATACTATTTTCTATACAAAGCAATTTTAATAACTTCATTTCCTGCTTCCATCTAACACTGGAAGTAGGGAATTGCTAATGGAATTCAGGATTGTCCAAATTACAAAAGCTTGCCAGAACTGGACGGAACAGCACGGTGAAATGTTAGTGCAATGCATTCTGGTGATAACTACAAAGCTGAGTTAAGATATTCTAGGTCTGGATAACTTTTAATGAGTTGGCTGAGTAATACTAATGTAATTGGAGTATCTTAAGCTTTAGGCTAGGGAAAGTAGTTCACCGTATTTTATTAGGACTGTAAAAGTAAATATTTTTAAGATTGCCTTTTATTTCATGTTACCAAGTGGAAGGTAAGTGATCTCATTACCGTTATTATTTGTTAGACTTCTCCCAACAGAGTAAAAGCTTTACCGTGGCAGTTCTGCCCTTCCCTCCACCCCAGTTTGCTCTGTCTGATGGTAGCATTTTCACTTTCCAGATTGTGGATTTTGTTTGTTTTGTTTTGTTTTTTAAAAAGTATGAAATTCAATTAGCTCATTGACAAACATCAGTGTCTTTGACACATGAGGACAGAGAAATGCATTCTGGGGAGGGTGAATTTGAGTGCAGGGCAAAACTGCTTTAAAATTACCACTGTTTTTCAGGACACTGATCTTTGTTCCTGATGATCTTAAATTTGAGACTTCTACTCTTTTGGGATGAGTCTGTCTTGTATTTGTTCCATGCAATTACTAATTTTGAATTTTTTTTTCTTATTACTGTCACCTGCATTCGTGCTCCCCACCTTTCGTTGGCACGTCCTCTCTTCTTCTCCCCTTTCCTCAACCCCACCCCTTCACTGTGCTTCGCACCTGGGCACTTCACAAGATGTGGAAGATGTTAAATTTGTGATAAACTACGACTATCCGAACAGCTCTGAAGATTACGTGCACCGTATTGGCCGTACCGCACGTAGTACCAACAAAGGTACTGCCTACACCTTCTTCACACCAGGAAACCTGAAACAAGCCAGGGAGCTTATCAAAGTGTTGGAAGAAGCCAATCAAGCCATCAATCCAAAACTGATGCAGCTTGTCGACCACAGAGGAGGAGGAGGTGGTGGTGGAGGTAAAGGCACATGGGAAAAGGGCTACACAGGGAATAGGTTCCCCATTTTGAGGGAGGGAAGATTAAAAGAGGGTAGGGAAGTAGTAAGTGCAAGTCTAAGATAACACACGGATTAGGAATAAAGCTGGTTTGTACCCGAGGTCTCAACACATTATGTAGATGTAGTATTTCTGTCCAACAGAGAGGTAGTCCACTGTTTTACCTTAGCTATAGAATGTTTTTTTTTTTTCCTGATAAGGTCCTCACAGAGCTAATTTTGCTTGAATTAATTCCTTGCAGCTCCTAGCTAAGCACAGGCAACAGGGTGTGTGTGCATGCGTGTGCAAAATTGAAATCAGTAAAGGGATACACTGACTTTACCTTCAGGGACTGAGATTATTTTTCTTCCCATTCCCTGAAGAAGTAAGTTTCCTTACATTTCCCAGTTAGTCCTGAATTTCTTCTGTTTCTTTGTCTCCAAGCACATGCATTAAGAACCCTTTTTGAACTTCGTATTTACACCTTGAACAAAACGAAGAGGCATATGCACAGCTGTGCAGGGAAGTTATAGTCAGTCAAAAGAACTTGCTCCTTTAGGGCAAAACTGTGGATGTAGAAGGGGGAGAAAGGGTGGCATAATTGTACCAGAGTTCGTTGTTTAAGACTTGTTCACGGTACTAAATCTTAATATATCCATCGCCAGGAGGTCGTTCTCGTTACCGAACGAGCAGTTCAGTAAACAACCCTAACCTGATGTACCAGGAGGAGTGTGACAGGAGGCTCCGGGGAGTGAAAGAGGGCCGGAGAGACTCAGGTGGCTTCAGAGACCGTGAGCGTGGTGACAGTTATGCCAACGGAGCCAACAAGACCTATGGCAGTGCCTACGGGAGCCCAAATTCTGCTTTTGGGGCAGCACAGAGCCAGTATGGTTACACTCAAGGGAGCTATGGAGCAGCTGCCTATGGCACGAGTGGCTATGGCACTGCAGAGTACAGTGCTAGTGGCTATGGTGCCAGCACCACAGCTGCCACCGCTGGGAGAACCTCACAGAGCACTACCCAACAGCAGTATGCAGGGATGGTGGGGCGCTCGGGCCAGCAGCCACAGCCGCTCATGTCACAACAGTTTCCGCAGCCCCCTGCCACTAACGTGATGGGCTATATGGGACAGACTGCCACCTACCAGTATCCGCCCCCTCCCCCGCCCCCGCCCCCCTCACGCAAATGAGACCACTCGCCCGCTGGTGACCAGTGTAGACCTCTTGCATTTAAAGGAACCTTTTCTTTCTCTTCTTTCCCATTGTGATGTCTCTCTCATGCAGGTTAGACTTAGAATTCACCATTCAAATCCCTCGAGCCCATAAAAAATGGCCCCC